>JABRWK010000008.1:572514-657945 GCA_013372445.1 Hypothenemus hampei
TTAATAAGTGTCCGATAATTCACAGGGTGATTATTCAGGTAATTTTAAGATAGAAAGTTCCTATAAATATGTGTTCTAAATCGCTTAGTTTTCGAGATACAGGGTGGCAAAATTGAAAAAACCAGCACAGTTATTAATTTTTAACTTCCAAACGGCTTAAGATTTTTTAACCAAATTGGGTATATGAGTTTAACTTATTGATAGGTTTCACCTAAAAAAATACCAACTTTAACCATTCACCAGTGGCGAAGATATGGAAGTCTTTTTTTCATACAAAATTGTAATAAAATATGACATCTATGTCTCCCCCACTGGTGAATGGTTAAAGTTGGTAATTTTTTGGGTTAAACCTATCAATATGTTAAACTCATATACCAAATTTTGTTAAAAAATCTTAAGCCGTTTAGAAGTTAAAAATTAATAACTGTGCTGTTTTTTCAACTTTGCCACCCTGTATCTCGAAAACTAAGCGATTTAGGACACATATTTATAGGAATTTTCTATCTTAAAATTACCTGAATAATCACCCTGTGAATTATCGGACACTTATTAAATAACACCCTGTATTTTGAAGCCAATAAAAATTGTTGAACGGACAGGAACAATACGATAATTTACGTAGACGGTCAATTTCTTAAGGAGAATGAAAAAAAAAAGAAGCGATGATTAACGAGATCTTGTCTCGAGTTAGTAATACAGTAGTGAGATCTAGCCGAGATATCTCGCGGAATATATTAACAACCTTTCGAAGAATAGAGTCGTTAAATTGTCTATAATTTTTTCCGAGGTTTCACGTAGGCTAAATTACAGTAACTGACGAAGTCTGACTAACATAATAGTAGACGTTATAAAGTTGATTGGAACCGGGAGATATCGTTGAGATACAGTTAGAGGAAAGTTCAAAACTGATTTAAATTATTATTAAAATCGTTTTGTAATTTAATTATTACGAAAAACGGGGCCACGACAACGTTGCGCTTGGAAATCTGGGTTGAAAAATGCTAATAAACATTTCCTCTTTGGAGTAACAAGAAACTTACAGAAAGCGACCCAGTGTGCTTATGTGTATGTGTGTGTGTGTGTGTGAGAGAGAGAGAGAGAGAGAGAGAGAGAGGCACTCTTTAGTACTTTGCCTCGTTCTTGTTTGATTATTAAGATTGTTCGTGTAATCGTGCTCTCGTTAATATGAGGGGGTGTCTCTAGTTTATTTGTGATGGCGTCTAGGCTAAAACACAGCAAACAAACACACTAAAATGTAACTCGAAGAGCAGATAGGTACTAATAAATTGCATAATGCCAGACACGACAACCCTGCCGCTTCCAAACTTTCAAGCAATGTTTGCTCTCGAAGAACATTAAACCAAAGTTCAAACTAAAATTATGTTATATTTAGTATTTTATATTTGCCCATAGAATGACTATCGATCGTCTTGAGAAGAAAGTACATAAGGAAATTTCAAAAATATGGGTAAGTTAATGTACTCTGTATATATCTACTTTATAATTTACTTAAGATTTTCCAGGAAAAACAGCGAAAAACTTTAATCCTGCTGTACTTAACCGACAACTTTCCCTGCAGATTAACTTCTAGAATATTCTTTCTAATCGCAATGGCAACAAATTCTCCACTTCTTCCGCCTTATATACTACGTTTTCAATTTCTCAATTCGCTAAAACTCTTAACGTCTTAATACTCTTAGCCTTTCGAGTGCTAATAGATGTTTGCTCAGCAAAACTAAGAGCCCCGACCTTCGTCTGATTATTATTATTATTATTATTATTATTTTTACTAGTTCAGCTCTCTCTCTTCTCCATTTACCACTGGTGGAAAAATATTAAAGCCCGACCCAGTTCCGAATGCCATTTTTATTAAATTAAAAAACTTTTCGAATGCTTTCTCCCCTGTTACTGATATTATATTAGTTAAAGGGAAGTGATGTGTTTTCGTAATTTCGTTCTTAAAAGTAATTTGTCTTTTCCTATAACACTGAAACGTTTTTTGGCACTTTTAACGTCTTAAAGACGTCTTTTGAATGTTAGCTGTTTTGGGTATATTTATAATTAATAAGAAATGTTGAGAAAAATTAAGTGTTATTGCCACCATTGACAAATAACGAGTACGGATCGTTTCCCCTGTCTAAACACTTAAGGTTAAAGTAATTCCATTATGCAAATGGTTAAATTTAGGTTTCTTTGAAGTCGGTAGTCAGGCAGTGTTTGGCTTTCGTTCTAGATAAACATCGATACGTACAAGTCTTCTTTTTCCTGGCTCTATTATTGATTGGGGTTGACACATTTGTGTTTGAGCACTTTTCTAAATATGTGGTTTATTCGACTTCGAAAACTAATTTAAAAATAAACCACGCTTATCGCTCTTATTACATAACGAGTGTGTTATTCTCCTTTACGTTTATTTATGAAGAAAAGAGGAGGCGATCCAATGTAACTTTCGGCTGAAAAGAGAAGAAGTTTTATATTTTTATTTTTATTGCAGCTACATATGTCTGCACATCCACGGAAATGAAAAGAGTATTTTTGAAGCCCTTTCGTCGGTTTTCTCTTGCGATGGAGTTTTATTTCCCGGTTTGCCTCGTCGTCGAAAAACTGGTACAGTGAAAAGGTTTCATGTCAACTTTTCCATTTATTATTGTTATTTTGTATGTTTTGCTTTATTTAGTTACGTGCTACCCAATAAATTAAAAAAAATTAAGTAAAATATTGATAATAAATAGGGATAACGACACTGTAAAGGCAAAGAGGGCGTGAAAGGAAGAAAAAAGCAAAAAGGACGGGCACTCAAACTTTAGGGAAAAGGAAAATAAAACGGCACACACAACACATCGGGCAATAAATATTTTACTTACTGAGATGGAAGTTGTTTTACGAGTTTAGATAGAATTTAAGAAAAAATAAATAAAAACTTTATTTCTGGAATAAAATTGCTATTTCCATATAAGCCATAAAGTGACGCGCACCCATTCATAATACACTCGCCGGGATTTTGGGAGTTAGAGGCCGTATAATTTTAGAAAATAGCATTTTTGATTCACTCCCCGACCATAAAATGTTTCATTGTGTTAATATTTAGGATTGGAGAGACGGCGAAAGCGTTTAAACGAATTTTTGAGTGAGAATTATATAACTTTTTTCTAAACTCCACTACTAATCTCTATTTACTATTCAGATACGTAACAACTTGAAGTTACAAGCAATTATATCGTTCTACTGATGTGATAAACCTATTTGATCCCTGAACAAATATTTATACACAATTTGTTGTTTGTCTAAAAAATTCACACGTAATTTTCTAGTTAGATCAGCTGCAGTATCTGTGCGTTGTAAGAAACGATTGATATTTGTGATAAAAAAGATTATGTTTCAATAAAAATCATAAATTTGGCTTAATAGTGTTGGCAATTCTGATCAACTATAGAAAGTAACATCAGAACATTGAGCTAGGCTTTTAGCGTTCCGATGTAGTTTAAAAACACGTAAAGTAGTTTGTCAACTGAGTAGCAGGATTTGTTCAATAGGAATCCGCCCTCCGAATACAAAATTTACTGCACGAATAACCCGTAAGTGGCCTTTATATGGGTGCAGAGAGGCAAAATATAGCTGAGCATTAAATCTTTGGGACATCCGTTTCGGTTATATGGAATGGGATGGGTAAATTTCTGACTGAGTTCTGCTCAAACCACCACCTCGCCTCATCCGTTCCTGTCCCCTTCAGTATTTCTCCCACTGTATCTCTCTTTCTCTCTCGATTTGACTGCATTGGATGGTCACATTCAATTGCTCACGTTCCGAGCGGCGTTTCCCGTCGTTAATTTTTACGGCCCCTGCAATTACGAAGATGTACATTGCGAATGACGCCACTTTATGTACGTACATACGTGCGACTTTTACTTCCCGCCACCCGAAAAAGCCGTCGCTACGATGTCAGCTGCAGAATTTCCGAATTAAAGTCCCATTGTATGTGTCTCTCGTGTTTGTGTGTGTGTGTGTGTGTGTGTGTGTTTCTGTTTTAATGCGCCCGCCCGTATTCAACAGAAACGTCCTCGTAAATATACAAAGTAACCAGATTAAATTTGATCCATTAAAACGATATGTGCTTCCTTTTAATTGCATGCATGTATACGCTCTTCTTAAACTTGTTTAAGTTTTCAGTTTATGTCACTAGATGGTGACAGTTATTGATAAGCGGGTTGAACTCCAGTCCTCGAGATGGCACATGATTCAAATCGAACATACATATTTACATAATTGCCAACTTTATTAACTTAAAAGATTTACTTTTGACTTGGATTATGGAAAACAATTGATAGATTTGAAAACGTTCTAGATATGCTTAAACCACTTGTATCAGTTTCAATTGACCTTAGCTTATGCTTGTCAAGTGAATTATTTTTGTTCAACAACAATGCTCCTCCTATAAGTCTTCTCGTTAGAAAACTGTAATCAAAAATCTCGATTAGTTTTATTTCGTAGCCTATTCGGAACGGATCGTGTTTTCTCTTAAACTAGCGAAAATAAGTGAATAAAGGTCAAAAAGTCATTTATTTAAATCCATCTGGGTTCCGATAAACGGCCTTATTAGGCGAAACACATCTCAAAAACTCTCCTAAATAGTCACGACACTGAAACACCGCTAGGTTTGTTCTCTGTTTTGCCCAGCTGAAAATGTCGTGATCGGCATATTTATGTTTTTTCTCGTGTCGTAATTTTGTACAGTTTTTTCCTTAAAAAAAAAAGAAAACCGTAACAACAATGGTCTTGAGATTTTCGAGGATCGCATTTTAAGACAAACCTTTCCGTTTTCAGATGAGAAAGATGTGAGAGAGAGGCTTATTGGACGACCCTTCCCCACCCATTTTGTATTTTAATAAAATATAAACTGTCGCAACAAAATGGAATTTTTCAGTTCCACATGCTGCTTAATAAGTTACACATGTCGGAATGCAGCCCGACATCAATTAGTTACCAATATGGTATTACGCTTTTACGGCCCCTCTCAGTCGTAAAAATGCCATTTGTGGTCGTCCATTTACGTTCAAATACAAAGTTGACTTAATATGTTTTTCCAATGTGAAGTATCGAATTCGAAATGCAAAAATAATGGAAATGTGCTAAAATAAAAATTATCATTAAAGAAGTAACACATCAGCGGCCCTGATTGTTTCCCTCATTTTGCTGCATTTGCGTTTGTTGAGAAAAACAAATTAATTCTTGCTAAATGTTGCAATGCTTTATTATCTTACAACTTGCATATACATACCCGTAACATTTTCCGTCCGAATCAAATCAAACAACTTTTATTCTCCATACAAAGCCATTCACACGTGGGTGTTCAAATGCGATTAAAATAACCAAACGAGTGAAGCTCACATTGCAAAATTTTATTTTTCAAAAAAGAAGACGTTTTATATTCCCCGAGAGGAAAATTAAAAATTCTTTAATTGCCTGTATATTTTCCAGTAATTTTTGAATAAATGTCAAAATCATGCGGCTAAGGTAATTGCCATCCGTTCAAAGCTCTCCAGTTCAACACTTGTACGCGCCAAATTTATATTTAATCTTATTCAAGATCTTGTTATATTTGAATAGTAAAATATTGTCGATTATGTTTTGAATAGCATTTTATATGTATGTTGTTACAAACATGATTTGATCTGTATACCGGTTGTCGTTGCAATGCCAGTTTTATTATGAAATTATACCCACACCATATTAGAGGTGGTCTTTTACAATGTGATTTTTTCTGTAAAAATATTGATATTTATTTGAAGAACTTGGACTTTGCAGTGATAGAGTAGTAATGAAAGAAGGGAAGATTCATTTATAATTAGTTGTACCAGTTTCAATGAACTTGAAAATTTACTAGTACAAAGTCATAAATAGAAGAAATGAGTCATAGTAAATTCGATAATAAGACATTCTACAAATGTAAGCATAGCTGTAAGAGCAGCTTGAAATATAGTTATTTCTGGACAAATGTTCAGAAGAAAAGTTATGACGGAAGATTTATCAATAAAAAATCAATTGATCCATCATAAGTATCAGAGAAACACATCTCTATTTATAGAAGATCGTCAAACAATTGAAAAAACGTAACGTTTAACTTTACATTGCTTCAAAAGGTGTTGAACTACTCAATTCCTGAATATTTAAACTACGGATCGGCCACTGTAAAGAGTTCCGATATTAAATTTATAGAACATCCGTCGAGCACAATTTTAAAATATCGATTGCCTGAATCGAACGACATCCTAACTTTAGTCTCCCAGTTCGATCAGTTTATTGATGAGGCCGAAAAACTGAATGACATTGATAGTGATGTTTAAAGTATTTTTCCCGTAGTATTAAATATAAAATATGAAGGGCAAATTGCAATAACATGACATGCCACACATTTTGAAAAAAACGACATTACTTGTCCATTCCATTAGGTAACAACATTGTAGAGCACAGCGTAAAGGATTTTGCTATTGCCTAACAGATGTTGTTACTAGCAATCAAAATATTGTATTGCTTTTAATGATTTTTAATGGAACTGTCAAATTTCAATGTCCGATATCTCGAATTTTTTTATATGTGACTTGTCATGTTATTGCAATATGCCCTTCATATGTATGTATAACAGATTTACTATGTAATTACAAGACTTTGAAACCATTTTTTTTAGATTAGATTAAATCGAATCAGGGAAACATTAAAATGCATAAGGAAGAAGACGTTTTAGCGGCTTTCTCCACGAAATGTAATTTGAACGTTGGCGAACAGATACAATCGTAAATCAAGACGCAAAAATTACACTTTACCAGATTAGCTCCCATTAAGGGAAAATGTAATACTTTAATAATTACATGTCAGCTACAGTGTGTAATAACAGTAATGTACCAGGGACCGACACAGTGCACAAACACATATTAATTAAAACGTCGTTAGGTTTGTTCAGATTTTTATCGCTTACCTCAACCGATGCGAGTTTAAGGAACAAATTTTACGTAATTGTCATGTTTAAGGTGAACACTTTATTGAAAAGCAATACATATAGAATGACATCGTCGAAAAAACAAACCGAATTTTTTTTATTCAGTTCGGAACAGACAGCTGTTTCAATTTATACATCAGTGAAAAGATAAAATAGATACGCACATACATCTAGTCAGTGAAAAATTAATAATTCAAAGTGTAAAGTGTGAAATATAAATAAAATAGTTCGTCGACGTATGACAAAAAAAAGCTTTTTAATTTAAACGCAAGTTAAAAACGCTTCACGCGTATATCATTTGTCACTTCATAAAATTAAGTATTTTTTAATAAAAATTAAAACAGAAAAAGTACCGATTTCAAGACGGTTATTATTGGGTCGTAAAAAAAAAGCGATCGCGATCCGTCCACGAATCCGCCATCTGCCCGTTATCAAAACCATAAAGATGTCTTTGTAAAAATGTTGATACAGCTTTTTTTTCGATCGTTAATAAACATTGGCAAGTGTTTTATAAACATATGGTTTACATATTTTGTTTTTATTTCTCGCTCGTTTGACAGGCACGTTCTCGGTTTGTGAATTTTTTTTCTTATTTGCGCAACGGAACAGACATAAATTAACTAAAAGACGATGGCCAGATTGAAAGATGTTTTTAAAAAGGAATTTGTTTGGTTATTTAGGACAAACTTTAACTATGGGTTTTCCAAATTTCTTGTTTTATAGCTGAAAAAACTAATTTTGGTTTCGCTAGAAGTTGTAAATAACTGAATTCCCTCTAAACGAATCTCACCTATTCGGAGATATTTACATTTGTTCATATTTTAACCGTAATCTATTTATAACTTTTATTTAAACCAAAGTTACAGAACATAATTTGTGGAAATTTTAATTCGTACTGTTTTTGCACCTGTATATACTCCTGCCATGTTCGTGTGTACTCCATAATTACATCTTTATAGAATGTTTCGGGCTTTCGTTCAGCTAGTTTTGCAAGAAATTCTATACAGCTTTGGCATTCACAGAATCTGATGTCCAGCAGAGGTTCTTTCAGATGTTAGGTTAAAGTTGAAAAGGTATTTCCCAATGCAGTGTGGTCGAAATGACGTTATTCAGTTGAGCGTCCTTATAGAAAAGAGTAACTTTCCTGTCGTTCTGTTTACTTTGTGGGCAAAAAGTAAGTTAAACTTATTCAGATAGTAGTTGACAATAATAAGACCTGTTCCAATACAAATCTCCAAACAGTTAGATTCAATGAAATAGCGTCAAAATGATTATGTGATAGTCTGCGAATTGTTTTTAACCAATCAGTTGGTTGCAAATTTCTGTTGCAACAGACTTATAAGCAACCTTGATAGTTTGAGGTTGTGTTAGAAAATCAATTAAAATGACAATCTCCGTATAGCAAAGCATCGTGTTTATAAATTTTCTAGTTGAAGAAACTGCTCTCGTTGTTTTGGGAACGAACGATATTAGCGCTTACATGGTATACGTAATTGCTGAATTTCTTAGATGATGAGCCCTCAATCTTTAAAAAATTTGATAAAGATTCATTGCACAACAGAATTTGCACGGACTCTTTCAAGCTGTCAAAGCTCAAGAAACCACTTGCAAGACTTTCATTGCATTATCATTTAATATATGAATTTCATAGCTATCAAATTTAAACAACATATTAATGAGATACCAGCACCCTAGAAGGACTGGTGCATTAGTAAAGAGAGTCTTATTGAATTTTGTCAATTAACTTAAATGTAATATTAGACTTTCATTTGAGATCTGAACATTTATAATCCTATAAAATCAGAATAGTTTCAGAAATTTACAACCATTTTCGTAAAAATTGTTTCATTGCGAAAAATCATTTGATTTTTTTAAGAGTTTTGCCTGAAAATTGACAATATATGAACTGATAATTGGAAATTCTCTAAAAAATTAAAGAAAATAATTTCAAAATTGCCACAACAAATTGTTAATAATTTCGAAAAAATGTCTTTATACGACTGCAGCTGAAACCAGATTTTTTTATTTTTTTTTCAGTCGTAAAATAAAAACATATTTTTCATTCCCATGCCTTGCACGGATTTTAAATTTTTTATTAAATGATTACGGGAAATTCAGAATTTACTTTGTGCACGAAATAAGTATTTTTTCTTCTCTCTCTTTCTCTCGCGCTTGCTTTCATTCCATTTCCAGTTGCATAAAACTGTTATCGGACAAAAAAAAAAGAGTCAAAAAATCTCCTTTGTTCCTGGTTTTCGTGCACTTACTTCACCAGGTAGTAGATTAAATTTTGTATTTATAATTATTCCCAAGATTTTTCCCCGAGATTCAAAAGGTTATAGTGCTCGTTGTTTAATTCATTTGGGTCACCAAGTTTTTTCTTTTTTTTTTTAACACAAGCCTTAAAATCAATCGAATACGAATACGAAACAAACTTGAACAGGGCTGGAAAAAAAAGAAAGAAATGAAGAAAGTTTAGGGCTGGGCGCGCGAAATAAAGCGCCGATTTGTCAAAGTCCATTGGAAAAACCGATAAAAAATATATTAAAATAAATCTTATTTAAATAAGTCGTGTTTTCTGTGCCGATGATGTATCGGGGTTGAGTTCAACTCGGTAGTTTGTTACTGTAGTGGATTCGGATTTATGACGCATTAAATTCGGTAGTTTTTTATATTGGAATGTGAAATGAGCTCTGTTTTTTTAAGTGTATAAAAAAATCAAAATTACCATAATAAAAAAAAGGCAAAACTAGAAGAGAAAACTACGTGCCGTTGTTTTCTATTATTATTTTTCGTAAAACAGTTTCCTTTAGTTCGCGTTAACGATAACTTTTCCGATTATGGCGTAGCTCGAAAATAAAATAAGGCCATAAGAATATTGCACCTCGCTTTTAAGGCTTGCATGTGCGCCTCACATTACTTCCACTTTTCCTCCCCCTTCCCCCAGTTTTTGTGATATATGATGTTGTCGGGACTGGAAAATATAATAAACAAAATAATATAAGGTTATTTTAATAAAAGAATCTTTTCCTAACACGAATTTTCTTTAAGTAATTCTGATAAATATTCATATTTAAGCCGAACACAATTCATGTGAGGTATAATGGACTCTTTAGAGACAACCTTCTATCATTAACTAAACAAGAACTAAATTATTGAATAGGCAAACCGCAAAGTTGTTCTAGGAAAATTATCTAACTTTCCTAAAGTTGTCCCACCTTTATGCTTCGCAAAACAACCGAGTTAATAACACACGTCTTTGGACGCATTATAAATTATTCATTGCACTCCATACAAGGAATTTCCTATACGATATTCGCGTGAAAACAACCTTTTTTTTCTACATCCATCAAAAAGTGACGATTAAATGCATCACGAAGTCAGAAAAGCATAAAAATCCGTAAGGTTTCGTCAAGTGAAGATGGATCATCAGTATCAAACCAGTTTAAAATTTAAGCCACGGTTTTATTGAATTATTTTTGAAATGTTTGTATTAGGTTTTTTTATTTGAGAACAACTTTATAACAAAACAATTTTTTTAATGAAATGAATATACGGAGAATTTATTAAGAGGGCAGGCCACTGTAGGATCTGTGAAAGGTAGCCTTCTAAATTTCACTTGCTTTGATGTATTGATGGTTTTTGCTGGAGTTTTATCGATTATCCTCTTGGCTTCTTCACAGCCGAGAGGATAATCGACAAAATTCCTTTAAAATTTAAAACTAAAATATAATTCTGCTCTCAACTTCACATATTGGTTTCAAGAGAAAATTGGACATGTATATTGGAAATTAATTGCATACTTATCGGTAAAACCACTATCAATATTAAGCATATTGGAAGAAAACCACACGCTAAACAGTAAATAATAAAAGCATAGAATGAGCCAGTAAGCTGTATGCAAGAAAAGAAACTACTAAGAAATGCCAAGAACGAGACAGTAAAGTAAACTGGAAGATCCACTGAATGCTGGAAAATGAGTTGGATGTTGTCATTAGAAAAGACACCATTAAAGTAAAATTAAAAGAACAACAAAAAACACCAAAAAAAGATTGGTGACTATAAACAGGTGAACGATAAAAAAAAAATCGATTGCAATGTTTAAAGATGTCAATGAATTTTTTACTCTTCTTTTATTTGTAAAATTTATTGGATGACACTGACAAAGACAGTTATGCCTCAGTTCACAGGCCTGATTCTAAAGAAGTTGCCAAAAGGAAATAAAACTGAAACTTGCAGATATGGAAAATCTATATCATTTTCTGCGAAAAATACATATACATATACAGAGTGATTCCTAACGAATGGTACATACGTTAACTGGGGCTTATTTGGGTTAAAATATGTCGATTTAACCAAATATACCTTAGTCCGAAAGTTGACAATAACGGAGCTACAGAATGTCAAAGTTGAAAAAAAAAATCACATTTTCTTTAATATCTTTCGACTGCTTCGAAATAAACTCATGAAATTTCGTATGTGGGGGTTGTTTAGGATGAGGAATTTAAATTTACCGACGATTTGGGTGTATCTTCTAGAGGGCGCCACAGACGACCATTAGGATCCATTTAAACCGTTACAACTTTTTTGTGCTACACTGTATGTCACTTTCGAGTACAAAAATTTATTCTCCTGTCTTTTCTACTTAAAAAAGGTATACCTTATTGAAGTTGCCAGGAGCAACCCTTTCCGAGAAACACNTTTTTCAACTTTGACATCCTGTAGCTCTGTTATTGTCAACTTTTGGACTAAGGTATATTTGGTTAAATCGACATATTTTAACCCAAATAAGCCCCAGTTAACGTATGTACCATTCGTTAGGAATCACCCTAAAAAAATTAACTGACAATAGGAAAATTTTATTGTAAAGAAATATTACTTTTCTCAAGATGATGTTAGAATTGGTCATCTAGAAGTATTTTTTTCCGAATGAATAGAAAAAGAAAGCATGTAATATGTTTTAAATTTGTGATCTACTTCTTTGAAAACTACTAAAATACCTAGGCTATGGCTATATTATAATAATACTGAAAAATGTTAAAGTAATGTCAGGTCAATTACAGCAAATTTAATATTTCCTTCAGAAATAAATCAGATGCAATTTCACGCAATGGCTAGGAAAAATTTCAGTTCTAACATATATAATTGTGATGATTTCACTTAATATTACTCGAGATTTCCAGAAACCGAACGAAAACTTAATTAATTAAATTTCAGTTAGTATTATCATATTTAATTTGTCGCTGACTCGATTTCACTGTTTCAAGTGCTTTTCTGTTGTAATTTACTAAAATATCACCGGGTTTTATACTAAAATTAAATAATGACTTCAAAATGACTCACATATTTTACTCTCACATTTACCCTTTAAACTAATAATATCCTGGATTCGATAAAAATCGTGCTCAACTGAAAAATCCCATAAGAGATTTCTTCAATAGCAATTCGTGCGCGCCATTACTACAAGAAATCCATTTACGTACACAAATAGGGCATTGTGTAAAGTCCTTAAAACGCCCCGATAAGGACTTCATTTTCTATATGGCGAGTCGCGCTATAATAAGGCACTCAATAAACGGTTAATAAAACAAATATTGCTCTTAAACAAATTTTTTTTCAATCTAGAGGGCTTTGTTTGTCAATCAAAAAAAACTTTTTTTTTACTGTTAAAAGCCCTTTCGTTCGTGTCTGTGAAATTTCGAATTCGAGTTGCAGCTGTATGTAATGAAAAAAAAAAACAACATTTCGACACGACATTAATTATTAAGGAACGTGCATTATTCGTTTTCTGTATATGGTGTAGTTTCCACTAGATAAACCCTTTTCTAATATTGCCATAAAAGTGATCTATTGACGACGCTTTACATTTAGAAAGGGTTAAAAGGCAGTTGTTTCCAATCTTGTTACGAACGCACTGTATATTAATGGATAGTAGTAAATCATTCATAAGTATATTAGCGACCGAAATTTATGGCCTAGAATGAGATAATTGCAAAAGTTTCTTCTTCTCGCATTCGCGCGCTTTATATTCTTTTCAAGCTCCTTCTACTTCGTATGTCCAATGGATTTATGATTAATTAGAACAAGGGTTTATTAAAGTTTAATCGAGAAAAGCTCGCTAATGAAATGCAATGGCGAAAAAATGCAATTTCGCCATGCAAGGGTGGATTAAACAGATTTCCCTCTCTGTCTCTCGTTCTTTCGCTCTCTAGCATCGAAATTAATTTTTGCCAGTGGCCTTTTTACAAGAACATTTTCCAGTTTAATAGCTTCGGGTGTAATACGCATTTTAATACGGGCATTTTTGCAAATGCTTGTCATTATGCGCATTGTATGATGATGGTCGGAAAGCAGTGGTTTCCATCACACCCCGTTGTTTAATGCCCTTAATCAAATACAGTTGAGACAAGGCCCAAAACATAAATCAATCGTCTAGGTTGCTCTCTCGATTGATTCAATCACCATGCAGGGCTGATTTTAATTGCAGTGGCGTGCATAGCGATTTTTCATTAACTTCATCACATTTCTTTTTTTGTACTGAATGCGCTTTATGTTTAATGTCCTTTCATAGTATCTATCTTATTTGCTTTTTAGGATGGGTGAAAACAGTGGATTACAGGGGACGTCTATGGATTAGGAGCATTTTGAATACAAAGCGAGGGCACACGAGCGTAAATTATGATCACATAAACTAAGTCAGGGGGAAAAAACTTCTGAATATCAGCTGAGGCCAAGTGAGTCCCTTTAATTATGGAAATGATTAGGCTTTTGTTGGGGAGTCCATAAAACCAGTGAACTGGGGAGCAATAGATAGGTTTTGTTCGCCGGTCGTTTATTGTTAGCCAAACCGACCACTACTCCTAGGGCCACAGATAAAGGTTAAGGTTTATTAACAATCATTAACATTAGAATTTTTTCTGGACAGTCTTTTAGAACTACTATTGTTTTTGATTCTGAAGAATCATCTAGTGATTACCAGTGGACCAAATCACTAGTTCCACAACAAAAAAATATGGTAGGATAAAAATTAAACTCCCATGTGCACTTTTCTAAAAAAACGAAATGCAATTAAAAAATATATCCTATTCTCTTTTAGTTCGTTCCACGACCCCGTTGAGTTTTAATTTGAAAAAAAACCGACCCGAAGCCCCAATAAAAGCTCGCTGCTTTTAATTCGCTTAAACGCACGAATTTCCCAGGTATTAACAAGTTTTATTTTATTTTCAGATTCATCTATGTACAGACATACACCCAATAAGCTTTTATAGTATTTTTTTTTTCGTTCAAAAAACACTAAGACACTACCATAACTTTTTTGGAGCAGTTCAAAGAGAGAAAAATATTGTTACAATAAAAAAAATAACAATGCTGGAAAATTCCAAAGCACTTTTAGGACCCATAAATGCGAAATTATTAATTGGACTGCCCCAAATTGATATGTGTGCCTAACAACACCTGCTGCAAAATATTAAACTCTAAATTCGTATGTTGAATTTTCCACTGAAACTTTATTTTTTACATTACTCGGAACAGTGTCGGACACAGCTAATTTATTTTCACTTTTTTTCTAACTCCCCCCAAAGAATCGGACTTTTGACTGACAAATTTCTAGTAGTTTTTAAACTTGACCTTCTGGCGGCCTGACGTGTTGTGATATGGCGTTCGGCCAATTTCTGAGACGAACATAAAATTCACTATGGATTAATTGTGTTGACCTGTTCTCAGAACACCAGGTATTTATTTTTGGGCGCGACCACACACACACTGCACCACGTTTGGGCGGCCGAGAGGCGGCAATTTGAATTTGAGAACCCTTTAAGTAGTTCTTTTTGTCCAAATCATTTTTATGTATATTGGTAGGTTCCATAAGTAAAATGAATAAATGGTGATTCGAAAAAAATTCGTCTCAGTCATTTAAGAAGTCTGCTGGAATCTACGCTACTGAATTATGACTTTTTATGTTTTAGACGAGAACTATAGGCGTACCTTCAAAATTTTAACATTTACAAATATGGAAAAATGTCCAATGCTGCCAAGTGATAAAGTGCATTGCAAAGAAATATGTGCAAAATATTAATAATTTTCCAATTATTATTAGACTATTGCATTAAAAGCTATGCCTGTTTCTAGCTTTATCCCTTTATGCTACGACACTGGCAGATTGTCCGTCCGTTTTGACCGGTATTTCGCAACAACACACACACATACACACATCTCTATTTCGATTAAAACAATACCCAGAAAAAAGACAGTTGTTTTTTAAATAATTTGTAGTTGTTTGCGGGGTCCCGCATGCTTTGACCTCGCTTTTGATGCTTCGCCGACCGAACGAAAAGCGCTTTGGTTGGTCAGGGAGGGAGGTGAGGGGGAGCCGGGGCATATTAATTTCCGAAATTTATTAATCACTTCGTAATTTTACGTTTCTTCACAAATGTCAGACGGCTGGTAATTATAGTTCTTGTTCATAAGAAGGGGTGGAAATTGTTTTTTTTTATGGAATATTGGAGAAAAACATGTTATTTCTAGTTTTCGTGATTAAATTTGAATTAAGGAGATTTAACAAATGTTAATAACTCCCAGGAAAAAAATTTTATTGACCGAAATCTGAAACTTCTTTTTCGTTTTCGAGAAAAACGTAAGAAAAATACTGTTTTGCACAACTCAATACTATGTCAAGCATCCATTTCAATTGCATTCAATTCGAACCTCATCAATCATCTATCAGAGTTAAACCGCTTTATTTCGCTCCCGTTAAGGAGACAATCCGCACACATTTTTCTAAAACGAAAAAGTCAAGATTTTCCCAGACGAGACAGAAAAGGACACACGCTTATCTTCAACGAAATAAACGTAATGTCAATGTCACGCACACGGACACGCACCTGGTCTTGTGCAACTTACATAAGTAGCTCCTTCTATGGCATAATAAATGTGTGTTGTCGCTCGAATTGCCATTTGTAAAATTAAATGTCACGTACGTGGAACGAAAAAAGCGACACGTAAATTGCACCTTCGTTTTTATCATAACCTCTAGTTCAGCCAGTGTCATTATTGTTTACAAATTTGTGGAGGTCTAGTGAAAAATGGTGATCTGAGTGCGGACACCAGAAAGAGCAGGAAAAGTAATTAAACTTAAGTGTTGATGTCACATCCGTTGTTATTGTTGATTGAGTTAAATGGATATTTGTATTTTCAATTCTTAGTTTAAAAATATCTAATCCGATTTTTTGATCTAATGAAGGAATTATGGGTTTTACTTTTTGAATGAAATGAAACCAACCCCTTTTTCGTGGATGTTAATCGTGTCTGGAAATCTTTAATGTGGCCACTTTGTACGTCCAACTTTCCGGTTAATTACCATTGACTCGATTCCGAAAGTTTATTAATTAATTTTAACTGGATTAACTTGCCTAATTCGTCATCGTTCGTCGAAGAACTTCCTCTTTTAATACCGCGGCACCGGAAAATCATAAAATATACATTACTAGTAATAATCCGTTATTTATTACAAAATGTCAAATTAGTAATAAATGAAGTTTTCCAAAGGAGAACCCAGGAAATGTACTGAAATACATATATACCAATTAACTGTGAATATCTCTCATATACATATGTATATATACATGAATTCAATAACTACCTAACTAAACTGTTGCTTCATTCAAAATATTTGTATGCCCCATGTACTTTGACATTATTATCAATACTACATCTTTACTTTTTTTAATCTTGTCAAATAAATTAAAAATATTCAAGATTGTTTGGACTTTCAGCCTGGTTTTGTTGACTTTGACTTTTTGGGTATAAATATTAATCTTTCAACGCCGCAATCGAAGTCGTAAATTCCAAAAGAAAATACAACCAATATTACGACGAGGAACATTTTCATTTGTTGTGAAGATAACTCTAATACTTCGGGTTTTACACAATTTTACCAAAGGCGCCACATACGGCACTGTTGTATAATTCTTTTTCTTAATATCTTCACTATTGCCAATTGATTGAAAAGTCACTACAAATAGATCTATAATGACTGGAATTAAACCTTAATCAGAGGGGTTCGCATTGAGTCGATTTGTTTGTGAACAACTCGGATGACTGTTACGCCACTGATAAAAGATCGAAGAGGATAAATTGCGCCGATGCACCGACAGCACTAAATCATGGAAAAATAACGTTTAATGCTTTATGGGGGTTTTATTGCAAAAGATCGTGTTTAATCTAAACTACTCAAAATTTAAGTGTAATAAATGGCTTTTCGTTATTATTTATCGACGCAAAGGACCGAAAAATTTAATTAATTTACAGAAAACAACAGAAAAATAAACAAATATTGTTTTCGATTTCAATGCCTGACCGGGTTTCGGCCGTTTTTACTGAACCACTGCTGGCCCTATATTCAAGTAGATATCAGGAAATTGTTATACAGCACAATTACCATTTTATGAAAACACCTCATTGAAGTCAAACACGTGATTTGATTGAATTCTAAACTTTTAAGAAGTAGCAGCAGAACATCTGAGTTTTATACCATCTCCATTGGTAACGAATTATTGCTGTTTTTGCTTTGGTCAACGATCGATCCTGCAACAAATACAAATCAATTATAAAACCTACAGGAATTACTAATATATACAAAGATATCGAGAAAGACAAGGAATGTAGCAGGACGTAATGAACAATTTTTGATATAAGAAGGAAATAAAAATTACAAAAAAAATTGTCTTTTTATTCCAACGATATTCAAAAGTTTCTTAATAATCCTGGTAGATCGATACCAAAAACTTTTATGTTAGGTGTTTGTAGCCACAATCACTATAAAATTTCTCCTATATTTTCTATCAGTGAGGAATTTTTTCGCTCGGTAAGAAACCAGTATGTATAGGCACTACGAGCGAGGTCAGGTGAGTCACTTTCATGAGGCACGAGTTCAAGGCCCAATTGTCTGATGTTAAACATTGCAAGCATATTCCCTAGAGCATAGTGTATTATTTTGTTGGAACAAGATGATAACAACTTCATGAAATCAAGGAAAATTCATGAAAATTTGCATATTGCAGGTTACTGTTAAGCACCTAGTCGTTGATAGGCTCGACCCATTCTTGTACTCGATTCTATCTCTGACATCTTAATGAAGAACTCTCATTTCCGTTGATTGTAGTTATTTTCTAATTCATATAATATTTTGTACATTCTAGTAGTTTTAGTGTCAATTTCAATATTTACAACTTTACAATGCTTTACAATCCTTTTTACAAAAAACCGGACTGCTACAGTTGTTTACATCAACAAAATCATCAGGTACAAGGTGGAAACCAACAACTAAATTATTTAACAAACCCAAAACGTATGCTTGTCTGACAAAAAACAAGACAAATAAAAATTCGTCTGCCGCCTCGGTCTGCTGATTTTTGACACAGTTTATGGGCCCGAATTTGCTACTACCTAGACGATCGGACCACAAAAAATCATGCTAATCCCAAAATGCAATGTTGAAGACAAAATTAATTACAAATCATAGACGTTGTTTATCATCAGGCTTCAAAGTGGCCGCCCTGGTCATTGTTCTCGCAAACTTGCAGACCCGTAATTACAGTTTTCACTTTGAACACAGCAATTTTTCATATATAAAAAGCTAAAGGAACTATGCACGATTAGCGATCATTAATTTAATGAAAAATCAACTTAATATAGATTGGTTTGATTTTAAATGGAAATAATGAAAATTTCGTGATCCGGCACTGGCGACAGTATTAAACCAACAATAATGATATGCACATAAATTTCCTGCAAGTGATAAATAAATTATACACATCTTTGAGAACCGCACCACATCCTTGATATTTAATCACCAGTCGCGATAACATTCGCAGAAGACTTTTTTGATTCGTCTATACTCAAGGTTAGGTTGCCTTTTATTGATGCCACAATTTTTTTTAAAGATTATCAACATAATCAGCTATTGTTTCTGACCGCGCGTTTTTTACTTCTTTCAATTCCACTACTACGTTTTGCGGTTAATTAATTTTCTTGCGCGGAATAATTTCATAATCCTCGTATGACGCATTTCAAAATTTGCATTTTATTAATTAACAATAAAGGCAGCTGCTGAAAATTCAACCGAAAGAAAATCATTAAACTTTATTTAATTACTCGAACGCAATTATTTATTTATAGGCGACATTTTAAATAAATGGTAAAATAAACATTTCATGCCACATGAAATGGTGTTGTGTTAGGGCAAGGTTGTTTTTACGTTTACTCCAAAAACACGAAGGCAAATAACGAGTTGGAAGTGTCTTTAAAAACTAGTCCTTTAATAGAGACTTAAAGATTAAAGTTCTCCTGATCGATTCATTTAAATCTGTCACGTTTCCTGATGAACGTTGCCTTGTTATTACATTACCTCACCGAATGTGATTCCGGATATATAATGATATGGTAGCGAAAATTGCGTCAAAGATAATTCGCGCATAATTTTCAAATTAACTAATAGTTGGGTTCTCTATCTCTCTTGTACCTTCATTCTGCATTGGCCATTCGAAAACAATACCTTCCTAAATTGTAATGTGAATTATGTATGACCGCGATTGGTTTTCCTAGAAAAGGCTCTTTGCTATTAGTAATGGTTTATTTAGCATTAATTGCATATATTATGGTGATTTAACATCACTTAAAATGGTAAATTATTAAATCAGTTTAGAATATAACGAAATGAAAACTTAAAAAATATGAATTGTTATTGTTTAACTCTTTCCCAAGGTTTTAACTTTACATTTGGAACCAGATTTAGTTTCTTCCCTAGTGTGCGAAATTCGAACCACATTCGTTCAACATTGCTTCACTAGATATTGTAATTTCGATTTGATTTATGAGTTTCATTATTGCTGCCAAACCAATACCCAGTTCAATAGAAATATACTTATGTGTTTCATTGATCTTCCTATAGAAGACATCGTAAAGCTCAACATTCTCAGCAGGAATCACTGTGGACATTTAGTTACTTGTCTTTTATTATAATAAATTTCAACAATTTTTACATCTAGCGAACTAATTAAAAACAATAAAAATTGCTTCAACTGCTAATCAGTTTTTCAGAAGCTGGTCCTGGATGCTCGATGTTCTAGATTCAGTATCATCATTTTTTAATCAACTCAATCTATCAAGGTATCTGTCGTATTGTCTGTTCACAAATGCCAATAGTCAATAAATTATAATTTCAATTGACTTTACTCGAATTTACAAGAATGTCTAAAGCAATTTTCGTAAATTTTTAGTTACACTCTGTACCTTCTGCAACATGATATTTTGCATGCAATTTTCGTGCCTAGCGTGAAATTATTTCCAACCGTCGGAAAACTCGTTTTATTCTCGATAACGTTGACAGCTGAAAATTAAAATTGCTGTTTTTTTCGTTTTTTTCTATTGCATAGAGGGTGCATCAACCGAGCGCGGAAAGACGAGGCACAATAATAATATACATGTCGTAAAAGTAGAGGACATATATTAAGCCGTACCAAACACAACCGACCAGAAAGAGACAAAATAAGGCAATAAAACGCCGGGAACATCACACCCAATTAAATTTAAAAGCGAAAATATCATCAGCATTGGTAAAGAGCATAGTGTACTTTCTCTGTTGAATACTCTTTTTTTTCGTAGGATCTCTTGGGAGCTTCAATCAAAACTAAGATGATTAAAGAAAAAAAAACTTGACTCAGGATTTTTCTCGAATCATTGTCGAAGGAGCAACAACCTTCTAAAGAATTAATTTAATAAATGTTAGTGTTTCATATGTATATTGTTATTACTGATCGATCGAATTCAGTGGCGTTACCATAGCCGCAAAAATAAATGCGCACCAAGAGGATTTTAAATAGCTCTTGTGGCCTTTGCAAAGTTCAAAAACACCTGAATATTTATTTCTGTTTGCTCATAAAATCCAGCAGCGTTTTGTAAAAGGTTTATATACATACATATACACATACTGCGAGCGAAATTTAATATTGGTGTAGGTCATGGATTTATATTCTGACGGCTTGCTACTGCTCCTGCTGTAAATTTTAGAAAAAGAATTCCCGTTAGTAATGAGGCTATTCCAAAAAAAAAAACAGTTAAGAACATCAAATTTGAATTAGGCCTGTTAATTTGTTTTGCGACACCCTGGTACTACTCATTAATTGGGTCTGATTTTGTTAAAAAAAAAGTACTAAATGGGAATTGACAATTGCACGGAATGTTCTCATTCCTAATCCAAAAGGAAATGATTCATTGGAAGTTCGCAATGTACACTTGGAGGTGCAACGACCAGAGTAACCTTGATGTTTTGTTAAATGGTTTAATTATAGGCAATTACGGGAAAATGTCCCCCAACTTGTATAATTAAATCTTTTTAGCTTTAGCTTCTTTCAGTGTTGCTCTTCATTTTTATTTCCCTCATTCTCTTTGCTCGTTTGATCAACAATTGACGTGCATTTTTTTTTTAAGTCAAGGGAAAGTTCATTGAATGATCCATCATAATCTCAGGAATTGGAGAAAAACTGAAAGAGTTAAATACGACTTTTGGATGAAATGATATGAAAAAAAAAATAAAGAAAAGGTTCGATTAACGACCATTTCTCGGCATAAAATAATTTATTTCTTTTTTTGAAAGTTTACCTGTGCGCGACCGCGGATCGTATTCCTGCAGTCGCAACTCGGAACGTGGGCGATTTACGTATGGATTTAAATCAGTAACAGGAATCTCGTAGGATAATTCTTTTTAAATTAAGGTTTTGTTAATATGCCGACAGAGACACGATAATAAATATGTTGGCAGTTTATTGACCATGAGGGCATTGATACCGATCAAAAAGATCCCCAAAAACTCCAGTTGAAAAGTTACGAGGCTCAACATTTTTTCCCATGCTCTGCGGTCCTTGTAATTTTGCAAATGTAAATATTTTTCAAACAGGGAGAGCAATAAAATGACTTAATTGTAGTCAGTGTGTACAAGAGACAAGAGGTGGTGGAGGCAAGTTTCTAATAGCTTCCATTAAAAAACTTATTATACGTTCCTTGTTAAGCGCAAAGTTTCTAGTGCTAAAACTTGTCCGTGATATTAATGTAAAAATTAAAGTTTTTTTCGTTGTTGATTTTAAGAAAATGCCCAGCGTAATTAGTATTAAAGTTTCTGGAACGAAACAAGTAAAGTTTTATTCTTTTCCACTCCCTCCTCGTACAATTTCGTTATCTTTCTTCCTTCGGGTTGACACTAAAAATATCTGGGGCCTTGATATATTGCCGCGCCGTCATAAAGAATGGCTAAAAGATTAAAGTTTTTAAGTTAAGTAACGAAATAATTAAACAAGCGCTTCTTGAAAAAAGATTTATTTCTTTCGCGTTAATCCAAAATTGCTTTCTAATTTTTTTTTCTCGAAAACAAAAAGCCACAGTAACAACACAAAAATTTATATTTTTTTAAATATCTCAGTTGATGCGTCTAAGGACGTTTTTTAAAAATTATTCTTCAAATTTAGGATTATTTAGCAGCACATCCTCCTGCTTTTGCAATACGTATGCTTATAGACGTACTGATAGACCATACTGAGCACAATCGAGAAAGACGACATAAATTTTTCTATGCCGTTGCATGCAAAACAATTTATTTCGGCCGCAGTGTAGCTTTTAGCTTAAATTTCACAATTCGAACAAAAATTTCTTGGTGGTAATTGGTCATCGAACTTTCGCCATCTCAGTCTGAAAGAGCGAAACGAAAAAAATTACTTATTCGATACGTATAGAACCTGTAGCGGTCATTGTCACATTGGGCACGAGATGCACCATCCACCATTCGAATTTGCTTTTATTTATTTTTATTTCTTTTTCTTTTTATTTCTTTTTTTAGATACAGAGGACGAGAGTGGAAGAAAGAGCTCTGCTGTGTGTGTTTGCCGATTTGAATGTCGCGAAACTTGCATGAAGCAATTTATTTGGTGTTTTACATATTGCCTCTCGACATGCACTGCGTTCAATTAAGAGCGCGGGGTGTGACTTATATGCACAAAATGCGAAACACGAGCATGACTTTGAAAAATAATTTACACGAATATGACAACGACACGTAGGCTTTTATCGGAATGACGATGTCGACGACGTTGGCGATACCTTTGGAACGAATATGGAAAAGGGAAATTTTTTTTTCGAATGCTATTATGAATAGACAGTTCCTTAAACAGTTGGAATTCCTATCGTTTTTGGTCAATTAATGGTACTAAGTATGTTATACATATATAGTTTCTTCAATCATCGGGGTTCTTCCTTTTACCATTCAAGACTAGAAGTTTATATGTGTTCATTAACTGTTCATTAATGTGGCAAACCTAGATCAAGAAATTTTAAAGGTTTGAAAAACACTTTTATTTTTTTAATATTTCGAATTTCATGTTTTTTCAAAAATTCTCCGTAAAATGGTATGGCATTATTTTAAGAAATTGACCTCTAAATGTAACATCGGTCCTGAAGAGACAGTGAGTGAGTAAAAATATAAAAAAAAGCGAAAATGCCGACTGGAAACGTTATCGAAAACGACATAAAAAAAAATCATGAGAAACGGCCTCGAAAAGCTAGAAATTCGTTTTCAACGCCCGAGACGAAGATTAATGATAGCGAGCGAAAGATCGCTACCTGACGTTAACTAAATATTCATATTTCTATGAATCTCGGTCATCGAGAAAATTTTCTATAAATGCCACCTGTTTTTACGTCAAACAATATTCGACGATCGCATCTTGTTATGAAACATGCCAAAAACTCGAGCCAAAACGCCACGAGAGGTTTTCGTATTTTTTTTTGTTTTTTTCAATTCGTTTTCTGCTCACAGTTGAAAAAACTCGAAACTAATATGTCCCTGACAGTTGAATGATATTTTTCTGAACCGATTCGAGATTGAAATATAAAAAAGTCCTTCTTCAGCTAGTAATAGATTCCTAAAATTTCTAGAAAACATCCCATATTTCTAAGAGAAAGAGAGGAGACTTTACTAGTTTACTTTCGAGTCGTAAATCACTTGTTACGTCAATACGGGGCCCATCCACTGGGACCTGAAAGTTGCTGAAAGTGGCAGCATCCTATCACGCATTTTCTGTGACACCTGTGTGCTAGAACCAGAGGCGTTCCAACTGATCTAACTGCCTTAAAGGCACGATGATTGAACTGTTACTGCACTGTAAGGGATGCACCCAAGGGTAACCCACATCATTTGGGTGCCTCCTCGAGTCTGGTTCAAATAAAAACCTTTTTAGATATTTAACTTTGCGCGCCTGTAAACCCTAATATTTGTTTTAAAATTCTGAGTTGAAACCGTCCCGATAATAATCTCGTAAAGAGTAAAAATTTTAAACTTCTCCTCTCTCGCACTCCTCTCGATATACATCTCCAGTTCATTTGGTCGTGTACAAAGAAGCAAAGCTGATTTAGCTTCCCCGCCTTAGATCGGGTCGTAACCAGGGCCATATAAAATACATTTTTAAATTGGGAATTTTACGATGATAACTCCGAATGGGGCACTTATTTCATTTGGGAATCGACGTTGTCTAAAGTGGCTCCTTCGTATCGTATTCCCCAAAACGACCTATAAACTTTTTCCGCTATTAAGACTTGGATGGATTTCTTACGTTGAAAATTCTTCTTGGCATTCAGTTCATTATGAAATAACTTTATATTTTCGGTTTTCGCACAAATTTGTTCTTAGATCTGAGTGGTTATTAGTGTTATCGAGTTTCTCTATCTTAATTTTTCACTATTTTCCTACGGAAAAGTACCGAACTGGTTTTTCCATATGTGAAAGAGCGCATTTTAAATCACATTAATTTTACCCACGTTTTCCTTGGAACTCATTTGCACGGTCGCCGATATTTACTGCTTTAAAACATATCAACCGCTTTGTTTTTATTTTTCGGTTTTGTCGATTCATCTCGCTCCAAATTTAAATACAATCGCAAAAATACATTCCGAGCTCGTTGCTTTTTTTCTTCTTCTGTCTTCGCCCTCTCCCCGCCCTATCGCTGATGGTCTCTCTCCCATTCAGTGACATTTAAATACTGCATCTGTCAAAATTTATCATTGTGCCCGCTCATCTTCGTGGTGGACTTTTAAGAAACCAATGGAAAAAAAGAATCACAAGTCGTGAACAGATGCTGTTGCTGAAGAGACGGAAAAAGGTGACTTTTTTCGCTGTCTATTTAGCAAATATCATTTATGATGAGGATTTTGTCTACTACTGCAACGTTAAAAAGAAGGAAAAAGTCTGAGCTTTAAACTAATTAGCTGGAGAGCGTTATGTTCGTCTGGAACTAATTATCCAGTTAAAAGTTAATGAAATTTGTCGTTAATTAAAAACGGCCGTGCTAAATAATGATGATTATTATGATCATTTACGCACAAAAAAAACAAAATGTTGGCCTACGTAAGATTTAAATGGCTGCAGAACGCTTTTAAGTCAAATTGTCACAGACCCATCTCAATTGAGTCACACGCATATCACGCATGGAATGAACAATTTTCAGAATAAAACATTAGATTGTTTTTTATATAGCCTATATTTTTATACTATAGACGAGAAGAAGGCGATAACATTCCAAAAACCCTCATCTTCGTTCTCTCAACTGTTCCGTCGTTCCCCTTTTTTAATGAGGCTTTTGTCATAAGGGCCTTTATGTACGCGGTACGTCTTCGTAAATTTCAATGAAATTTCAAGAAATGCATTCAGAGGGCTCTCCATGAAAGATTATATTCTTTATAAGAGCGCAGATGAATAAGGTCCGTCGAGATGCCCTCACGTTTTTCGAGCTTGACGTTATTTACCATCGAGGAGGGAAAATAGAAACCCTTTCTAAATATTTAAGCCCTGACAGGTTTTGGGTTAGAGAATGGACGGTAACAACAATAAATGCACGTGTATAAGGTACTTAATAAATTTTGAAATTAAAGTTACACAATTGATATTGTTCTTACTTTTTTTAATAATTCAAAATTTGACTTTTTGACGCACGCAAGTAGAGAAAATGTGAAAGGTTTTATTTCAAATTTTATATCATATGAAATTTTATTTGATTTGCAAAAGGCCTTTTTTTTCGGAAAAGTTTATAATGCTCCCAGCTGCGTAGGAACGCGCCCCCAAAAGAGCTCTCTCTCTCTATGAAGAAAAAAGCTTCATAAAACCTTATAAAAGTGTTTTATTATATTTCGCTTGGTATGTGAAAGTATGGAAAAAATAAATCAAAATATATCGTAAAAAGTTCCACATTTCAGTTTGTATGTGTACATAACTATGCATATAGTATATGTATACTTAAGTTCTGCACTCATTTTCATAAAATAAAGTCTGGTTAACACTTATAATTTTTCTGCTACAAAGAGTAAGTTAAGAGTGTTGGAAACTTAAAAAAAATCCAGTTTCCCTCGTAAAACTGTGAGTAATTCTTTTATATGAAACCTAAGAAACTCAAGACTATTTATGAGAAAAACTATAAAAATGCATAAAAATTTTACGTTGGCTTATTACATTAAAAAACTAAATGGTTTTTACTTCAATATCACGGTTCTAACGTGTGACGTTTCGTCTGTAGTTACGGTACACATCATCGAAGATGATGCAGCCAACCTAAAATAGTTTCAATGTCATTTTCAGGTGCAATATCATCAAGGAAATTACGCTTTCTGTGGCATCTCCTGTATGGACTGCTGTTCTAAATGAAACGTAGTCTCAAAACCCTTAGATTACAATATCAAGACACCAAATATTGTTTATAATTTTCTATTTTCACTCGGTACGATCGATTTGTTAATGAATTTTGTATAATTTGTTCAAATTGATTTCTAAATATGTAGCTATTTGTCAAAGAAGAAAGAAAAACAGCTAATGGACATTCTAAAACTCTTATTAGTATAAAATAAAACGATGAAATAATGAAATTTCAAGATTAATTAATAACAATTGCACAAAACCGAATTCTTAAATGATTTCGACTCGTAAGCGAATACGATTGCATATTTTATCGTGCCATAAACGCAATAAAAGCCAACAATAACCGCATACATAATCGTGTATAATTACGATAGACGGTAATTGATTTTTATTTCATTTTAATAAGCCTCTATACGTGTAGTACTTTCACCTCAATTGTGTCCGTACCAAACGGGTTTCGTCATCACAGTCCTAATAATAATAAAGATTTATATCAATGTTTGACAAAATGGAGGTAATTGCATAATAATAATAATAAACTTTCTTAAAACCGTGACTTTTTCCTTTTATAAGATTTTCGATTAAAAACTTTATACTATAAAACGTTATACTCAAATATATTATTTGTACTCTTCCAGTGGATAAAACTTTCAGTTCTTAGTTTAAACGTAATTACGAATAAGAACTAGGGCTGACATTCAAAGTTACTTAATACTTTGCCGTGTACATTACCTGAGGACGAAAAGGATTCTTCCACGATATGAACCTCGTGTCTCTCATGATGGAAACTCGAAAATGAAGTTCTTGCTTTATGCTTTTCTCACCCAGCCAGCCAGCCAGCCAGGTTTAAGCTGTAACGAACGGCTCAAAATTAGATTGTTTTACCCTTTTTTTTCTATCTTTTTTAACATACAGGGTTTAATCAATAAACTTCTTCAAACTGATTCAAGTTCTCGGTATGACTGATAAATAAACAAACCAACTTTTTGGTTAAATAGCTTTAATAATAATAAGCCTGAAATTCCTCGACTCTTGGATGGGAGTGTAAGCTTTAAGGAAAATGTTGACTTATCCCTATACATTCATATTTGTTTGGCTGAGCGTAAAGCGAAGGACAACCGCTTGAAAAGGTCTTTACATAATGACTGTTAGGTTTACCATCGTCCCATCGGGCGAAACGATTTTTCCGTGTGTCTTCACGTTCAAAAAGAACGAAGAATTCCGTTGGTCAACTGGAAAAACACCGCACCCATAGGGTTTTGTATACAATACTTATAAGATGTGCCTTTTGTACGATATTCTTTTTTATTTTTTCTTTTTAAAGGGTGGGAGATATAAGAGTAGATATTTTTCTATTTACGATTAATACTCAAGGAAGTAGGTATTCATGGAAAAATTAACTTATTATATATAGTTATATAATCATAACGGTTTGATGATGAAATTAATACTAAAGCTCATCTATTTCTTGTTTACGAATAATTGTTGTCCGTGATTTGAAAATTTTATAATTCTGCTACTGTTTTCATTAAAAAAATACTAATATCATATAAAGTGTTCTAGAAATGACTGAGATTTGGTGATTTAATTATCTAATCCGAAAATGCTTTGTTTCACCGCTAGAGAGCATCAAAGTTTGTTAACATTTTTTGTTTTAAACTAATTTTATTATTGTAACATATATTTGAAATCCTCCTCATTTTCTTGTATGCATATATTTCGAAACTCTTCAAAAAATTTAACTCTGCTTTTTATAGCCATTATCATTAAAACGATTGAAAGCATTTGTAATTCTTTGCATCAATTCAAGTTCGGTAGCAATAACAGAAGCATCAACTTTCAATTTCAAAACGGTTCACCAAAAAAAAATTATGAGGCGTTAGATCGGGTGATCTCGGTGACTAATTTACGGAAGCATCTTTTCGTTGTCCAGTCCATATATATTAGGATATGTTTCATTTAAATGCATATGAATGTTGATACTATAATTTGACAGAGCCCAATAGTGCCCGATTCACGTTTAGTCACCAAATTTTAGAGAAAAAAAAATGCATCAGGCAAATCAGGTAAGATGTTTTTCATACATAAATAAATAACTATCTTTGTTTAATCTAACTGGGATAATTGACCCCAGAACATAATTGTCAATAATACCTGGTTTATTATTAATACGGGTTTTTCGTTGTTACAAATGAAATAATAATGCAAGTGCATAGGTACGCAAATCCGCTGGATGCAGGGTATTTTAAATTAATTTTGTGTAATGAAATCGTACATGTGAGAAAAATTTTATAAGAGGCAAAAAAGTTTCCAAATGAAATAAACTATCTAATGAAAAAAATTGCTAACCATGGCCATCTTGATAAAAAATAGTACAATAGTTTATGTAGTCGACGAATAGTTTTTTCGAAAACCTCATGCTATGAAGCAAACTTTTTTAGCTTAAAATTTATATCAGTTGATGATGCCCAAATCCACATGATATATTAAAAAAACAAAAAATTTTAAGAAACTTTGATGCTTTCTAGTGGTTTCAGATGTACGTAAATTAGGTCAGATCTACTTTTTTTGGGCTCTAGATTTTGTGGTCAAACATTCATTTCTAGAACACCTTGTATAGTACACATTAAGCTGGTAATTATTTTTTAAACTAAAAACATTAACCTCGATATTGATTGGAATTTTCCGATGAAGATCACCACATGATACTCACAACCACAAATCAAAGAATATGTGGTATAACTACAAGGTAAGCGTCAAAACTTGCCAGATTAACTGTGTTCTAAAAACGATGATTAAAGGAAAATATTGACAGCATCATAATGTGCCATGATTTGTTTGAGAACGGTGATGAGGTAGGAGGTTTTAGACAATTTCGCAGATTAAACTTGAAAATATTTTTCCAATGGTATTACAATTACAAAATGTAAAAACTATCGAGATAGACAGAGGCTACATTGAAAATTATATCAATCACTAGAACAAAATTTGGCCCAATACTTGTGGCGGTTACCTCGTATCTTAAATTTTAGGAGGATTACCGAGAATCTTTCTAGAATTGTTCTAGTTTATTATATTATTTCCAATTTCCAACCGAACATGCGATGATTTTTGAAGACTGTTTTGTGAAACTGGGAAAATTTCTCACTCATTATTTAAAAATTAAGAAATAATAAGCGAATACGTTTCCTGTTAAATGGAAATAACGACGAATCCCTCCCGTAAATTTATCGTCAGGAACATTCATGAATTTCTATATTCTATTAGTCGAGTTGCTCAGGTACATAATTAGTAAACTGTTTAATTGAAGGCTTCCTCGAATTCGCCCGTGTACCGACGAGCAATTACTCTTCTTGCCGCAAAGAGAAATATTCATTTTTAATTATGATAGTATCGGATCAGATATGCTGTAGGAGCAAAAACCCCTCGATTCCATATATAATGGCTCATAATATACGCACACATATTGCCTACATTAACTTCATATTTGCGGATCTTCAGTACCGCCGCAGCGACCGCAAATTGGTCTGGAAGACGTAATAGAAGAATATTTGCGGTTGTAATAATATTAAATCAAATGAATACTTCTGTGCAGTTCGTATATTAGGTATGTACGTATGTAGTATACTATAAGAAGAAGAAGACGTATTATATTCACACACGCACGTCAAGCAATATGTTTGTCAAATAGATTATTATTATAAAATAAATATTTACGAAAGCAAAAGCTGAAATGTGCTCACCATAACCGTGCCAACGTTCTTAATTTATGTATTATCGGAACTATTAAAATGGTATTGATTGTTTATTTGCGTTATTCAATTAACTACGACGGCGTTTTGATAAGTATTTCAATATTTAATGGTAAATATCTATGTACTCATATTATAGAAGAATAATGGTTCTAATATTCGAGTTTGATGTGATGATTCGAAATGTTAGATTTTTTCAAGAATCAATATAAAATTAAGAGAACAACCAAGCAGGACTACTGAATGCCAATTTTAAATATTTCGATTCATTGAAAAAAATTGATTTTTCTTTACAATGAACGGTCGTCGCTGATGACCGAAAAAGTAATTTTGGCAAACCCCGTCCAGGGTTCCTTTTTACGTGTTTAATTATATTTTACGGGCATAAATTGTTTTATTGCGACGGGCTCTTGGCCAATTATGAGTTTAAGAGACTCTTAAAGTGTTATTTTTAAATTTATTTCACAGTTTTTGGTACTCGTTATTAGCCCATCAGGCTGATGTGACAGTTTTTCTCCTTCAAGTACTTGAATCTGCGCACAAAATCGGAAAATTTATGATGTTCCTTTGGAAACGTTGCTTTGATTTTGTGTTGCCACCACAAAGCATTAATAAGCGTATACATATAAAGTGCATTCACAGACGCACAGGTGTTCACTGTAGTTAATCAGAAAAAGGCATCTGAACTGGTCTTGACATCGGTAGTTTGAACGGCACGCAATGATTTTTAATATTCCACATCGTACAGTCATCATCTATCAGTCTTATACGTTTAACAATATAGGTACTATATAATATACACTATGGGAGCTTTAACGGACAATATCCGCCTTAAAACGTCATAAAAAGAATGAGTAATCGACCCAGAAATTCGCTCCATTGTAAGGAATATATTAAGAGCCATCGGTCAAAGTTGTAAAAAAAATTTTAGGGCGTCAGTATTATTTGTTAAGAGTTTGCCCTCGTTTCTTTTTAATTGGTCGTATTTTTCTCTGAATAGTTGACGTTTTACTGTGCCTCGGACAAACCGCTTAAGACGTCGTAAAAAGAAGCATTTAATTTTTCGCCTTTTATTCAACAGTTTATTATACGGACGTGGAAGGATGCTTTGCTTTGCGTTATTAAAAATAATACAGGGTTTTCGGCGGGTAGTGGGGGTACGATATTAAAAAAAATCGGAAAGCGAAAGCGAGATAATTTTTAATTAAAATCTGAAATACGCACCATCGCCTGTTGTGGTCAAGATGACAAGAAACAGGTTCTTAAGGATGGTTTTTTTCTAGATTTCTGCATTTTTTTTCACTAAGTTTTATCCAAATTGTAAGTGAAGAGTTTAATTCCCATTTGTAAGGTCAACAACATTTAAATCGAGAGAAAGAAGAGAAGAAAATTAACTGACATTTTAACTCAACACGCATTCAAAATTATGAATTTTGTAAACCTATGATTAGTAGTTGGTTGTGTGTTACTGTTAATATAGTTTTTCTCATCTACTAAAGACCTACCTAGATTGTCTACATTTGTCGCAATTATTCTCTAAAGCATTCCTTACAGTGATTCTCTTAGAATACCATTCACTTCATAATCTATATTTTTTATCCATTTCACAATTCATACGGAGTTGACTGGTTGCTGTGTTGCTATCTGTGTAAATTTGGATGTTGTGTATCTGTGTCGTTTCCGTTTGTCTCAAACTTGTTTTACATCTAATGTTTTATTATCAGCCTGGCATTATTTCGACAGACTGGCCCCAAAAAAGTTTTGGTCAGTTCTTCCAGATCAAGATCAAAAATAACATCGTTAATAATAAGATTTTACGAAAAACTATCGATTCCCTTTTAAATCACGTAATTTGTGCTATACGATTCCAGGAAACATCAAATTCATCATCAAAACGAACAGCTTTCAAGTTAGAGGCGGATAAAAATGGACCTGTTTTTCATAAAATGGAAATCGATAATAAAAAAAGGTCATTCCTTGAGCAATTATTTGTTACAAATGTCTAGGCGTTTCCAAAAACGCATGCCACGAGTATTGAAAGCATGTTCGCATGCCTGGTTACAAAAGGGCATGTCTGGTATGCGAAAAATCGACCCTTTGGTCACCTGAAGCAAATTTCAACCATAAACGTTACATGTAGAACAGGCTTTAAAGTTAAAGAACCATGTCAATTACTTGACGAATATAGTCCATGAAGTTTTGTTAGTCGTTAAAAATTTGTGATAAACAAAGTTTTATTTTTGGAACCTAAATTGGAGTTGTTTTCATAGACACAGTCCCTTAGAAAATCTGTTTCTGTTTGGGCAACTTATACAATTTGTAGTTTCTACCGTAGAAGTGCCTGATTTTAAGGTATTCGTATTTTGACTATAAAAAGAGATGTTTCATATAAAAGAAAAATTCGATAATTATTTACATTTTTAATTTAACCTTTAAAAGCTGTTGACCCTTTACAGAAAAGAGCAGAGAATTTCATATGAATTTTTATGTAGGCTTTGTTGTTTCAAATTCGATGGACGTGAAAAATAGGAAAACAAAAAGAAAAACAGTAAACCGAGGGAACAATAAAAAAAAACTTGAAATTTCAACCCAAATCTGCACACGATGTGTCGCGTATATCCGAGTCGTCACATCGGAAAAAAATTATCGAGGTGTACTTTAATTTGCACCGACACGATTCCGAGCTGTCTGGCATAGGTACAACATGTTGTCGGCGCTTTCCTTTGAGCCTGAAAAAACACCCGAGGCAGGTATGATTAATTTTTACATTAACGAATTCGAGAATGGCAAACAAAACGCGAACTCATTAGGCCGCTTAGTGGAAAAATGCACGCGCTCTCTTTCCGCGAAAGGCATTTGACCGAAAGGGTCAACGATTGTTTTTTCTATCCATGATCCCTGATTTTTCTCAGAAAATAAGATATTTCTCAATTTATTATTTTTTTTTTGGCAACAGTAATTCGGTCGTTTCATAAAAACTTTAACCCATTCCTGGTAATCGCTTGGTAACGATAATGGTTCCCTGCTAAAAAGTTCCCTAATGGCATATAACTGCTAATTATTTTAGTAATAGTTATTACCCGCTATTGCACTATTAGCTGCAATATTATAGAGCTGAACAACAGCAGCTCTCCTTTCTAGCGCTACTCGAAAAGTTAGTCGCAAAATGGAATTAGTCTTTAAACTATTTTACGATTTTCTCTTCAAACGACATCCAGGTGTACGCATACCTATTTTAAATAATTAATTTACCGGGAAGGCGGAGGTTTAATCTCTATGTTAAAAAACACGGGTCTTATAAAGGGAAAAAAGTTATGAAGCGTTTACACGATCCGGCTTTAAATATTTATCCCGTTCAATAAATACCTGCAAGTTTTAGGAACGTGTGCTGCCGACGGAATTTATTACAGGATGTGTTTCCTTTCCCACATAAACTTTAAGATGTGGAGCTAAACAGACTCAAAAAAAAACAACAGAATTCGGTTCCCTGATACATTCCAATTGATTTCTTATAAAACAAATCTAAGAAACCACTTAAGTTTTTTAAAAATGTCACGAAGGTCCTTTTTAAAGTAAAAAAAGAAAAATAGGAATAAAACTCAGAAAATAGGAGTTGGATCAATGCTAATGAACGCTACCACCACTCTTCTCGACTTTCCAGATTACCACTTTTTGACTCAGCCACATAAAGAAGCATTTTCAAACGTTCGAGTTTAGGTCTCTCTCCCTTTTACCTCGAGAAGAAAAGTGGAACGTCGTCGCTCCCGTAACTAACTACACAGTTAAGTCTAATTTGATCCCATTATCAAAAAAGTGGAATTTTCTAGTTCTCGAACGGAGAAAAAGTATGAAAAAAGACGACGACTATTCTCGGGAACTGTGGAGCTTTCACCAGAGCCCAACTAATATACAGAATCGTTTCATCGCTGTTATATCAACCCCCCCTTCTCTAAGATATACGGGAAGGCATTTTTTCTTTTCGTCTTTTAGCGAGTTTCTAAATTTGTGATGGAAGAATATTTGTGGCGGCACATAATGAAAGAATCGATATAATAAAGTTACCACCATATATCTCTTTTAGTTCGTGTCATTTGAAGCAACGCAAACAGTATTTTTGGGTTTGTTCTAGCCCCGTAACCGGCCAGACCTTATATAGACCAACTTTTCGCATTTATCAAGTAATTTTAAGGTGTATTTCTACATTTTTCCGGGCCGGCGGACTTTTGATAAATCGTTTCTCTACGAATCATTTGTTATTTTTGCTTTTGCCAAAATCCCCTGCCTTGTGTCTCTCGTTTCACGATTTTGCTCTTATAGGAAAATGTAAGTGTTTAAAATTGAATTGATTTTGTAGAAAAGAATGAGAAAGTTGATCCGGGGGATTATTGTTGCACGCTGGTCTCGATCGAATCGCCCTTTTACCAAATTGTCTTTTGGGGCTCTTTCCCCAAAGTTTAAAATTTCTGAGAAAATTGACGACGGCGATCCTCTTTAAAATTGAGTTTCTATGAATTTCAAACAAAAAAAAATATAAAGGTTCAATGAAATAATCAGTGAACGAAACGTGAATGATTTTCGTAGTATTTTATTTTTTTCCTATAGGTACGAGATAATATTTTATTATTAATAAACTTGAAGTTAATAACCGGACATAGGAGCGCGCGAGGTCCAGACATGAAGGTCGGAACATTTTTTCACGTTTTTCGTTTCCTTTGCCAAAAAAACTTCAGTAGGTGGTCGTGAATTTCGAATTAAATTTCATTTTTGGAATTCGATCACTCGTATTTTTAAATTTGCTAACAATTAGTTGGTTAAGGGAATTCGACAAAATTCATGTCTAGAGCAGTCCATTTATATGAACCACTCAATTTTTTGTTTATTTCAGAAAAAAATTAACTAGTTGTTTGCTTGCTTAGCAAAGTGCACGGACCACATCATCAACAGTCATCAATTAGCATGTGTGGAAGATCTGATTAGAGAAAATTTTCGAATTTCACCAAGAACTGTGAATTTAAGATGTCTATTTAGTATCGTCATATTAAAAGGGATTATAACACAGTTTATATCCGTTCTTCAACTTTTCTCAGAACGCCAAAAATATTTACGAATGGTTTGTTTTTGACAAAACAGGGCATTTGCTGATTGATTTTAAAGAATCTGTAGTGACTATCAAAGCAGGCCCATAAATAAAAGTCTGAACAAGATTCATTACGCTATATATCAAGAAGGAAAATTTGTGCGTAGTATCAAAACTGTTTCGCGACAATCCTCGCCTTAAAAATACCAACTTACAATTAGTAAAAAAATTCACAACAATATTCAACTGCAGAAGCCTTTAGCCATATCGCGATTACAAATGACATTCAATCGAGTAACCCTCGTAAAAAGATGAACTCAAATTATTTATTAAAGGACTAATTACCAATTCTGGAAGGCTATTGAACTGCAAAAATACAAACTAGTGTCTATCCTCTCCACCTTGCGGCATTAAACTCATCAAAAATACATATTTTTGAATTATGAAAAAGCTTCTAAATAATACGGGACAATTTTCCTAATTAATAATGTAAAGTGTTTTAAAAACAATATTTTTTTAGGTTAATAGAGATAGGTACGTCAATGGGTTCATCATGTTCTCGTGCTCAAAAAAGGTCCTGTTTAAGGAACCGTTAAGTTTTCTCTCCAGCTACTGTTGGTAATAATATTACATGTTGTTATCTCTCGCATCGCAAATTATCTTTTAAAGACCCGATGTCCGTGTTATTTGTCTTCAATTAATTTATTATCTCTTCCCTTTCTTTCTTCGAGAAAAGATTACTTTTCTCTCGGGGACCCCGTTAATTAGTAATTACATACAGTGTCTTGATGAAAATTTATATAAATAGGTACGTTCAACTAATCAACTCAAACATAAATAAACGCGCAAACCTAAAGCTGTTTTATTATTTTATTTATTTATTATTCAGTAGTTAGTAGAAAATTGAAGTTGAAATTATAAGGTTAAAGGTTGTAAATATATAATAAATTGGAAATAAAGTTTACGAAAAGGAAATTCGTAATGCTTGGTGATTACATATTTGATCAGAGGATCATTGATGATAAGATCAGCGTATCATTTGATCACTCGAGTGAAAGAAGCGAAGATAGAAAAGCAGTTTAATAGAGTAAATAGTTTCTCTTCGAGCAGAAGATAATGACATGAAATTTGAAACACAAGAAACAAATCTAACTAAATGCAGAGACGATTTGATACACAATGTTAAAAGAGAACTGGATGATGTCAAGGATTACTGAGTGTTGTCTATTAAATGTCAAGGCGCACGATTAAGTGAAGCAATTAGATCTTGAACTGGAAGATACCTTTACAACCCTTGCTAATGTATAAATAAACGACTGGAAATCGAAAAAGTACGAATCAAAAATGACCTTGACATACTGAAATCCGATATATTCGAAGAAAAATCGACAAAATTCTCCGGGCCAGAAAGAGGAGCTAGTTTTTCAACAATAAAACCGCCAATATGTGTTGGTAAAGTTTCATGAAAAACATATCGTCGCTTTCCACACAAAGTGACGTAACTACAATTTTATAAGAGAGAGAAATACTGCTCTAATTGTAAATCTATTTTTCCATATAAACCGTAAAATCTGTACGTGTTTCTAACAAAAGTTTTCCACTTCGCGAGTTCGTGTATGCGTGTAGACTCAGGTGTTTTAGAGAAATAACTGGAATTTTATACTTTATCAGTTACGTCATAATATGTAGAAAGTAATGACTTAAAAAACAATTTGTAGGTACTGCAAAACTCAATAATTGGACTGATGAAGGAAAAGCTACAACATTAGTAGTAGTTACTTTGCATGGTGAAGCATAAGAAATTTTTCAAACTCTGACCAGCGAAAGTCAAAAGAATTACCAATCCACACTCCATTTGGAAATGCGATGCCTACTTAGTTTTGGACTAATTTGTAAACATTTAATCAGAGTTTATCGTTAATAATCAATTCAATTTTTGTATTTCTTAATTTTTTGACAAATGTGATGTTTTAATACACATTTCGGAATTATCTTGTCAAAATCTAGTACTTTCTACAAGTTATGAAATAGAATAAATGGGAATTTCGCTGGAGTAAAAGAGACAGGTATACTCCAGAAATGTTAGGAATGCTCTAGGTTCGAAAATTTACCATATAATTAGAGCCATTAGCTAGTTAGTCACTTTTTAGTAATTAGTTGAGAATTGAAATTCACGGTAGAAGGTTAAGAGTTTGAAACTTGTAATAATTTGGAAATACAATGCTTTATCCTAAATCTCTTTGTAGTACACGAAAGGAAAATTTGTAAAATATGTATGCTAACATCTACCTTTAAACATCGAATGTATGTTAAACATTATAGTATGTACATACTTATTTGAGAGGAAAAAAATGTAATTTTTATTGAGACACCATCTACAATAATTTCTTTTCTCGTTCATTCTTCGTTCTTTTTCTTTATTCAACATTTTTCACTCATTATTAATTATTGTCTCATTAATCTATTTCATTTCGATAACGGTTTTAATACGTTTTTCGAAAATTATTCAATTTTCATTACGGAAGCAAGCCTTTTGTGTGTGTTGTTTTTCAAAGCTTCTTTGTTCCACAATAAAACAATTAAAAAATAAGGGGATTTCGCCTCTGCATCTATCTACTGCTGCAAGAGGTTCGAGTGAGTTCGAGCTGAAACACCATCAAAAACTTTGAAGTTTATTAAATAACCCGAACCTCTCAATTAACGAAGCTTTAATTTGTATTACGACTCCCTGGAAGTTGAACTCTTTAGGAATATTGGCGACAATTAGCCAAATTACTTCGAATTTAGTTGGAAATTAAGCGCTGTCCTCGGGATTGCCTTTTATAATAGAATTGCAAGATGGGCCATTTGCATACAAATATGCCTTTATCCGTTCTTGATTTTCTTCTTTTCGAAAGAGCGCACGCCATTTTCTAAATAACAATTTCCTTTTAAACTAAAAGGGGGAAATTAATCAATAAATAGTATGGCAAATCAATGTCTTCTTTTCTACACTTGATCAAGTACATTTGGTTTAATAAAGTCTATATTTTTTTGTCTATGTCTTCGAATTACCTGTGACGGTTGTGCCATAGTAGTACGCAATAAGTGTGGTAGAACCGTTGCTTCTGATTAGATCTCAAACAGGAAATGTGAGCTTTGAATATAAGGTATTCTAATTGAAGGCTGAATGTTGCTAGGGATAGGATTAGTGGTTTGTAAAGTTGAAAATTTATTTGTGGCATTTTTCAGACTTTTTATTCAATCATTTCAAAGTATATTGATTTGGATTATTAGGTCGTTGCCTTTCTACAATGTAGAATTTAATTATAGGAATATTTCGGTATAAAGAGACGAACGAGTACGGAGAGAATCACTCATCGAGTGTAGATCCGTGGACAAACAAGCTGCTTTTTATTAAAAGAGAGGGAAGAGAACCAACTGAATGCAGAGAGAAAATCTGACCGGATAAATTAAACCTCTATTCATCGAACATGATTACATATTGGAGCAAAAGCCAAACAACATCGTGTCGGATTAAAAGAATTATTTTCTATTCATCCGACAAACGTGTATTAGGTATTCACGTTGAGCGGTTTATTTTATTATTCGTGTCGTGGCTTTATTATATTAAATTGAGTCGGTTTGGGGCCTGTTTTTTTTCTTTTTCTTCGTCGTCATTTTGTTGTTTGTAAACAGGTGTCAATTTATTTCAATAAAATATTCCATAGTTAGTTGCAGCTGACAAAAGCCAACATAACACTCTTAATTATTCAAAGAAGTTCATATGTTCGTTAAAAGTTGCAGCTAAATTCATATAATCAACTGGAATTTCGAAGCTTTTCACAGCAGTTAGACGTTGACTTTGAAAATTCTTTCTTCATTAAAGATTTAGCTCCAAAGGAATATAAAGAAAGGAGATGAAGGAATTTTCTCCATTATTTACAATTACAGTGGGGATTATGGATTGGAAAAAGTAACCGTACAAGTACGCACCAACTACGGAAGATATTTCTTAAAAAGTACAAAAAAGTAGTCAAGCTGCAGTGAGGTTGAGATAGCTCAGGTTGTGAAGATGAAAAGGCTCTTGGCAAAATAAATATGGCAATTGTTCACACTGGAAAAAAAGTGGTTTAGAGGTCCTTTTTAAGAGCATTGTTCGGATATTTTCTTGAAGACTTATAGCACCGCTGATTCCTAACTATGAAACAAGACTTGCTTGGATAATAAACCTATTACATTTTAATCATCAGCGGCATTTTCCATGGTACATTAACATTAACATTCCTGTTAAAATTTTACTGAAAGAAACAAACATTCGGGCATCGATTCCTTGCTCGGGCGCATTTTGATACTTCTAAATTTAAAATTACCTTCTCTTACTTGCCAAAACCGAAAGCTGTTTTATTTTATTCCGAAATTACACTTAATTCGCATCAAAATCCTTCGGGCGTGTTTCACTCGGCATCTCCTCAAATTCGAGGAATTTTCTAACATTTTCAAAATAATAATTTATATTTATTGGAAAGAAACAGGTCCCTGTGTTGAAGTAGCCATTCCAGCAACAACCTCAGTAGCATGTGAAGTGTTCCTTAATCTGACAGTGGCTGCGAAGCAAATAAGATAATTGAAAATATGTGTTGGCATCGCTTCAAGGTCGGAAAATGTTATTTATCTCGATTCTCCTTGTCTTTTACTTCTTCTTTTTCGTTTGTCATTCTATCTTTGTTGCACTCACCCGATTGTAATTAACGAAAATGGAACCGAGGTTAAGTGGACAACAGTTTTGCCATGGAAGGAATGTCCGCCGCAAATGGTTCAATCTGAAAATTGATCCTGGTTAATGTTAAAATCCGATAATAGTTCGTTCCCGCGCATTTTTAGCAATTTATTGCCCAATATCTTTTACGATAAATAAAAATGCTCGCCGCGATTCCGACTGGTTCGGCCCAGATAAGAGACGACGTATGGGGACCGCAAAACTGACGAATAATTTACGTATTCAATTACTTTATATACGCTCGAAATCAGTTCAAAGGACCTAGGGCTCATTTTTTGGCTCGGGAGAGTTTCTATCTCAGTTCCTGTGGGTCACTGAATTTTCAAAACTTTTTCTTGCACCCTCGCCTCAAGTTTATTTTTGCGATTAAACGGTCACATTTCCGTATAGAGTTCGCAAAAGTCCTACGTTCAAACTATGTAAAATGATTAATTCAGGCGGAATGTTAAAGTCAAAATTCGATTGTAGAAGTTCAAACACTTGTATGTAGTTCGTTTCTTCTGGGGGCGACGACTTAAATAACTGTTTTAATAACTCGTTCCATTTTAAAACAACAACATTATCTTGCTCTGAAGTAATAATGATAAAAATTAAATAAAAAATTACCTCAGTTTCCCTTTGAAACAACCATATTTATACAGGTTATTAAACCCAAATAAAAATCATGTCATTTCCTCGTTTAATTTATCCTACGTTTTCGTCAAAGCACATTCACTCCTAATTATCACTCGCAGATAAAAATTCAGTCTGAAAATAATATCGCAAGGTTAAGAAGTTACTGGTACATACGTCTTTTACGTTTTGTTTATTTGCCCGAAAGGTCAATGCGTTCATCACAAACTCAGGCGAAACTCTTATTAACATTATACACGTTGTTGGCATTAATAAATCACAATTTTCAGATACCTCGTTTTGTAATTTAAAAAAAAACAATACTTAAACCTCCAATGTTGATATTTACTAAGTTCTATGGGCAACAATTGCAAATATCGATCGGTTACAACTTAATAACAATAATTAAATCGGTGCACGTAAAAGGAGGAGGAAATATACCAAATAATAACAATATTGTTTGAAAATATCAAACAATAAACAATGGAGAGATTAAGGTTCGTTTGATGGACGCAAAAATTTTTATTGCCGGGCCTCGAAAATGTTACTAGAAATCGTGAAATTTTGTGTTAACATTCTGAAAATGTGTCCGTTCTTATGCTTGTACACAAAGAACAATGAGGCCCCGTAACACGTCTCCAATGTTTACATTATGCCGTTTATTGAACGGAAGAAGATACAGTTAGACATTTCTTTTTGATTAATGAATTATATTTCCTCGAAATGACCAGTCCGATTCCTTGCTTTGAATAAACGAAAATCGTACATTACCAATGAACGGTTCCAAATGTTGGACTGAAAGTTTAAAATTTAGAACGCCTTTAGACATTGCGATCATGAACAAACCACTGTTCCATTCACATCTCTTTCATTGTTAATTTTTGAGGTATTTTATTTTGAAATTAAACATTTTTGAAAACAGATATTTGGCTTGTTTGGGAAGAATGGTTCAAATCGAACAACCTACATAATCAAGGGGTGATATTTATTCATTTTTTGGGTTGATTTGAAGAACACATTTTTGTGTTAATAACGTTCTGGGGAAGATTCATTGCGGCGTAATTTTCAGATAAATTAAAGAAACGTAAAATGTAGCCGGTTGCGTGGTGCAGTTTATCATAAAAAGCCATTCGGGAACTTTAATCGAGGATGTGGTTTATTATTTACTGCAAGGCCGATGATATTTCAGATGAAAGTTGTTGTGTGGAGTAGACTGAGTCATCGTTTTAACTATACGGGGGAGCAATCGATTAATTACAATCTAAATTAACTTAAAAAGACATCCCCAATTGCATGCCTTAATTAATAGTTATAGTATTAGTTGAATCTTAACTATAGAACAAGTGGCATAGTATTCTTATCTTACAGAGGTAATTTTGCAGATATACTTTTAAATTGACCCTGGTATTTTGAGCAAAGTCCCATTTGAAGAATGTAGTTTATTAAAATGGCTAATCCGAAATAGTTAATTTTATTTCATTGTCGCAATTAATAAAACGGTATAACCTCAAATGTCAACTTGTATGGACAGTGAACTATCCAAGGATTCCAGTTGGTTTACGAGCCCATTGTCTCATTTTGTTGCAATTAGGATAATGGAGGAGTAAAATAAGTGCATTACTAATGCATAATTTCACTCTCAAGGATACTATTACCATTTTTTAAATCTGTGACGTTCAAAATCTGATAATCCGTTGTATTACTCAGAAATTTTTGAAAAATACAGGGGCAATTTTAAAAATTATTAGATTAATTAGCAAAAAAATATTATAATTTTTGAACAATTCGACTTCCCTCTTGAAGATATTTATGACACTTGACGAACATGTCTTGATGTATCAATCCATTCAGTTGCCCTCTGCATGTGTATCGTAACACAACCGGATAGGGTATAATTCGATAAGAGTCGTAAAAATGACAAAAAAAACTAAGACTTTTATGGTAAACAGAACTCTGTAGACACTTTGTCATTCTTGTAACATGCTTGTAAACATTACTCCGGAAAGAGATAGAACACCAGCAATACAAGCAAGCAAATCATATTAAATCGTATGCTAAAAACACTAACATGTCATTCTCGAGTTCCTGAATGCTTCTCGCAGAATAAACCATTATTAAGATAATAATAATAATTGCAGGAAAATGTTTTACGCTTAGTTACATTATGTTGTATCAAATATCATCATAAAGTAAGGCAGTTTTATTCAAGAAAATAATATAATTGAACTTGAGTTTGAATTATAACGATTTCCTAACTTGAACAACCTTTCCACATTCATAATTTTCAGAGTGACCCTCGTATGCAATTGCATTCGAACGTGGGTTTTAATAACGGAGTCATACTTTATATTAAAAATATAATAAAATATTAGTGTTTTAACAATTTAGAGAAAAATACAAATATTGAATAGAACTACTGAACGATTTCAAGTTTAGCATGTTTTCTTTCACCTTTTTCCTGTCTTGAAAACCTGTCGCTTGAAGTTTTTAAAACAATTCTTCCAAATTTAGTTTGGGGTTAAATAAACATGATAAATTATTATCAATAAAACTTTGTAATTTTTCTTTTTAACCTAAATTTTAATCATTTTTAAGTGTGTCCAATAAGAAGAAAAAGAAATGTTAATTTACGTCTTGTTTTGAAAAAAAGATTACGTTTAACGACGCTTCGTATGTATAACATCGCTTGGCAGGCTGTATTTTTTTTAAAATAGAAATATCGGTATTTAACAGATAAATCTTTCTAATGTAGTAAATGTGTCACGCGTATCGAGTTTTAACAATAAATCTTTGTCAGCAACAAAAATTCTTTAACCCAAAATGTCATTTATTATGCCACTTAATAAACTACCCCGTAACCAAATACTTTGTAAATCTATTTTATATGCTGCATCGCAATAATTTACTACAGTTATTAAAAGTAAAGAAGGGGTTAGTTTGTCTAATAAATATACGACACGATTCTGGAGACTGAAGGTTTCAAGATAAGATAATATGTATGTAAATGTTTAGAAGGAAAATATTTTCACTCTACTCCAGCTTTATTCAACCCAGCTGAGTTACATGTGTTGCTGCCGATGCACTTGACAGAAAGCACTTTTTCTTCTTGTTGGAAAAAGATGTCAGGCGAAACGAAATAGAGATTTGGGTTAAAAGATGTCGTGTGACGCAATTGTAACGTAATCCAGTTGAGGGTAATCAATTCCGTGGCGTATAAATTAGGCATTTTTATACTTATTCGTTTCCAGTGGTTCTACATTCATTTTATACATTTATATTTTAGGAGTGCAAATTGCCATTTGAAATGTCATAAATGTTCTAAAATGTAACTGAACCATACAATTTGTCAAAAATATGTGTATTTAGTAGTTATTTGTCATTATATGATGAACACTGGGGTCAAAAATACTGCCATATTACAATACAAAAAATATACAATGTTATTTAATGAACTATCGATATTTCACAAGGTAACTCTCTGTTTTATTAAAAAAAAGTTCTTAAAAACAGGGATCAAAACATCTTATTTGTCGAGATGTAGTAGGCGTTGAAATTTAAGAAAAAAATCGTTTTTTTATTTGTTTTTTACATTTTTTTAGGTAAACGATTCAAATGTGATTCAAATTCAATATGACAATAAAAGTTTTTGCCTACAGGCTTTATGATAATTTGAGACAATCTAAAATGTGTTATAATGTTTGGTATTTGGTGCGGTCTTCAAGTTACTTTCGAAAACAATCCTCAACAACGTTCAATGATTTATTAAACAATAATTTATTATTATTGACAATGACAATTAACGTAATAATCAAATGTGATCAAAACTAATAACCAAAACCATAAATACTGTTGAAAGTCAACCCTATCAAAAACGTCTGGAGTGTTTTGATTAGTACAACAGGAATCTATGATTCGATTTCGAAGCTCTTCTCCTATTTGGATAGACGTCCGATGAACTGAAGTTTTCAGATGTTCTCATAAAATAATTTAAACAGTTTCGATTTCAAGATCTAGCAAGCTATTAAGACCTCTCTTGGCCTATTTAATATCCGTTGAACGTCCTATTTAAAAACTTGCGGGCTTGGAAACTGAAATCTGCAAGTACACCATCGTACATAACATTTAATTTCAGATATCATGAGGAATACTTTCCAAAAGTTAAAAATGTTGTTGTAAAAACTTCAGATATAACACAATTTTAATTTTATTTTTGACTAATTAAAAAATAAAATATCCCTAACAAAAAATCTCCCATCTTAACTGAACGCACATTTACGGAACATTGCTCTTCTTGAAAATGAATTTCACATATTGCGTGTGGTTTTGCTTCTATCCATAAATATTTATTATAAATATCCCTAATTCCTTGTAAAACTTCTTATCTCATCACTAAATACTGTTTGTCCACCAGGTAAGTGGATTTGTATCAAGATTTGAAGAAACCACTGAGAAAAATTGAGGCAAAATGAAAAATCATAAGCAAGAAGAGCATGTACGCTTTGAATGTGGCATGGATATAATAAATTATCGACTAAAATTCTCGAAACCATAACATGGAAAATATTTAAAACTGCTGCAATTTTTCTTGTGCTGCTACTGGGATCATTTTCAACAACGTTCAAAACTGGTTTCTCATTTTTCAGATTTCATCCATTCTAATATGTTCTTGCTAGGTAGTTGGCTTTTCAAAAAGTTCCAGTCTCACGTAATCAGTTGTGAATATCTCAAAATGTTTTAGGATCAGGTATTATATTTATGTATAATTTGGCTAACGCTGTCCATACAACCACCTGGCTTTATAGTTATTACCGTTTGCAAGATTGTACATAAAATTCATGTCCACATAATTTTAGTTTGTAAAATTAACTATCGTAAAATATTTTAACAATTCTTTGGAAAAATTCAAAAACTAAAAGAAAAATCATTTTAAATTTAATTTGACAATAATCATCTCCAAGACGTTGCTGAAAATTATATTTTAAACAGACTCTATAATAAAAGAGAAATATATGAGGCAAGTGTGTTTGTTATTTCTTCCATGTTTTTTTCTGTCAGCTATTGGAAAAAAGCAACTCAGAAGACCGAAATGCTCAGAACAGTCCTAAAGGATCTCTAACACATACAAAAAGCATTGGAATCACTATACCAAATAACCAAATCATCAATCTTTTCAACAAGATTCTAAAACACAATAAAATATCAAACAGTTGGAAAAGCTTACCCATTCACAAGAACGGAGATAAAGAAAATCCTAAAAACTTACAAGAGAATAAATCAGGCCATCACCCGAGAGCTTTCCCAGCCGTAATCCCAGAATTACTAAGTGATAAATACACACAGAGCCAAGCCCAGTTTGGTTTCAGGCGTTGTAAATCAGCCACCAACAAACTCATCATACGACAAATGATCGGCAAAATCATCAATTTTAACATGTCTATCTTCCTCAACTTTGTAGTGTCAAGAAACCATCAACCAGAATCAGATGCCATCGACAAACTGCTTATAAAGAAAGTACTCAAAACATTAACAGAAATCATCAACATACTTGAAAAATCTTAACAATCAGATTAATCATGGAGAAGTAATTCTAAGGGAATTCATTCAGTCCAGAATTTTTTAGTAATAAGAGGAATGGAAACAGAAATCCTGCAATATGACTTAAAACTCAGATGATGCTTTTCATCTTAATAGAAGAATCCAAAGACAAAGTCCAAGGGCTTTTGCGCAGAAGGTAAATGACGGGCAAAACCATGAACTAAGAAATGATATTAGAAAATATTAAAACCACGGTAATAGCCAAAAGAGCCCATAAGATGTAAATTCATGGCAAAGAACTCGATAATAGAACGGGTTAGCAAATTTAATTATCTGGGAATAACACCAGCAGACCACAAAGACCACAAGAGTTAAACATTACAACAATCATCTAAAATCTTTGATAAACCCACCTGTATTCCACAACAACAACAATAACAACATTAAACTATAAGGCTAAAATCCGAGTGTATCAAATATGTGTTAGACCTGTCTAACTCTGGAATTAGGAGTCGCGCAGATGCCACAACAACAGGATCATTTTTCATGAACTCGGAATGCGAATATTAAAAACTCTACTAGGAAAAGTGAAACTAAATAGTATCAAAACACTGAAATAAAGAAAGTCTGTGATATACTGAACATAACAGATTGAACTACGAGACGCAGAAAAGAATGGAAAAGACATGTGAATAGGAGAGACAACCTAGACATCCTGTGGCAAATAAAAGAACACAACTTAAACAGCAAACGATCCAGGGAACGACCATTAAAACGTTGACAAAAGGCCTCCAAAAACGATTAAGAGGAAGAAACGGAAATTTAATTTCTACATTAAATATTGTTTATACAATTGAATATACACAGTAACTTAATCAATTTTGTGTGATATTCCAAAAAACGTGTTAAGTAACCGAGTCGCGTTAATCGTATGATCTAATTAAAGCATTATTTTTAAATTAACATCCAGTTCAGCCTCCAGACGCCCGGCCTCGATTTTCTCCTTTGCAATACGGTCGGTCTCTTGTCGCAATAAAAAAAAACACAAAACAAAATCATGAGTCAATATTTGACATCGTAAAGTAACGCAAAATATTTACAATGACTGCAAAAATGTCATTATTGAATGTCCTGTCTCGTGTGTCTGAATGTCTAGGCCGTGTATTGAAAAACCTTCCTTGAACCTACATTTTATAAAAATGTCGACTTTTTTTTCTGTCGTTAAATATCAAAAAATTGCGCAGCACTAATAATTTTTCGTTTGTTTATAATGCGTATTATTATAGGAATTCTGAAACAACAGAATTTTGAACAGTGGGAAAACATGACAATTTGGGCAGGCTGTTGTGAGTAAAATATTTTTTTATGCTTTTTCTAATCTTGCAATGCAAAAGTGAAAATTATCAAACTAGAAGAAAACTATTTAAAGAGCTCACAATCGAGGTGTCTGAGTTACAACTTGAAAAGTATAGTTTCTAAAACCAAACATAATACTACAGCTTATAATTCTTCTCTTGTAATAGATATTTATCGTTGTAATCACCTAAAAATGTCTCATATATTTTCTATAAATTTCCCTATCTGAATAAAAGCTTAAAACAGAAAACGTCAAGTTAGTAAGCTGTGTAAGGTTCCATATCCAAGGCCAATGTGTGATTTTAAACATAACAATAATATCTTGTTGTGGGTTCTGTCGTTCTAGTGAAACAAGATTATTTTTGCTGATAATGCTGGATTTTTCCATGTGATTATGTCTGATTTTTCATTTATTATTTTATATATTTCAAGATAATTGGCCCAAATGCCGCCCTATTCGAGGAAAGTTGGTCGTTTACTATTCATTGCTTAGTCTGTTCTTTTGTTTCGAGAAGAGCCAAGGTCACTATCTGATGCACTCTGTGCCATTATGACAAATAATCACACCACCCAGCTTGACTACGAGTTTTTTTTATGTCTAAACATTACACAACGTGAGCTACATATGTCAGTAGACTTTAATTTACCGTTTTTTCCTATAAAATATTCTCTACCAAAGTTTTCGATGTAGCCTTAGTCGCACGTTACTGCGTACTCAATACTCCATCGATACTACATCCTTTTCTTTTAATTATTTCGTCACTCAATATTTTCCATTATTCAGAAACTGCTTGATAAAGTTCATAAATATTTGCCTATTTTTATAAAATGAAGCTGGAAATTTTTCAAACCTATTCTTCGTCATGGTAATTAATAAATAGTTTTGTTCCAGATTAAAAATTTGTACTGCTAAATCGATAAGCCGTTCCACTGTCCCGAATAATATTTTCGCATTCGTGAATTTGTTTACAATAATAACATTTTTATAGATTTGACGTAAAAAAATGTGACGACGTTGCGAAACATAGTGGTTATTGACCTAAGTCAATACTTTTAATATTTTTAGTCTCTGTTGTTTGTTGTCTCTGGTAAAAGCGTGGGTCGGCAACACTAAACTTTACGGCCACTTTCAATGATGATGATGATAAAAGAAAATCATTAACTTCTTCGATACGTGTCGTAAATTGTTTACGGAAAAATCAAACGATCATCCATGGACTTGCCTTTCGGGTTTGATTCGTTTAAGGTAAAAACGGTATTGTTGAAGCTAAACGAGTACGTTGAGTTGGTCAGGCAATTAAAGCGACAATTTAATGATTTGTTTTCTTGCCTTATCGAACGTGTAAACGTTTAATTAATTAATTATTAAATTAAAGTTCTTGCAGTGCAGAAAATGGGGGGAAAAAAATTAATTCTCATGTTGAGGATGAAAGAGGAGGATGGATTTTGCAGCTGGTGAATTCGGATAAATATTTGGTCTTATAAAACGATTCGGAGGTTCAACATCCTGTTTACGAAATGGGAAGATAAAATTTTAATTATCAAAAAAAGATAAATAAACGAAAAAATACAGAAGGAACACTTTTCATTCGTTGTCTGTGCTTTAAACCGTAATCAAATGGAAGATTAAAGGTTCTCAGTAACTATTTTGATTTTTTAGATGTTGCCGAAAAAATATGCGACACAGGTGCAATATTATTATATGGTTTTATTTCTAACATTTTTTGGACTTATTCTTTACTTAATGTCACACCCTGTATATTAAATATAATAAATTTTGTACGCCATCAGAAGTCCTTGTGAGGTGATACTCTAGACACACTCTACAATTTTTTTTTGGAAACTTATCAATAATTAATGAAATGATATTTTTTTAATAATCAATGCATTAACCTTGGAACTTTTAACCGTTCACCGTAATAACCTGATTTAACTTCTAGTTATTTGTAAACGATTATACAAACATTAATGGAAGGGAGCGATGAAAAATTTTCTTGTTTCGTTCGTATTATGTGTTGAAACCTTGAAACTACTACAATTGGCTAACTTCAAATTGATATCCTAATTACTCGAAATTTGAAAAAAAAATGAGAAAAGCTTTCAACTAAACTCCTTATTAATACGCTTTCGTAAACTGCATCCAAAGGAAACTTTTGCGCCAGAGATCGATCACCTACCAAGAGTCACAAACACATTAATTTCGAAACGTCCAGATATAAATCTCACCTCAATGCGAAGATTTACGTTTCGGCGAAGCTTCCCAATGTCTCTGTGTACGTTTATGCACTTCTTCAGACTTATTTCGATTATGTCCTCCGTATGCGCCATTGGAAAATTTTCAATTTCGTTTCTTCTCAGGTTGACGTTCGTGTTTCTCGTGTACACACTTTGCTGCTGTCAATTTCAATTTTTTTAAGGTTGCACGGTAAAGTATTTTGTTCGCAAGTAACGTGTAAAGGAGAGAGAAGTATATTTCCGAAACGGATTGATTAATGGTCTCCGTGTGGGTTTTCAATAGGACACTCTTGTCATGTAAAACGACTCTGACCCTAATAAATTTAGAAGGATCAATTTTGTTTTGAACGCACTGTATATATATGTATAGTATAAATGCTATTTGGCTGGGTGCTTTCAATTTAACAACAACAAGCAAGTCTCGACATTGAGACGTTTTTCAGTCAAGTCATGCCATCAGATAAATATTTCAAACACTTTTCCATTTATCTTAATTTGAGATAAAGCTGACTGATTTTCTTAATTTACCTTTAATTTCCTAGCAGAATGTTGTGGCTCGCATGATACTTTGTTAACGAGAAAATTACTCTTGTTAAACGAAATTAACTTCATGGGCCGATCATTATTATTGCTGCCCATTTAAATTCAAGAAATTGCAACTTGTGGCTTCATACAGAGTAATTGATTAAAAGAGCGCTTACACTACACATACGATATTTGTCTTAATAGGAAAGTAAAGATAAGGTTGTCGCCACCTTGCTGCGTTAATGTTATTAAAAAATATATCCTGTGTTATGCTATATTATTAAAACTTAAATCAGGTCAATGCAAACTATGTTTTTAACAGAAATAAGATACGTACTATTACATCAGGCGATTCTACATGTCGGGCTAGGGAATCTTTTTACTGCTGATTTACTGTCTATATTTGAATATTGACGCCGAACATCTAAAATCCTTTTGAGAAATTTTCTGCAAACCTCAAGTCAATCGAATAGAATAGTTTTCCGTTTAGAGTGAATGCTGTTTTCTCCGTGTTTCCACATCGAATTGATTTTCCCTTTGCATAAATCTTGCAGATTAAGACGATTGGGCCGTTTTTTGAAGCTGGGGTAACGATTATAAATTTAAATTTCACGAACCCGGTCTTTGCATCGGAACACAAAATGAAAAACGGAATTTTATCGGAAACGATTTCGATATATTGTTCTCTGTCTCGGTTAGTCATAAAAATAATTCCATTTGCATAAAATATACTGAAATTGACGATACAGTAACCGATGAAATTAGAACGATTCCGCATAAATGTTTGAAATGATCAAATAAATTAAGATGCATATCGTTGTTTCCCCAATTCACTCTTGTTTTGGCTCAAAAATAGAAAAATTCAATCTAAAGTCACTGGCAATTGTCAACTCTATTGTTATTCTACATTTTTATATAAAAATAAAATATTTAAATATCTTAATTTCCAAGAGAAAGTCTCTTGTCAAGTTGTTTTCATCAAAAGGCAACCAATTGAGGGATTTTTCACAATTTAACATTGGCGTTGTTGTAGGTCTGACCGTTTGAAATCTTGCCGAAATTAAAAAAATCTAAGCCATTGTACCGAGGAAAAACACATGTTTTTCCCATTTGAGTTATGTTTTAATTAACGATTAAAATCTATACCATATTCAGCAAGACCGTAAATTTACCTAGTAGCTTGTTTTTCAGCTGGAGCTTGTCAGTCGTCCAGTTCTGTTTATTGCTTGTATTGATAAAAGCTAATGGGAGACATTTGCGTTTCAGTTTTTGAGATAATTGCCACAATAAACTAGAATCTGGGCAGTGATAAACGGCCTCGAGGTACCAACAAGAAAGGAAAACAGTTTCCAATACGTATTTGTTACTTTTTAACTATAAAGTTATTTCTTCTCTTAATTCTTAAAAAAAATATTTTTATTTATTAACAGTTTATTACAATGGCCAATTCCAAAAAAGGCTGTTTCAGTATGAAAATATTCAAAATTCTTATAATTTGAAGTCACACCTGAAACTTATAACAATGAACAAGCAAAAATAACAAAAGAAGAAAACATTATTTCCAGACCTTTTTCTATCTCTTCGCGTTGCAATTTCGCGTTCATTATTTCCTTGGTGATGGCAATTAAACGGACACAATTTGAAAACATGCGGGCGTAAACTGCACACTATTATTTATGAAAATTAACTCTCCGAATAACAGGCAAAGAACAACAACAATAATAATAATAATTAAAGCAATCACCATTTTTAAGATTCGCTTAAACCAGGTCAGGTCAGTTTATTTTTATTTTGTCAAGAGTTTCTCCTTCTAAACTAATTAACCCAGAGCACATCATCAATGGCAAAGAGGAAGTCACTTAAGGGCAACCTTAGTTTAGCTACCATATTGGTGAATCGTTAAAGTGGCTTTATAATAAGGTAATCATCACGCTTGGCTTAATGCTCGGTTAATGTTAAAAAGCAAGATTGCATGGACATTAAAAATTGTTAACGTATTTGACAGCAGAAAATTAATTATAATTTTCTTTCGCTTAAACGAGTCGCTTTAGGAATTTTAAAATAATTTTCGAAGAACAAGAAAAGGTTCCGTTAAAATCAGCCGGTTTATGAGAGAAAGAAAAATAATTATATGAAAAGCAGTAAAAAAAGCGATAATTTTTAAGCTGACCAAAGATGCGCCCGTACATCCTTGTTTTCGCGAAACGCACTTTGAAAGGATCAGAAATTAATTTATTGCGCTCCCCATCTTTTTTGGATACTGATAGATTAACTTTTGTGGGCGGCTCGTAATTTAAAATTTTCAAATTCGTTAAAGTCGCTTTCGAGCTTTAATGATTCAAAGAAAAAAATCGCCAGAATGGCACATTAAAAGAAAAATGCCGACTCAAATATTAGCTTACAATCGTCTTGTTTGTATTAAATGAATCTTCATAAAACGAGCTTTTTTTTAATGGCTCTTATTGTTAGACTTGATTAAAAGAAGTAAATATACATTTTGTGTTTAAATTCAGTACGTTTGAACTATTCTCAAAAATATGTTGATTTTTCTCCGGACTTAAACACATATCATATATCATACAGTGTTGAAAACCAAGGCTACAGTATTAAAGATATCGGTTATCAGTTATTATTTCAGACTTCTCATTTTTTTACGATTATGAACGTAGACTAAATGCAACTCATATTCCGGATCGGCTTAGTTTGATCTTTAAAAATACACCGTCAAAAGATAATGCCGATGCCTGGAATTTAAGTATGGTAGAATTTTTTAATGATAAAATTCTTTAAAAAAATCAAAATTTTCTGTAATTTCTGAAAATATCGTCTGTGTTTAGAAAATGTTACAGAGAGGCCTTTCATTGTTCAGGAGACCTTAAAATTGGTTCCGCAATTCTGAAGACTAGTTTACATTCCGAACTTAACAGGAGAAAAGTTGTCTATCACTAGGTGTCTCACAAACTGACCGAATTTTAAAACGCAGAGCGTATTTGAATCCCTAAAAAAAGTTTGCAATTTTTTGAGAAAATGATATTCATAAGATCGTTCTCTAAATCGTAAGAGTGACAAAATTTACATTCATTTTCACATGTCAACAATCACATGTATAAGTTCCTAAAGGTTACCTTCGGTCAGCTGTATCCAAAAAACAACATTCAATAAAGTACTAAAGGCGATCAAGTTGGAAGAGCAGTGCACTGTAACAGCTACACCACCTTGGAGCTCTTTAAATTAAGGACACCTGGCTTCAACACGATAATACGTCTTCCCATACGGCATGAGTGACAGGTAAATACTTGAGGCAAAATGAAGGTTAAACCATTACACACCCTCCTAACGCCTCGGATTTAGCTATGTGTGAAAAAGAATTTTGCCTCTAAATAAAAGAAATTTAAAGATTATTTAAAGATTTTTTAAATGAATGTGTAACACGACACTGGCAAAAACAGATTACATGATAAAGAATTGTAGGAGGAGGAAAATTAAAATAAAAACAAAACCCAAATTAGTTTCGATTCGAGAGGCACAAAAATGTGTTTCGCGTTAAAAATTAAATCGCAAAAAACCTATAATAATCCTCCTTTGTCGAGTGAATCGGAGAGAGATGCAAATTGCAGTTTCGTTTTTGCCGAGGGATTTTTCTCTTGACGATAATTACTAGCGGGGAATTAAAAACGGCCGAACTTTAATCTTGTTTTCGTTACAGAACTCTTCGTGGTTTTCAAATCAGGTTTTCCGGAAAACTCCTGCCTCCACTTTTTTGGATTTTCATTCAGCTGCCCAGAGATATATTGGCGTTTTCCTAATTTATCGTTTTATCGAAAGAAGAATCGAATTACGTGACAACATTGCAAATTCTCCGTTCCGGATCGATTTTTTACAGTTTTATAATTATTTTATTACCTGACAAGTTATTAAGTCATTTCTTTTAAATACAATATAGTATTTATTGCATGATGGTATTATAGCTGAAAAGGGCTCGTAACGACAGGTGTTTTCTAGTTAATGATTGGTTTTTAGATAATTGCAGACGTTTAATTGATATTTTATTCAGCGATATGTCATCTATTTATCTTTAATGTCTCATTGACAAAAAATCGAACAACATAGAAATATATTTGATAAAATTATGTTTCAGTATGGAGAAAATTAACATAACAAATGTCATTTGCTATGGATTATTCATTGACAATTCCTTATTACGGGGTATTTTCTTAAGACCAATAGTTAAGTCATCGTTTTGCAAACTTTAACTCAATCCAATCAATAAGGTTAATAGAGAGAAGGACCGTTCAAAGGGCGTTTAATTGCCATTTTAATTAAAACTCAATATCTTGATTTTGACAGGTAATTCGAACTGGACAATTTCTCAATTCAAAGGATAATTCCTTGGGAAACTTCCCAATTATTATTCCTTCATCGTAATAACACCTCGATATATTTATTAAGAATAAAAAGAAGAAACGACGACAACGGCTCTCCAAGCACAATAATTGTTAATCTAAATGTCACGACATATGTAATTGCGCATTTAAGATAAGATAGGCAACCGAGCAACTCTCCACGAGGCCGTACTGCTCGTAGGATTTTAACCCAGGTCAGTAACTGCGACTCTGATTGTTCACCTACACATTACAGTCTGATGGCCGAACAGGGTCGGATCAGGTGAATTAAACTTTATTATTAGGTAAGCAATGTCAAGGTCAAGGATTTGTGTTTTTTTACTTCTGTTTCTCTAGAAATTGTTTAATTCACGACTGATTAGCATAGGTCAAGTATGTGTAAAATTCACGACGCACCAAAATAGAAAATATTTTTTTTCAAAGCTAAAAAAATACTCAGAGTCCAATAAATTATATGACAGTGGGTGGATCAGAAGGCGCATCATTAAAATGTTGACCTCAAAGAGCGGTAGTTATTAAAAAAAAATTATAATTACGACGTTGCACAAATATTGATGCAGACAACTTTCATAAAAAAGTATCTCGCTATAAAAATGCAACAACGCAAACTTGACCTAATTACATTATTAAAATTTACATAACGTCAGCTTAAGTAGAATTTATCAAAAAAAAAGAAAAACAACAGTAATAACTAATGTCTTTTATGGCATTGTATTGAAAACGGAATACCATTATTTCCACACACGTGAATCTGCGAACAGAGAAGCAAAACAGACAGTTTAATTAAAGATAAAAATCACGTTAAATTATACTTATTCAAATAGGCGCATTTTAATGGAAAAACAATGTTTCGAATACGAACAGGAACCGTTAAATTTAATTAAAAGTTTTTAAAAGCGCGACAGGCTAAAAAAATGGTGGGATTGTCCTGGAAAAAACAACCACAACAGCATATAGTCATACTATGATAGCACAGAAATTTGTTGTTTTTTTTTTGCAATGACACGTGTAGTGTCGAAAATCGACGTAGTTTATTTTGTTTATGTTTTTGAACCTCAATGACTTTTACTAATTATTTATTTATTGAACTTGGCGACCATTATGTTATAATTTTAGGATGTAAAGTCGTAACAGGGAAATTTCTATGCGTAAAATTTGAAAGTACCTACCTACCTACCTACCTGTGTCTACCAAGTAAAACCTTAAGTTTCGTAGACGAAAACGGTAGATATCTTTAGGGACGATATGATAAAGGACCTAATGACATTGAAGATGTTTCACATGAAAGTGGAACCTAAGTGGCCTTTGACAAATATAGACTTTCGGTCACTCTAAAGTCAAATAATCAATATAACCAATAGTTTAGTTGAAATAAGTTCCTTCGTTCTTATTTTCTTTCTTATGAATGTGAAGAATCTCGTTAAGATAAAGGCAATTTTTTATGCATTAGAACACTGAAAAATAGAGCATCGAGCGCTACTGGTAGGTACTCTAGATATTTTAGCGCGGCTTAAATGGTAATATATGAAACGACCACGAACCGTAGTACATTATTTTTCCGATTCCCTGCAAATGAACAATAAAAAATAATAAAATAGGAAATCGTTTTGACCTTAATCACTTGGGCAAAAATAACGTTACGAATTGTATTTATCGTTTGTAACTGCCGGTTAATTTAAACACGGCTAAAAAATTCGCAGTTCGAATGCATGAGAGAACAAAATGAATACAAAATGCACACCGAAACTCGAACAACAGCCCATTGTGCATTACTGAATTTTCATATTTAAATTAATAGTCATAGAGTAAATTGAAGCTTGAAGTACTCATTGAAAATCCTCGGCTACGGAAACATTTTTAATGTTTATCAACCCAAAATCTAATCAAAATGTTACTCGTAACCATTATAATTCAATAAGGGTTATACAGTGAGTATCAAAAAGTATTGGCCCACATTGGCCATAATAATGAATTGATGCCTGATCATACTGGAACATCTAATGAAACTCTATCGTTGAACACAAATAATTTCCAATGTTGATTTTATTGAAAATCATGAAGGATGATGATTTAATCATCCTTTAATACTGCACTTCCCCCTCCTCCATTATCCTCAAACAAATATTTTAAATCCAGATCAGATATGTATGTATAATAGTAATTTCAGTTTTAGGCCTCGTTCAAAAACGAATACCAAAGCGTTATTAAATACCATAAAAACTGAGGCAGAAAAATTTTAGAAAATCGTCATTGACAATTTCTACTGTAAACTGTGAACTAAATATGTACCGAACACTTTCTATTTCTAATTTTGCTTAAATGTCTTGACATTGAATGAGTTAAATTTGGAATAAATTTTGGTCCAAATCAGGCAGTAGCTTTGACTGGGATAGAAAAATAGGTTTGGCGAAATTTTGCTCCATTTTATCAAAATGGAGTTCATCCAAATTTTATTTAGGTATAGGTACTGGTTACACCCTGTATAATTTTGCTTTTTTTCAAAAGTTACGAAAATGTGAATTTTACTTGTTAAGTTGTTATAGGTATATATTGTTTTTTATATTTGTATTTAACTCTTAACTAATATCGCATTTTTTGACTTATGTTAATTCTTTATGGCGCTGGGGTTTTCTTGGACCCAATAATAGTAGTTAGGGGCTAAGATGAGACTACCATTTGTATTTAGATAATAAGAATGGCGATTACTATTGTTTTATTTTTTAAAATAATATTTAATAAAATAAAATTCTAATTTTATGAAAGGTAAATTTTGGATTTGGAAAAAAAGAACATGAAATTAAAAACAAAAAAATTCTTCTCTAATTTTCCATGGTTTGGCAACGGCAAACAAAAATTAAATTACGAATTAAATTAATAATTCAACGCAATTATATTCCGACTCAGAGGACACCTATCTTTATTCGCTTCTAATAAATTTCCATAAAATATCAAAATAAATAGGTCTTAAAAAGTTATTTCTCCGCAGAGATCTAATAGATAATTTTTTTTTAGATTCAATACAAAGTGGCACTAGTTTTCATTATTTTTCTAATTATTTCCAAGTTGTATACTGTTTTGTTCGATACCGTTGAAATTATTTTATATAATTATAAGACCTTATATAGAAAATTTTATCGGGTTGTGTTTTTTCTATTCCTTAAGTCTTTCCATTTTCCTGTCTGGTTTGTTTCGAAATTTTTTCCCATTTTCCCAGTTTTGATATTTACCGACTTAAATTGTTACACTAAAGTCTTGAGACATTTAAAAATGTCTCAGGTATACGTTATTATAATACATTCAGGTATATATTAGTCCCTATATATTTTACCTGTCAGTATCTATGATCTAAAACACGAAATAAAAGTTGTTTCACTAATAAAATTTGTAAAAACTCACATCAGAAATGAAATGAAGGTAAGTAACTCAAAGTTTACTTTTTTTGTACTTGTTAGGCTATTGAACTGAAATATCGATATGCAGTTTATGTTTTGTGATGTCTAACAAAAGTAGGGCTTCATTACATGTTATAGTTAAAATGGATGTATACAAAGCAGTGGCCTGATATTATGGCATAATAGCGTGTCAATACTCTTGTTCTTCCCTGTAAATTTTTCTTCTTACACTCAATAAAAACAAGCATGCTTATAAAACATTCAACAACAATCTTATTCGATATTTTGATTTATTGCTACGTTAAAAATGTGGTTAAACTTACCTTTTGAGGGCATCACACCGATTTTCATCAAACTTTCACAGTATGTTTGTTTCCCGTGCCGAAAACGATTTCTAGCGGAAATTTTGCGCACTGTCCATATTGTCACAAAAAAAAACACATTTAACTGTTTATCGCTCCATTTGACAGATTATTTCCGAAATGATCTGTCAAGTTTGTCTAAGGATTTTTATAATTCTACCAAACACTACTAGACCAATATCATCTACGCATGCTCCGCTAACGATCGAGATCGATGTCTTTGCATATTTTAGAACTGTCAATTTTTAGATTAATACATTGATGACAGCGGACAATTGTTAAATTTCGCCAAAAAATTTTTATGTTACTAGACCTGTCACAATTACTTTTCAGAATATAACGTCAAAATTAGAGATATTAGTGCAAAAAAGCAGGAAAATCGGCTTTGCGCGCAAAAGTTCTCAAAGTTTTAGTATTTCTTAGAACTTATATTTTGAAAATTTGATGAAAATCAGCGTAATGCCCCACAAGGTAAGTACAGCCAAAAATGTTCATACTATACGTTGAACGTGGGAAAAATCGTACAGCTTGAAGTACTGCCATTTTATTAAATATACTACCTCAATCATTCAATCATTCAATGTGTCTATACACGTTACGATTTCACGTTACCGTATCAGTTTCGTTCGTTGTCGTACCATTTGCAGTACGATAAATCGTTATATTTGTAAAGCGATTTAGTCAGAAACTTTGCTACTGCATGCCATTCAGGTCTTGACCCTGCATAATCTATTTACGAGTTAAGTAATGAAATTTTCTAATTTTTTAGTAAAATATGCAACAACAACAATTTTAAAAAGTGACAGCTGCAGCCTTTGGAGTTCTTTGAACTATTTTAAAATACGCTACATGAATATGAAAACTTACGTGTGAATGTATATATTATATATTTGGTAGTTTGGCACCTCTTCTTTTTATATTATACCATAGCCACTGCTTTAGACGAAAATTTTAATTATAAAATTTGTTATTGGGTCACTTCAATGTGATTCTAAATGTATTTTCTACGAGATTTCCATTCTCTTATTTATTTGTAACGAACTAACTATATAAATGTTTTCAAATTCCCTTTGAACGTCAACAAATTTACGAAAACAAAATTTTTTCTTGACACGAGCGCCACATGATAACAAAGTACATTTTAACAATTCCACACGTTCAAATCGTCGTAATATCTGGATGTAAAAACGCTTTTTCGATGGCAACCTAATAAGATACACGATTTTAATTGCGGTCTTTGGCTGCGGTTCAATTATTCTAACGAATTATTCGGAAACGTACTGCTTTTATGTTTAGTTTAATCCCGATAGATTTTGATTTGAAGTAGAGAAAAAAACTAAAACTGGCAGAATATTGCGTCGTATTTTTGTTATATCAACCCATTTAATACCTTACGTATGTCATTTTGGATTTAAATAAGTTTAACGGTGGAGGAATTTAAAATTCAAGTTTCATTGGAAAAACTGGAAACGATAAATAAGGTTAAAGCAGTGGGAAAAATGGAAAATGCTGGGTCATAAATTGAAAGTTTCCGTTAAAGCATAAACGATGGCCGAGTGAAGTGTATTTTGTTTTAATGTCTTGAGGCCGGAGGTTGGCCATTTTTACAGCTGCTTTGTTTTCCGGGAATTTTTATGGTAGCCAAAGTGGCCTGAAATTTACAAAAATAGCCCTAATGCATCTTTATAGCTTCGTTAGTCGCAAGAACGGAGTCTCTCGTCTGGGGAAGGGAGAGAGTGAGAGAAGGAGCTCCCATTTCGATTTTACCGTGGAAAACTGTTTTAAACTCTAAGGGTACGAACTGCCTTTTCCGTTCCGTTTTATCTTTTCCCATTTTAGATTTTATAGCTTCATATCTACTTTGCCAAATCGACTACAAACTGCCTCCTAAAAGCCTTTTAATAATACATGTTTGTAACCTAGGGAGTTTACAGAAAAACAAATATTCACAAAAAAAAACAATAGTTCAGAGTTGTCCTTTCTCTAAATAGTATTGCCAGATTATGCATATATTCTCAAAATATTTAAGAAAAATTTAGAATATTTATGCGTCTTGTCTATGTCGTCTTGTATTTTCACTAAAAACATCCCAAATTTTCAATAATACTCCGTATTTTAATTTCCAAATCAGCTTTTGCCTCAATTCTCTATTGATTATTGCATTTTGTTCCTCTCTTGTTTCTAATTTCAACTCCAAACTTAACTCTTACAATTTCTATCATAATTAAGAATAACACTTGAGAGCATCAAGTATTTGTTCTATTAAAATGTTGATTGTAAAACTTGTATTTTAAAGGCATTCTTGGATGAATTTCTACTACCACATTAAAATACAGGGGTATTTTTGAAAACTTCAGTAGTTTTTCCAATTCGCGTAGACTGTTCACTTAATGATGTCGCTATCATAAGTGAAAATTTCCCATAGAAATTTGCTCCAATTGATAAAATTTCCAACTTTCATCAATACCTACTGTTGATTTTTCCAAAACACTACCTAACTGTAAACGTAATTAATGGATAAAGTTCATCATCATCATCATCATCTTCCACGTAGCGGCTCAGAGATAAAGGCATTTCAGAAAAGCGGTAAATTACAATTTGCAACGAACAATAGAAAAACGATCAAAGAGTAGGTGTAACACACGGAAGATGCAGTTGGCTAATCAGGCCCATCAGCTCGCTATCGTTTATCTCTTCACAACATCTTTTCAGGTGGGGTGGAGAAGAAGAGTGAAGAAATAGGCTCAGCCCATAACGGTAACGATGGACATTGTTGAAACTGGTCTCGTAATTTTACGATATGTTCTAGTAGAGTTGGGGGGAAAAGCCAATTATGTTGGTTGCTTTTTTCATTGGGTGGTGACGACAATTATAGAAAAATGTTTTACGGTTAATTGAGTGTGAGAACATTTTTCGTTTCGTTGCCTTATTTTGAATTATATAAAAGTTGATTGTACCCGAGATAATTACGGTGCGGCTGGTACTTCCATAAACAAAAAAAGGTTCTTTACCCCATTTGCTGAACCTTAAAATTTGCGTAAAATTACCGTGGCTGTACGTACGTGTACTTGACCTCAAGAAGAATACTGGTCCCGTTTGGCATTGTTTTCTTTTAAAACTTAATTGAGTATTGTCTGGCTTGTCTGACAATTTGGTGTGGCATTTCCTAATCGACATTAAATTTCACTTTAGTCAAAAAACACATACACTGTACTTAGTGACTTCAATCAATTTGTGCTGAATCCACGAGATATATCGGAACAGTCACGAAATATTTCCATTTTCCTTTCAATTTTTATGTTTTTCGTTAAACGAATTTCATTCGATTGTCGTATTCTAAAATGCGCCATTTATCACTTTCTAGAGGAAATTTCTAATAAATCGATTCATTTCCTTGCTTTTTAAAAAATTTCAATTCTTCAACTAAAAACCATAAACCAGTCATTTGTTAATCATTCGTCATTTATAACATTTCCAAAGACGAGTCCCAGACAAATAAACAGATTATAAAAGCTTTACATTGCACACATGCCTGCAGGAACGACAATAATTTCAGTGTTCACAATTTTTCTATTAAAACATATCGTCATTGCAAAAATAGATTTCTTCCTTCGACGATTTTAATTATCTCTTCTGTTTATCCATCCGGCGGGCCCTTGATCGCGAAATGCAAACTGATGACTTTAGCGTTAGAAATTAATCAACGTCAAGCGATAACATGGACTTAAATATTGTCCGCCACTCTTATTATGGCCGATCGGGGTGCAGTTTAACCCGGTTATCAGCTCATTTGCACAATGTCAGCAGCTTGCAGGAATCGGGAACGAGCGTATATGTATGCAAAAGGGCACAGTTTAATTTTCCCCGGACCGCGTCATTTACATATACACATACGATGTGGAACACACATTCACTAGTGTTCTATCCTGCTGATGAAAATTTCATTTTACCAACGATTATTATTATGAAGTTCGTTTGTAACAATGTGGTAGAATTGAATTTTATTTATCTTTAAGTAATTTTGTACGAAACAACGTTATTGCTACAGGCACAATACATACTTTCAAACCTTTTCTAAAAATTATCATATTCTTCAAAAACCTTCTTGTAATTTTTTTTAACTGATCCCGTCCTGGTGAAACGAACAGAGCTGATTTAGGACCATAACCCTGCTGGCGCAACAATACATTTTTAATGACCTTGATTTGCATACACTGCATAAGTATGTAAACAGAAACCAGTGCACTTCCTGCGACGGGTGTTAACCGGAAATACGCTGCCGCAGGCATTCGTTTTCAGGCCGCCACCGTCAGGGCCACCCTTATTGTCTGAGTACCTCACGATCCGCTCTTGTTTTAAACATTTACAAACACCAGACAGTCGACGCCCGTTTGTCTCTGTCCAACCCTTTTGCAAATCTTCTGTTACTGTTACCGCTACTGTTGCAATGGGGGATTTGGTAATTGTTTCTCTGACTGATGCAATTTTTCTTAATAGAATTCATCCCGGACTTAGAAAAAATGGAAAACTATTGTTTCTCTTATTCCGGTAAAAGTCTAATCACTGGAAATGAGAATTAATAATCAAGCCAACTCATTAAGTAGATTGTGGTTATAGAAGAAGAATATTGTTTTATTTAAAGTTTTACACTAATTTCAATATATTAGATAAAACTAATTCTTAAGATCAACGATGCCAAATTCATAATCAACACCTGTGTATGTCAATTTTGAACAGATATTGAACATTGTCATTGAAACAATCGAGAAACCTTGTCGATCGGACTATGCATATGCACTCATCGCAGTTCCAGTGCCAAACAAAATTAATAAACGTCAATAAAAAGGTTGTTAAAACTGTCGCAAAATGAATGAATCCAAACAAACGGAACACAAGATGGGTAACTAGTTAGAGCGAGTATATGCGAGAGAGAGAGGGCCGGAGGCTCAAGCAAAAATATTTTAATTGCGTTTGAATTATGGACCTGGATGCGCTGGCGTAAATGCACGAATCCTTGGAACTTGGGCCAAAATAATTCAAAAACGTAAAGGCTATTTCGGGAGTTGTGCGACCTTGGATCGCCAAAGTGCAATGGAACATCTGCTCGAAGAAGTTTCGTTTCGGGTGTTGTTGACTTTGAAGAGAGTGAAATATTTCTGGATCTTTTTTTTATTAACAAGTTAAAATCGGATGTTAGGAGACCTTGAAGCTCGCTGGCACCTTAACTGTTATTAAATTGAAAATAAAATTTTTGTTTCGTGTTATTTGTGTCCTTTTTTGCCTGAACTGGTAGTGTATACTTTCAAGAAAAAAATAGTTTTTACATTTGTTCGAAGAATTGCAGTGTGAATATTTATTACACGCCAATAATATTTATATTAGAGAATACTGAGAATCAGTAAAATTAAGAAGAAATTAACGGGTTAAGATGAAACCCTTAAATGAAAGAAAATTAATGGCAATAACTAGTCGATTTTGTCAAAATGATGATGAACCAGTTGAATCAAATCGGTTGGATATCGAGGGGGAGCAGTCCCCACGATCAAATAAATATTTTTTAATGGTGCCACGCTCGGTTAGCTCTGTTTTATTGTGTTTTAACAGGTCGAGTTAGTTTGCTGCCATAAAGGAGTTTAATTACCTAATGAGCTCCGCAGACAGGAGACACACAGTCATATTCTTTTTTAAGTGATATCACGTTTGAAAAAGATATTTTATTGCTTCGCGTGACACCCGAACAGACACATATACACAAAAATAAAACTATTACGTGATTTATGAAAAATACTGCAACCGCTCTAATAAATGAAAACGACTTTTTGATCCATAAACGTTTATATTATCTCTGTTTAAAAAAAATCTAACAACCGCACATAATATCCAGGCCCTTATCAAGCAATTTTATCTTACGATCCATATTACATTTTAGTGATAGCTATTAGAAGCTACCTTTAAACGTTAAAACGTATTTTGGGCGGTTTATGACGAAACTCGTTTAGACGACACTTAACAGGGAATCTGGCTGTCTTGTACGTTGATAAAACTATTATAGACTACGTGCATTAAATAATTCCAGATAAAGATACAGTTAGTTTTTCTAATATTTCCCGCAGGACCCCTTTAAGGTATTGAGGAACAACTTTGCATATAATTGCAAAATATAAGTGCATGCATATAATAAATATATTCAAAAAAACTAATAAATAATAAATAAATTACAGCATCAGCTGCAGGAATTTGAAAATCATAGGTATCAATTTCGATAGGTGGGAGTAACGAATTTCTACATGCCTTGTGAAAAAGTCACTTGTAACTTTGGTACAGCAAGAAACTATTGAATTGAAACTGTACATGAGAGAATTGCTCCAGTACCGCCATTTGGAATGCAAACCAAGGTAAACCTGAGCAGTAGCAAATCAACAACTTCCCTAAGAAACTCAACATGTTTATATATTCATATACAGTTAGATCCTGGACAAATTCTTGAGTTTTTACTTAAACACATAAAAGTTAACAACCTTATCATCATTACCTTTCCTGTATTTCAAAGTCTCAACCATAATGAAGTTGAATTATACAGAGTGCAAACAATAAACAAAATTTTCCACTTTAGTTTTCTCCAAACAAAGGCTCTGAATTAGAATATTACAAAGTAATCTGTTATTTTTCCGTTGTAGCTATGGTAGTTGCTGGCCGGCTAATTAAACTGACGAGAGAAACGAGAGTTTCCTCTTTTGCATATCAAATATCATTTCGGTACGACGTTGAATTAATGCAAAATACCCTGTAGGATTTTGAATAATGTGCAACAAGAAAAGAACGATTCTTGATTAGCACATCCGACATGTATCAGTTTGTTTTTCTTGTATGTCTGCTTCTGTACAATTATAGCAAAATAGTTCTTTAGCGTTTTGAAATTAAGACGTTTTACGTAAAAGTTTTGGCATTTGCCAAAATCGATTTGGCATCGGCAATAACGTTTGATTTAATCGAATACGTATTTATAAACGTTATTCGGCCAGGTCATATGGATTACGATACCCATTCCCACCTAAGTGTGTTATTTATTGTAATATTTTCTAGATCGTTAAATATTGAAATGTCTTTTCTAGATTGTGTACGTTACTGGGTACGTTAAGTTCAGTCGTCATAAATATAATCAACGTAATCGCATCCATTTCATAAATTAATAATTCCCTTCCATAATTTCGTCATTAGGCACGACGAACGTAAATTGCCCCTAATAACACCAAGTCGGGTAGGTGTGTGAGTTTCCGTTTTCGAACTGGTTTAATAATTGTTTGGGTTAATGTTATGTTTTCTTTTCTGGTTGATGTTGTTCAGTAACGACTCGTCGATTCGTCATTTCCCAGCGAAGAAAACTACTGTTTCACACTACTACTAGTATTTCACACTATCACTAATTACCATTAATTCGAATTTCAATGTTCCTAAATATAATTTAAATTAAAAATAAAACGTACAATTTTCTTTCTAATTCGTCTGTTTTGATTTTATCATGATTCTCCCTGCCAGATTCTCCCATATATGTATGTATATATTTAGTCTCGCCACCAAGTTTGTTGTTGTTGGAAAATCTCACATTACAATCTCTTCTAAGCTAATTGTAGTTTAGTTAGCATGTTAGTACTGCTGTTGAAGTATGCCCCATACGTAAAATACGAAGATCGCTTTAATTATAAGGTCTTACTTTTTTCGAACATGTATTATGCAAACTAGATACGACCCGAGACCAGACGTTAAAAATATCGTTCTTGAAAACAAGATAATTAAGCGTAGTATGCCCTGAGGTAGTCAGAATATATTATCAAAAACGTATTAAAGGCGCCAAGTCGTGTAACAGTACTGGTCTCCATATAATCGTAAAATGATTATTGCTTTTTGCACATATTAAGGTCAACGTCATAGATTTTCTATTAAATTTATTGACAAATTTCTCTATCCTTCTCATTATCTGCTTATGTATGTATAACCTGAAGCTAAAGTTCTATGGTCGTTCGTACTGACATTATATATATTTTTTTGAAATGATAAACAACTTATTATGTAAAGAATTTATTACAATTAAACGTTATCTAATTAAATATTAGTCTAGAATAACGACCTGTGTCGTAAGATGTTATTTGAACATTCAAATAGGGCTATTGCAGACAAATATATTAATTATGACTAATTAATTATCAATAAAAATAGTTTATGATTTCGATTAGGATTTCTCATAGAAACTTATATATCTTAATTTAATCAGAAATTTGTTTAAATAAAATAGTAAATCCAGTAGTATTAGAATAGAAAAATAGTGCAGAAAAATTCAAAACTTACAAACCAACTTTGTTTGAATTTAAACCTGCCTAAAATCATTTATGCAACAGTTGATACATACCCTACTTACATCTCTAAACACTTCTGATATCTTTGTGGAATCCTGATAATCCCATCATTATAGAATGTTTTCGATGGTTCGTTAAGTTAGTTAACACAAAATTGTGTCCAGCTTCATCAACCACAAATCTGATGTCTCCTAAAGCTTCTTTTAAAAGGGTTAACAAATGGAAACCATATAGGGAGTAATTTGTTAACCTGTAAACTGTAATAAGGATGGAACAGTATTTCTCAAAACAGTTTAGTCAAAAACAGTTGATTTAATTAGTCAAGCTTAAGCAGGTTAAGGAAAAAAAGCAATAACAGAAAATAAAATGAAACAAAATTGAACTATTTGCCAATTCCTGCGACCTTTTAAACATATCTCATACATGATCGTTTTTTCATTATGCAGAGGACGTAAGGGAAATGTAAAATTTAATAAGTATATATTTGAAATCACTAGAATTATTAAACGGAAAAAAATTATATATCTACTTTGAATTGTAATGGAAAACTGTATTATGGAATAAATGTTAGATTAAGTTGAATATTATTGAAGAACAAAAAGGAATATTTTAAAGTAAAGAAAATTGAGATGTAATAGTAAATCCAGGTGAACAACGCGTATCATGAAAATCCATAATTAATCGAAAATCTGCATGTCGAATAAAGGAACGTTTTACGTCTGCTTCACTAAAGCCTGGAAAGAATATTTTAATATTTATGTTGTTCACGAAGGCTATCTGCATCCATCTCTGCAAAATGAATTATAACTAACTTTGCCCACAAATCGAACGTGTAGAAAACAAAGAATTTTGTGAATACCTATGAACCGATGAACTTTTTTTTTCTAGTCTCATTCGTTTGATATCGATTCTTAATAAAGGTATCATTGTTGCAATGATTAATGAGAAAAAAATTATTATTAATTTGTAAAAGTTCATGTTTGTTTGAACTGAAAACTTGGAGAGTTAACCTTCGGTTATTTCCGAAATTTAACGTATAAATAAAACTCATTATTCAAAGTCAACGCAACCATTTCTTTTTTCCTCCGAATGTCACTGTTGCGAACAGATTAAATTCCCTTGGAATATTAACAAACGAATTATTATTTGTTTAAAATAAGGAAAAACCTATTATTTATTTATTAAAATCCAGGGGAGGCCAAGAAAAGAAAACAGAAGATACGTTTTATGCACATGTGCATGTGTTCAACTAATCAACTGATCCTTATCAATCAAGGAAAAGGAAACGGGCTTATACCATTCGTTCTTATGTTTCTTTTAACTCTGTAAAAATACAAGTCTAGTTATTTTACGCATTGTTTAAGCTCAACAAACATTCCTGTAATTTTTTTTTTTGTAAAATTGAATTTCTCAAGATATAAAACCTTGATTTTATCGTGGACTATTTAATTTGCCGAAGGGATTTTCCTTCTTGTCAAATGAGGAAAACGATAACAACACACTTTGCAATTAAACGCTATCGACTTATTGAAAATCTAACGTTATGTTTCCTGTTGCCATTTACCTATTTATGTTCAATAACGATTTCCGTTCAACGATCGAATATGTTTATTATTTCATATCTGACCATTTGGGAAATTTTCATCTAATCACTGTGTACTGTTTGTGGTCACGCCTTTCAGTTAAAAAATTACTTTGACAACGGATATTCGACAACAAACAAGTCCTAACTCGTTCCATTCGACATGTATTTTCATGTTTAAATGTGAACTGGAAGGATGACATAAATCAAAGTTTGCATTAATGCGGAAATTTGAGGTGATTGGCACACCTATTTGCATATATGGCAGTTTTTGTTTTAACACTTTACATTAAGCGTGATATTATATTTATTATTTTTTATATTTATTATTAATTTATACAAAATATTCCTAGGGATCGCTTATTAAAAAAAAGAAGAGAAAAATTGTGAAACAGAATTACGCAGTTTTGTTCATGTAACGTTTTGATATGCAAATTTGAATAGAAAATTAGAGAGTTCTTTAGCTCTTATAGAAAGCAAAGACAATATAATCATTTAAAGCGTATTTATAAAAGATTTGAGCGAACTTTAATGAACTTGAATGAAATTTTAATGAAACATTAAATTTTCATCAAAATAGGTGCCCTAACCAATCGAAATAAAGACGTTTCTTAAAAGATTTCCATGTATTTTTTATTTTTATCATTATTTTCAATTACTAGCTTTGACACGACATTTCAAATCGTCTTCAACCTATGCTTTATTGATCTCTAATCGTAAAAGCTAAAATGTAATATAATGGATTCACTAAAACAGAGTCTAAAAATACAATGGATATTTTCAAAGTTCTAATAGGCGCAATTCCTAGCTGAATCAGAAAACATTACTGTTGTCTCTGGAACTATCGGTGAAAGAGAAAACCTAGAAATGAGTCAAATTGAATACATCTAGTTAATGCATCAAGATGACATTTTACACAATCATCTGGACGTAAAAAAGATTTCAGCGTGCTGAGTGCTAAGGCTGTTGGAGCTCCATCAGAAAATTAATAGTTTTCTATCCCTATATAAAAAAAATCAGTCCAAAGAACGACGTAAACGTGAAAAATGATCTTCAAATCAAGATATATAGAGTTTCTTCAGATGAAAAGGTGAAGATTACCGTATTCTGCAATTGAATTTGCTACCCATAGATGTTAAATGAATGTAGAAATTTTCATTTTCAGGCAAAAACAACTTAAATGGTTGAGTATGCAACCGTTTTTGCAATAGAACATTGCCTTTTAACGTACGAGTTAAAAAATAAGGGAAGTTTTAATCGAATTGCGATAAAAATTGCTTCTACAACAATTATATATTCTAAATCTGATCCTTAAAAATTATCATCTATTATTACATTTGAAAAAACGAAAGGATCTTTCAAAAGAGTTGCGAATAAATTTTTGGCACTTTAAGAACACACCTCGTATTATCACATATGAAACGTCATTTCCTCGTTCCGAACGAATATTAAAAAAAATAATTAATCGACTCGATATAACATTATTACCATAATAACTGTCCGCAATGGTTAAAAATCGTGGCGTTGGACAGCTCTTGAAGGACCGTAAGCCGTGGCGGAGTCAACTTCTGGGGTTCGGCCAGGCCGTCGGCCGCTTCGTCGTGGCTCGCCAAGGTCCACGTTCACAAAGGTTCAGCGTCCGCTTCTGGGAAATTTCTCCCCCAGGTCCACAAATTTCACAAAAAATAATAATAAAAGCTCCTAGGTTACATTATTATGGAGGAGGTTGGGAAAGTTCAAGGTTATTTCTAATAATGAAAAGGTCAAAAAATTCATAACGACCAATCAGGTGGATGACAAGAGTGTCACGTGTTTGTTGTTTCTTCCCTGATAGTAAATATTTTCTTTTTTGTATAATATTTGAATGATAAGAGGCCGTTGAGTGGCATGGTGTTTGCTTAAGCATATGGCCGTTTTATTGATTTTCACACTGCTTACGAAATAAAATAATAGAAAATATTTGTTAATGTCTAACACGATTATGGCCCATTACGTTAAACTGGCGCATTTTCATTGAGTCGGAATCCATTACGAACATTATTTTTTAGCTTCACGTAACTGTTAAAAAAAAACTTTTTATTATAGATTTTTCTTGTTTGTATTCAACAGAAGGCGGTAGTTAGTAGTTTAAGTGAATCAACTTCATGACAATTTTAATAAAATAATTTAGATAACGCTAAAAATAATCAACAATTTGACAAAAGCGATTAAAATTTATCTAGAAAAAAATTGCATTGTATTTTCCTTTGACGATAAGAGTTCTAGAATGTTTGGCGACTTTCTTGTCATTTTTCACGTACATTGACTGATTCGACACGCAAAAATTAGCTGGAGGTATTTTCTTTAGAAAAATTTTATATTTCTCAATTAATAAATTCGAGATAAATTGCATGCAGCAAAAACTTTGCACGCGCTTAGTAACTAGATATAAATTGGGCTATTTTAATCTGAATGTAAATAAAAGTTTGCTTTATCGGTTTCACTTATCTGAAACAATTATGTATGTATATGTCTTCGATGCACCTTCGAAATATTAATGCGATGTGCGTCAGCAACACTCAAGTGAAGTTGATTTAATTAAAAATATATGACTATTCATCGAGAAATTATTGAAAACAATAGTAGTCATTAAGACTTAATTTTAGGTGAGGCGAGAGAGAATCGATGATGATGGTACTATTTCTCGAAAACCACAAAATTACCATAAATAATGTACCTTATGCGCAATTGTAGAAAAAACAACAATAGTCTTGGTTACTGACATTTTACCACTCTAAAATATTGGAAAAATGCGGGAGAATGAAGCAACAACTAACAATACCTATTTTTTTTATATGTTATCTCGATAAACTCTAAAAGCTATGGTTTAAGAGTTTCCTATTATTTTCTATTGACTTTTACGAGGGTTCTTCAATAAAACGAGCATGGAATCTTAGGACAAAAATAGTTGCTTTTTCATTTTCTATATTGTATGTGTAGAAACTGGAAACTGATCTTGCATAGAAAACTAGAAAATGCAACCGATCATTGTGATTAATATATTCGAGATTTTCCTGGAAGGTTAATATTTGAATTAATAGAACACTCCCTTTGCACTCTCGAACTTCAACCTTTGGTTGTTTTTTTATTTTTTTAAAGTCCAAAAAAAACATCGAAGCAGAATATAATTCTAGAAGTGGAACTTATCACTGTAAAACTTTTCCTAAGTGGATTAAGCAATTAAAGATATATATTTTTGTGTTAGAATATCATTTGTTTCATTGTATTCAAAACTTATGAGAGTTACCCTCGTATTATCATAATGTTCATGACAATATTTAAAATCTTTACCATCAATTGTTATATTGTATCGACAGGTGATCGATTGGAAAGTTGCAGCATCGTTTCATAGGAGGTGTGCTTAATTTTTCAGCGTCTCGATTCATTAATATGCAGTCAGTGAACCGAATGCAGTTTTTGCAATGGTAAATATGGCATTGAGGCGTCGATAAATTCATATAAAATTGAACGCCAGCCAGTCATTGACCAGATTTCTATCGTAACGACAATCCACGGTCACGTTTCGATTATAAACATCCATAGAGGAATATTCGATATTTTTTTTCTTGTTCTTAACAAACTTTTACAACCATTATAAGCGATTAAAAACGCTCATTAACTTTATACTCACGGTTATGGCCATAAATGTATCCGTATGATCCAAGCGAATCTGGTTGTTGTAAACGTAGCAGCCGATGATGGTCAAGACAAATATTTAATTGGAAATTTTCGCTGTGGATTGATAAAAAAATGAGTATACGAGAGAGCGAGAGAGAGAGAGAGAGAGAGACNGATTGATAAAAAAATGAGTATACGAGAGAGAGAGAGAGAGAGAGAGAGAGAGACAGAGATAGAGAGAGAGAGATGGCAAATCGAGGACTGTTTTCATTTTTAAATGGGATTTATCGATCGACGAAGTTTAACCTGTCAGGCGGACCATGATTAAAATGATGATGTTGCAGAGGAAATTAATGACAAGTTAAATTATGATCATTGGATGATAGCGTGAGCCAGGAGAGTGGCTTTTTCATCGTTCCCGGCCTGATGACTGTATGGTAATTAAATTATTCAAATTATAGAAACGTTTACGGTTCTTTGGCGAAAAGTGTCAAACTAATAACTCGTGAAGAAGACGAACGCACGTAGGTGGTTTTTAATCAGACCCATGCTGTGAAGAATTAAGAGAGAAAACTTCAAATTTTAGTTCTCACAAAACAAATTTCCTTCCTTAAGAAAAAAAATAGTGACGCACAGGAATTCTTAATAATCACAATAATAATAATAAATTTTTCCTTTGACTGACAGCAACTTCGTTTATGAAATGTCACTGAACTTGATGTGGTTGAACGATAAAAACTCTGTTGTATTCCGAGAAGTTTTATTGTTTTTTTTATGTTAGAACATGCCACTAATAAGCCTCTTTTTTTTAATAATTGTGTTCTTAAACCAGAATTAATACCAATTATTGTTTTACCAATATTAACTTTCTGGTTGAAAAAAGAAGAAACAATACATGGATAAACGTAATCGTAACCCATTCCATAATCTGTGTGTTTTTTTTCATAGTAATGGAGTAAACACCTGTGGCGTCCTTTCCCATATTTCTAGGGTAAAATCCGTTTTTATTGTTCCAGCATCGTGTGGTGAGACAAATAAAATACTTAATTTCACAGACAACTTTACCAGAAAAAAGTCTCTTTACCAAAGAAGCTACCTTTCCGACCTTAAATGTCAAATTGTAAACGAGTTTTATGACCCTAACCATGCTCGCATCATTTACAGAGAGCTTCAATTGGACCGACATCTCTCTCTTGGCTCGCTTTCCCATAATAAGTATGTATTTCTAAAAGGAATAATATCTACAGCACGTAATAATATCACTTCTGGTTTCCTGAATTGACGCATGTTAATTAATCGATTTTCGATTTAAAACAATAAAAAAAAAGTTTCCTGCTTATTACAAGAGTTAAGTCATTAAACGTACTACACCGCGGCATGTCATTTCCTAATATAGACAATACCGGATCCGTTCAAGATCACCGAAGGTCAGAAACGAAGCAAAATGTGACTGAACCTTACTTGGGTTCTTTAATTATAGGCCGATATACCTTAAATAAAAAATGACTACCTATTCATAATGATATAGTATGTCCGTGATGTTATAAATGCTGTTTCATTTTGAGGTTTTCTGCTGGCGTGATGCATCGGTATGGCGCGTCTTTTGACGTTAAAAACGAAATAATAATAAGGCTAACGACTTCGTGTAAATACATTTTTGACGTTTCGTATTTAATTCTTGGAAATTGGTTGGGTGGATTATATGATTTTTTAATCACACAAATGGATAAATACATTTTCGAAATGAGAACACTTTGTAATGCATGTCAACGTATTTTTAGAAAAAAATTGGTACCAATGATTGTAAAAAGTCATTTGTTTCAGTGCCAAGTTCTCTTTAAAGTGGTAGGTAATTAGGTTCAATTTAGATGTCAAGATTGTATTCTTGAAAAGGCAGAAATGCTGCACATAGAACGACAGAAACAGCGTTCTAACTAAAAGAACTGTTTGCAAAGTTTAAAACTTGATATTATTAAGAAACAAGAATGAACAAGTCACTCGATATTAAAATCTATCGTATGCATAATTAGAAGAGACACTAAGCATACCGAAAATAACTCATCGGCAGCACTTTTTAAATCGAACTTTAATCTCCGATTTCATTTAAAAAATCTAACAAAGACGTACTGTTTTAAATAAATAGTTTTAGGAACTTAGAAATGAATAGTTCGCAAAATTGTTGAACAGAAAAGAAATTCAGATATGTAAATGAAACGAATCACCATTAGCTAATTCCAAAGTCGGGGAACGAACCAATAAAATTCATGTTATGCTGGAAGAAATTCTGTATTTTATGAACCTTTACCAGTCAACCAATAAATCCACTATAATGAAATTGTTAAAACCAAACAGAACAAAAGCTAAAATTCAAAATGTGAATCTCAAAAACGTTTCCATGTATTGTAGCAGTATTACGTCGCGCAGAATTTGCTCCTATCTTTTCGTCTGCTGTTGGGATGTAGAGATCCTCTTATATCATCATGGTACTGGGAAACGTGAAAGCTTCCTGTAAAAATTCGTAACAATTTATCCCCACAGGTTAATTTCACTTTTAGATGGACGCATGAACAAACTATTCCTCAGGTGCCACTTGGTAACCAAATATTTGTGGCCCACATAAAAAGGTTATAATTTAATAAACGTCTGTCTTGGAGTCGAGGAAAATTAACATCGGCGGTTATCCCGTGAAAATACGAGATGCGAGACGAGACGACCCAAAATTGTTTTTTGATTAGTTTGCTCACGAAATTTCTGGTTTTGTGTTATTGCGATTTGATAGGAATTTGTTTAAACTTGTTTCGACTTGTAATTCATTTATTCGATACGTAAATATCGCGATTGATTATAAGATAACATTTTGTTTGACTAAAAACTAAAATTGGAAATTTCTAATTTGTTGAAAACGGAGACAAACACGATAAGAAAAAAAAGATTAAAAGTTTTTCTTACATCAAAAGCAGTACTGAATAGTACTGAAACCATGAAAATTCCTTTGAATTTAATTAGTGTTTTTAATATTAAATAATATTCAGAAAAATATTTTAAATCAAGGTCGCTAAGAATAAAAACTGGACTATCAACAGGCTGGGAAAGCTTCTAAAAACCTCATCATTACTAGAATTCTGATTTATCGATATCATAAATAATGAAAATAAAAACTTAATAATTTTTCTATTGTCTCCTTATCATAAATTTCATATTAATGACAATGGCGATCAATTTTGAAAGACCAACGGTGCTAAAGACCTTTTAAAAAATAAAACGAAATTACACTCTTATTATTGTAATATTCCCAGCATATTCGTTCGTCATGCAAATTACAAAATATAGTGATATTTTATATGAGCGAGGGCGTAATTACTGGTTAGCTATTCTGATCGGAAAGTAATAATAATAATAAGAAGAAGAAGAAACACATATAAGTATAATTCAATTTGAAATTTATGGGCAGCTAATTTCTAGTGCGTAGGCGGGGGCCGATGGAAATTACGCAATATTGGGTTGGTTTCACTTGGAATACCTTTGAATGGCCCACATGGTTGACTTTATTGCAATTAATTTAATGTGCACATTAATTTTAAGGTTTATTAACTTTTTTTTTCTATTGATGACCGATAAAACACACAATGATTTTAATATTTAATTGATTATTCTTGCACAATAATTAAATTAGAAAAAAAAAACATGTTTATCAGTTCGTTTGTCTCAGACAATTCGACGCAAAATAATCGCAATCAAATAACCTTTCCCTAATCAGTCAAAAATACTTAACAAAAACGTATTGTGTTTCTTCTACTGTTTTCCTCTTCTTCTTATATTGTTTATCCACTGAATTCCGTTTTTTTTTCTTTCTTTTCCATGTTTCCGTCTTGTAATTAAAGTATTCACGTAGTATCACGTAGATTTCCCCTTTATTCCGAACCGAGTAGTCTCTAACAATTTCTGCCATTGTCCACCGATTGAGCCTTTAATTAATGTAATTATGAGACGCAATAAAAATCTTTTTAAAACCAATAGACTTTAACTTAAGTTTATGTGTTTTTTATCGTAAAACTTCTATTAGATTTAATTATACAATAAGAGACGTGTTTATTGAACTAGTTTTTATTGAACTGTTTCAACGTGAATTTTTATTGCTCGTTTTCTATTGAATACATTGTTTGTTAACATTGAACATTTGTTGAATATACATGTTATAGTAATGTACCTCACCTACTATACATATAACATAAATTTGTTATTGCACCTGACTGCTACAAATGACATTAAAGGTTGTAATTTCACTATTTTTTTTTTCTATTTTACGTCCAAATGAAAATTTATTTTTTGAGCCAGTGACATTCTTTATAAATAATTCATCAATTATCAAAAGTTTACACACTTATTATCCATAATATTTTCCTGGAGGTGTTAATGTTAAATTTTTAATGACACGAAAAGGTTTGTCTGTGTTCGAAAAGGAAATTTTCCATGTATATGGAAAGCTTGATGTTGTTTTATTGGAGGGAAAGAAAGAGAGATAATGAAATAATCGATAAGTGATCATTAGATATACGTGCGTCCTTGCATGGTCGATTATAATACCAGATGTTTATGTTGATGAGGCAAAATTGCGATAAATAGTAGATTTGTGAAATCTACTTCGGATAAAATAGCAAGAGGCAATTCTTGATTTTATGTGTTTTCAATTTTAAAATTTCTAAAAAAAAAAATAACCAATTGTACTTGATGTACTGGAAAAAATATAATCACCATTACTTTTCCGGCTAGAACTGTGGTCACCCAGTGTTAAATAACAACTACTTTTCGATCGACACGTCACTGAGACTTAAACAAACAATATCAGCATATGATTTCCACTGTCAGAATAATGAACTTGTAGCTATGCAAATCAAATGTGTGCCTATTTTCGACAATCCTCATAAATTAATACTGGAGCATGTTTTTTTCATTCTTTCTCATTTCATTTAAACGAATGAATTGTACCGCTAATAAGACTCCTATAGAGGAAAGGTGCCAAGAATCATCGTAAACACTATAGATGCATCGTCTTACTCAGCGTCATGTACGAAATACTCACGAAATATCTATAAAACGCAGAATAATTATAAAAATGGAGAGCTACACTGAAGAATATCAGAGAGATTTTAAGAAGGAAAGAGGAACGATAAACCAGATTTTTACATTAAGAACAATTCAAGCAAAAAGCGAATACCAAAACGAAATACTCACACGTAAGCTTCATAGATTTTAGGAAATTCTACCATACCATTTAAAGACGCAATGAAGAACCTCAGGAATGATAAAATTATACGATAATAGAATGGCAATAAAAGGAAAAATATCTGATAAGGGCTGATGCAAGAAGATTCAATTGAAGATAGAATACCAAACATAATAATCAAGTAGAGCACTGGGGAACAAAAAAAGAAGAAGACTCATAGTAAAGACGGAAAAAGGACTGCAGAGGGATATTGCCGTTTCGAGTGTAAAGAACTGGAAACAAAAGTGTAAAACTGAAAAAAATGGAAGGAAATATCAAATTAAATGAGGGACTCACCAAGCCTGTAAATATAAATTATACGTATATTTAATTTTTTGTAAATATTATGGGTTTTATTAAAAAGGTCAACGGTCACGAAAATCCATGATTCATTAAAATTTATATCATTTCGTATTATTATTTTCACATGATCTTTTCACATTGCTTTTTACGTATTTGTTATCAAAATTGTAATTTTTCAAAAGGAGACGACAATCGTCTCGATTTCTATCGGAAACAAGAAAAAGATCCCCGAAAAATTGAAATTCGCATCAAATTGCTTTCGTCATTGTTTCCCCTTCGCGACTTGAAGCAAAAGAAGAACAGGAGCAGCAGGACAAAAAAACACAGTACGTCTGAAGTCCTCCTCCACAAAGACACAAAAGTATTTATAAAGAATATGTCGACATTTTATTTACATTCGTTTGTTTCCACGCTTGGAAGAACTTAAGAAAATGACTTTGCCCGAATGTAGCGTCGTTAGCTTGACAAATTATGATTGCTCGAAAAGTAGCAGGGAAAATATACTCTCTTGGAACTTTTTTCGGATGTAATGGCTTGATGTATGTTTCGTTTTGTTTTGTCGTGGAAACTCTATATAATGTACATTTATAGGAATACCTACATTTCATATACATATACAGGGAACATTCAATAATTTAATCTAGATAAATAGAATAATTTTAATCATAGCAGTATATTTCCGTGCGTTACGACACAAGGAATTATAGTATATAATTTAAAATATTGCAATATTGCAAGATGTAATGATACTAATACGCTCTCAAGGATATTACAGCCTTTTCAGGTTTGCCTGAATAATAATAGCGCAATAAACAATTTTTTTTTTGTAAATGAAAAAAAGTGACGTTAAAACACCTTTAAAATTGTACCATGTCGAAACGGCATTAAGCCAACTTTAAGGGGGCCACGAAACTACTACAAACCACTGTAATTCCCAAAGTTTATCAGTCTTAGCGACGTTATGAGCCAGAGAAAGAGATATATATCGTATAGTAGTAGCAGTTTCGTGGAACATGATATAATACACAAACATAAACCATTTATTTCCAAGTTGTTTATATTTTGCGGTCCCGCCGGTTTGTTACAAGAAGATAAACAGGGGTTGAGGGGGGACGCCCTCGTCTCGCTATATTTGTGTGTGTGTTAAAATTAATTTATCAAAATAATTCCTTAAACAACATTCTCGAACTTGATAGTTTCAAAGTAATTTCAAAATGTATGTATTAGGACAAATTTCATTTTTGTTTATACCATATATGTTTACATGTACGTATAACATTTCTGAAAGTCCTCCATGCGATAATCGGCTTTATTTACTCATTCGACTGGGAAGATGTAAATGTAGATATTCGTAAATCTTAACTATTAAGAGTCGAAGAAATTTAAACAATAATTAACACTATTTATAATTAAAAAAAATAACAAAGACTTTAAGGCACTTCTAGGTTTTAAGATATTTAACAATCAATCATTTTCAAAATATCTACAGTAATTTCAATTCTGAATACAAAATTTCAATGAAGAAGTTCAGTTCATCTACGACTATTGCTTGAAGGTTTTCCCAGGTAATATTTCATATATTAATAACTGAAACTGAGCACAATCAATATTTTAACAAATTGCTATACGTTAAACAGACAGAAATCTAATTTCTTTCGCCTCGATGAAACATCATTAAGAATGGATTTTCTATTCATGAATATGAATTAACGTAAACGCGATTAAGAAGTCTGCGTCTTCTGATGGACGAGACGACGACGACGGCGACGACGAAGAGTGAAAAAATCCAAAAGCTTAATGATTTAGAAAGAAGGCGCAACACGCGATTTTCTTTTTGGGAAAATTCAATTTCATGCACAGAAAAAACCTACAAGAAGATGAAAACTCATTTCGTCCTGCCTGACGCCAAAAGGGAAAATGATATTTGTCCAATTTATGTTCCCATTTTAAAATAAGGGGCCACACATGCATAAAAATTTACAATTTTCCATGGGGCTCTGAGTTATAATACGACGACTCCTTAGTTTTGCTGAAATCAGCTTCGTGCATTTTATATACCTTCTCGAACCTGGGTCAGTGCCGAAATAAGGGTGATTTTTCTCTTGAAAATCACGTTTATGTCAAGTAATTCCCAGGAAATAACAGTTCTCGTTGCACAATCTATTAAAATATGATGAAATCAAGGGAATTTTACTTTATTATTATACGTCACTATGGATTAATCTAATCATACTGTCTAAAAATAAAAGTGATTCCTTTATGAAAGTTGGAAATATTAACTCCAAACAAAAGGCAAAATTTGACATTTTCATATGTTAGAATAGAATTTTTGTTTAAAATAATGTCCAACAGTTCCTTTTACCATTTTAGGTGAAAGGAACAATTAAGGAAACAGGAGGAAATCATTGTTCTTTCCATTCTAGTCTGGTGACGACAGTGGAAAACATTGAAAACTTGACATTTTCCATATTGGACTAGATTTTAAAGATCTTGTTTTATATAAGCAAACGTCGTTTCTGATGAATCTTGTATGTAACATATGTAATTTTTAGGTATTCACCAGACAGCAGTTGATCATTTCCCGAAAATAAAAAAAGCAAAAATCCGATTAAATATAAAAGTCTTCCATTATTGCGGAGAAAATTGTCAAGACCTTCAAGCTTTCCTGTCCAAACTACTGTTAAGACAGAGGGTCACGACATATTAGTAAGGACAAGTGATTCTTGGTAAGACTGACCTCCTAAAAACTTTTCTATTTTTAAGTATTTGATTGATTGCCATTTCCTATTTGTTGGGCAATTTTCTCTATCAATAGATACCCTTTAACTGATTAGTTAAAATAGAAATTTCGAAATTTCTCCCAAAACGGCCTTTTCGGTTCGTATTATAACTGGGACGATCCGTCGTCCCACAGGGCCTAATTTATCAAACTGTTCGATATTTCAGCTTTATGGGACAAACGTTAAGCGTGGCTAATTATAGAGGATCGAAATAATTATTTTAAAAGTTTTTTATAAATGCATTCTGGGCTCCATCACTACCATCGAGAATCAGACCGCATATTTCTACCTGCTAGGCGGAGTAGTATCCTCCCGTGTACACTGTTGCCGCAACATAAAAATCTCTTTAAAACTTCCTTAAATCGTTAAACGATTTGTAAAATTTTACAATGGGTTATGATTAAAGACAGCAACACTGTTTGCAACAAATAAAACAGCTTGTTTGCAGTCTTGCGATGTTGTTTAAGCCATCAAAACGGCATAAAACAAGAAAATTGACGACCGTTGATTACTGTCAATGAAATTATAGAGTTTCAATTTCTTACCTTTATACCATCGATTTTTAGGACAATTTATACTGGACGCTTATCCTAAAAATAACATATAAATGAAATACAACGACCCTTTGATTGATGGTTGAGTGAGCCAGAGAGAGAGAGACAAATAGAAAACGGGAGAGGTTTGAAATCCACACAGGCAATTTCGTTCAATTATTAAAAAGCGAACGAAAGGGAATGAAAAATAATTTATGATCGAACGCTAACTTTGTAACAGTTTCCCGATAAACGGCGAACATGTAGAGGAAAAGCCGCCTTCATTATTTATGAAGGGAAATGCAAGAATGGAACAATAACAGCTTAGGATGCTCCCTAAATGTTTTATTTACTGGCGGCACAATACTGGCGAGCGAAATATCTAAATTTTAAGGAGGCATTTTGGCAATGATTATTTTCTTTTTTTATAACAGCGCCGTTTGGCTTTTCAACGAATTTAATATCGGTCGTACATAGATTCTATATGGTTAAAATTCATTATTTGCATTACTTGGCTTTCGAATTCCTCTAATGTCTATAGCGTATCAAGTCTTTGGTCAGAGTTACCCAGCAAATTGTTTACATAGGATGGTAAATACAGATTTCCACGTAACAATGTATTCATTTTCTGAATCTTGAGCTAAAGGTTAATTAAATAAAGGCAAAATGGAATTCGACATAACGACGTTGCGCCATATTTAACTATTACAGCAGAAATGAAACTAGTAAGTAATTGATAAAACATAGATAGCAGTAAACCACTGGTTGTTGAAGGGAATTGATATTTTGAAATTGTGCTTGACACTAATCACTGACAAGGTTTCCGATATAAAAAAAGAAATACTGATAATGTGTTCATCTCATCATCAAACATACATCTTTCCAGGGGTTCACTCAAAATTTTATGATGAAATTGAATTTGAAAACGAGTCATACCAGGACATCCTTCATATCTATATAATAAATCAATAATAATGCGAACATTAAACAGTTTATTGTTATCGGTGTGTGTGTATGTGTGTGTGAGAGAGAGAGAACCCGTATAACCAATTTATACATCCGACATATTGAAATCTTTTGCCAGACTCAGCGTAATCTAAGCCCGACAATCAACCTTCTCATAAGCTGTTATGTGAATCTACCGGTAAATTTGAAACGGTCATATACATAACTGCTGATATTGTTTTTCGCAAATTAGGGACTACTTTTCCGCATAGGAACTTATCAATTATTTTGTTATCAATTAAGAGAACACCTTATTTTTTTATTGCACCTCATAAACAGATGACAAAAACTGTGGAACGTCGAATTCGTCATTGGGTCTTAAGAAACTTTCCTTAAAGAAACATTTTTATAGATACACTAAATTGGCATACTAATCTCAAAAAGTGTCAAAGATTATCAAATCACTATAAAATACTATTCAAAGTTAAGTGTTTAATCTGATTAAATGACGAATCTAATAATGCGAGAATTATTTTTTTATATCTTTGGTATATTTATGATGGGGGGGCTGAGGCAAGGTCACATTAAAGTTATCATTCGTATCCACAATATGCATATTTTTAGATGATGTCAGCAAAATTTGCCATTCTCGTTTTGAAATAAAACTTCTAAAATGACTATTTCTTCACAAAAACTTCAATATGTTTTTATTGGTCGTATGTATCCCACCGCAGGGTATGCGAGGTTCTTTTCTATTTACAGTCAAACGTAAACTGTGTGCTTTGCAATGACAAATGACGTGTCCCATGCCTCATTATATTTACATTTGGGTTTTGCTTTGACAATCAATTATACTGGCGATATAACGACAATACCTTTTACACATACACCCTTCGAATTGAAAAAGTCGAGAAGTCGTTGACATTTTTTTTTCGAACTATGTCTAAGGGTCGTAATAATCACCCTAATCGTGGCGAAAAATGTTAAATACATTTGATTCTTGGTGGGAAATTTTTGTGCAATGAATGCAGTGATTGATTGTTGGTTGTTTATTATGATCAAATGTTGATTTAGATATTTTGGGGCCTGGAAAGAAAAGAAATGAATACATGTAGGTATATAGACGGGTATTTAAGTGTCTCTTTGGCATGGCAGGATATTAGTCATTCCTTGTAAGGAAAAAATCGTCGTTATGTTAATAATCTTTCTACTACTCATTTTTAATCTTGTCCGAAATTTCGGTCGGTACCATCAATTGAATAAAACCCTAAAAGAAAAAACGATGGCTTTTACCTGCTCGGACGACCACGTGCAAGATGATTATTCGATTCTCATACCATTAATATATTCTTTTTTTGGGGGCCCCAGCAAGGACAAGACAGAAGACGAAGTACAAAAAATGGGATAAATTTAGTTATAGAGATGCTTATCTGGCTATCATTATTTTCGATAATGGCATTCAAACGCCCGGGTTTCATGTCTAGATGTGATTTCGTTTTCGTTTCTTAGACGATGTATTTTGTGCTTTTAATGGGATATGTTCACTGGGCAGGTTTAAACAATTTTATTTCATTTGTTGTTGCTTTTTGATTGTTTTTGGACACGGAATTGCAATTTCGTCCGAATCGAATGCAAATAAGCGTTCGGATGTGTTTAATATAAATGAACTCGTTATTTTTTCAAACCATTAACATAATTTATAAAGATAATAACGTAATTAAGTGAGCTAAACGACGTACAGAAAATCTAATTAAGATAAAAGGAAGCTAGTAAAACAGCGTAACATTATAGTCAAAAGAATACATACAGTGTGAATTTCCATCTTTATTGGGTATTATGGTGATACCGCGCGTTTTGTTACAAACAATAAATGAATAATTCAGAGGCCATTTAAAAATTTACATTGTTGAGGTCTTTTAATCAGTTACCATTTTATCCGGATCAGAGTTACCCTTGTTCGAAAACAAAGAGGAAAACCTTGTAAAATACGTACGTTTTAACCTTTTTCATATCTTATTTATACACATATATCGAACATTACACCCCAATATAACATTTCTGGAAAATAAATCGCTCATTTGCCCCAGCAACTTCATAACTCAAAATTGTCATTTTCAAGTAAACGCAATTTGAATTAAAAGTAACTGTCATTTAGATACAAAATACTTTACATTAACCGCATTGGTATATTTTGGAAGACACTTATTTAAAAAGATCGATAATCGAGAATCAAAAATCTTTGATTTTTTTCAAAAAGCTCTAAACAAAATTTCTTTCTACTCATAACTCCAATATGTTTAATTTTAAGTTATGTCATTGTTACAGCAAATAAACGAAATGTTCAAGAGAACGTCAATAGAAGTGATCAGACTCATTCATAAGAATCAATAATTTTTTTCTTCTTCTAACCAGTCCATCTTATAAAAGGCTCTGCATTTCCTTCCTGAAAATAACTAAAATTATCTATAAATTTTTTAGTATTTACGCTGTTATTTTGGCAGGATTTTACAAATTACGCTCTCAAAAAACTATCGACTCCGTTTAATTATTATTTGAAAGTAATTCACTCAAAAACAAATACAACAAATTTCTTGCCTAAATAGCACGAACTTTGCGCCAATTTTGCAAATGGCTTTAGTTGAACTCTCTGAATTTTTAGTAAGGTTTCTTCCACTGTTGTCACATCTCGAAAAATTCTAATTCGCTGAAAAATTTGCAATAGTAATAACATCAAATCACGGATTAAATCGATATTTTGTAGTGGAGTTGACACTAAAATGCGTTTTCCAGGTTTCTCATAAACTTGAATGGAAAGTTTTCTTCTTTTAAAGGAAGCAACCCAATTCTTGATAGTAGAATATGAAGGGTAGTTACCATGAAGAGTACTCATCATATGATTGTAAATTTAACCTCCTAGCTCTTTCACATACAGGTACTTAATTCCATTTTATTGACTTTACCTCTTGCTACTGACATTTGATTAAACTTTTCGAAGTAAAACTTTGCAATGACCCTTCTCATTTATTATATTTTATTGTTATGGAAACGTCATTAGTATTTTGCTTTTAATATTCCTTTCTCGTATATGCTTAAATTTGAAAATACGAATAATACAATTCAAAAATTTATTTAGCATATTTGGATATTGCCAAAGTAAAATGTACGTCCCAGTAACTGTTATTGATTAATCTTCCATTTGGAATAATAATTCCAATATTGTCAATGATAAAATAATAAAAAAAAACAATTTGAACGTTGCAAAAAAAAACAAATAAAAAGAGTTTTTAGATAG
>JABRWK010000008.1:661577-707937 GCA_013372445.1 Hypothenemus hampei
TCTCTCTCTCTCTCTCTCTCTCTCTCTCTCTCTCTCTCTCTCTCTCTAAAAACCCTTTTGCTTGTTGGCCAGCTTCATCCGACTGGAAATGGAAATTTCGTTCGTTGTTCAACGGCCGTTGATGATACAAACAAAACGGAATTAAAAAGCGGTCTCGCGAGAGCTCCGGCCATCGTCAAAAGGAATAAATTATTTGAAAAATGCATCAAACCAACAAACACACAGACACGATACGAATCGATAGGAATGGTACGGTCGAGAGCTAATAAACTGCATCGATTCCCTATTTCGGTTTTATGTTTGTCCGGCAGTTTTATTTTCCAGCTTAATAGAGCTCTCACTACTACTACTACCACCACTACCAACCCCCATCACTCTCAATCGGCCGGAATAAGCTGCAATTTTTCCGAATAAGTGCACAACGTACGTTACTTGACTTTTGCAGAATTATTAATTGATTTGTGAAAAATGAAACCACACAGCGTCCTTAAATTCTATAAAAATGAATAAATACCCAAGAAGGGTGACCTCAACATTATTGAATTTACATTTCTTTATATCGCAATTCAAATTAATAGTAGACCTTGACATTGTAACTTTAACAATTAACACAAGTATTCTTTATGTTAAATACATAATAGTATGCAGTTGATTGAACTGATACGTACATATACAGGGTGTCCAATTTTTAGCAGTTGTTTAAACATTTTTCAAGAATTTACTATTTTAAAATGAACTTCGAAAAAAATCGTTTTAAAACAATTAAATTGCATATGTTCGAACAGGCTGTATTTGAAATTTCACCCTGTATTTTGAAAGACAAGACAACATTCAACATGCAACATTAAGAAATGTTTTGCTTACTTAAGGAGATTAAATTTAAAGCGTTCCTCTGGATCTTGAATATGATACATTTGCGATTTAGAGTGAAGAGGAAAGAGGATTCAATACGAAGAAATAAGCTCCTGTAGCTCCGTCCCTCTCCACTACAATACGGCGGAATGAATAAATCAAGCGTGCGTCGGAGAAACAACGGGCACGACCAAACAAAGATCGCAGATCACCGACGGGTCACTGGGTTCACGGACTACTGGATCTCGCGGTAAAAAGTACATTTTTATTCCGGCCGAGTACAACAAACTTTGATGTCGGTTTGTTCGCTCCGCTGGTGCCGTAGGTCGTTAATTTTTTCCGCTAATTTATTTTTATCGTTTCGTTCGTAAATGTTCGTCAAATTTTCACAAACTTGAAATGTTCATCGTTTTGATGTACCTACTATTTTCAATAAACTATGCATTATTAAACATTGTGAACATGTTCGATATTTTTCAATGACAAAAAATCTAATGTTAGTGGAATTCTGAAACGAACAAAAATAAAATGAGACGATAGTTTAACAATTGTTCTATTAATTTTTCCATGCGACACGGCAAAAAACTTTGAAATACCATTCCAATGATACGTTTCGTGCGATAACGTAACTACAGGTGTGTGTCATGTCAGCGGCATTGCATGCAAATGCAATAATATTGACTTTTCAATAAAAATTGGAAAGTCAATAATGGAAATTTAAACAGGCCCAATGGGATGTTTTCTTAGTCTTTCACTGGCTGGACTTTGAATTTATCAACACAAGTCTGACAACATTCGGTTGCCAACACAAGACTGACGTTAGTCTTATCTATCTTTTTAATATCCATGAACATGAAAATTTTTAATTCCATTATGATAAATTTAGAAAAATATTTTTTCCCTTATGTTTGTCTGTGTGTGCATGTGCATTTCAGCAAACTACAGGAAAATCGCACAAATACCAAAAAGTTCAGGCAAAGCTTACAATAATATTATGAACTATAAATATACTTGGTATCATCTGGACGAAATGCCTCTCTTTTGCCTCTCTCAATGTGCACGTAATAACTTTGTCTCGCCAAAATCCAATTATCAATAAACCGTATTAATGGGCAATTCGCTCGTTTATATACAAATTTCCAATTAATAACAATAATACGGAAACAGAACCGTGACAAATAAATGAATAATGATTACTTCCAAGTCCACTTGGAGTTGTTTTACACACCTGCCCCAAAAAAGAATTCCTTCATCCAACTAGAAAATCCATGAAAAATGAATCCTCCACAGATTATTCAACTTTTAATGTTGCAAAAAAAAACTGAAGGCGATGATTATGACACACAGCACCGAGCGCGGCCACGAAACAATCACCAACCGGCAACGGCGATGATGATGATCATAATTTGAAATTAATTAATAATTTTTATAGTTTGCTAAATCCAATTAGCGAACATTAATTTCCCGTTCTCCATTACCCGATAAGTGCGCTTTGTAAAGTTGAGTTTAGCATTTTTTTTCCATACTTGGATGATGATCGTTTCAGTTTCCGAGGCGCTGGCGCGTGTCGAATCGATGGAATAAGGCCAAGGTGCTCGAAAATGGGAAAAAAACTTGTTCATCGACGTGTTTAGACTTTAATTGTTTCGATGACGAAACTACGTTTGTGTGCGTGTAACGAACTAAAGAAGACGCTCTTTGGCTTCTTAAATTGGTAACATTTGTTCTGTATTATTTACTCGATAATGGCTTTTTATTGGAAAATGGTGTAATTTAATTTGGCATTGCAAAGCTTGTACTCAAGTGCAACACATTACAATTAATGTGTTTCCAATTCCTGCAGATTTCAATAATCAAATCACTATTACCAGTTTTGAAATCGATTCATTTTTTTCCCGCCTAAATTAACACTCGTAATTCCTTATTTTATCTTGGTCTTCGTGGCGTGTACACAAAACACGGCAATAACACTCGCATCGCGTTTTGCAGGAAGCGATAAAAGCATAAAAACGTAATAACCATTATTCTTTTTGAAGGATATGCTGGCAGAAGTAAAAACCTTGCTAAAAAGGAAACCCGATGACCTTAACGCGATTAAATATGTGTGTGTATGTGTATGTGTGTGAGCTGACATATATGAGGAAATCGACAATTATTACATTTTTTCGCAAAAAAAACACTAACTATACTTATTTTACACGTGAGACAATTAAGTGCGTAGGTTAGGAGACACGAGTAGTAGTCGGAGCCAAGTATCTCGCCGGAAAAAATGTGTACCTCGAATGTGCAATGCTGTATATCTAGATCTCAACTATTTCTCGTGTCATTTTTGCTAATAACGTAAGCAACAAAGTAACAACATTTTGACGCATTGTCGTGTTGTTATTATCAGCATGATCCTCTCTCCACGTGTTTCAAATTTGTTGCGTATATTTATACGAATACGAATTCCAAAAAAAAAGATCTATATTCAAACTCGTTCCAATCAAGTCTAATAAAAGCCCGATTGATTTTATTAGAAAGTTCCTGGGGTGGAGGCTCGTTCCGTTACGGAGCAGAGAGCTTAACTTTTTTTATTTCGCAAAGGAGAGATAAAGTTTTAAAAGGAACAGTGTTACCCTCCGGAGACTTTATGGTGTCATTTAGACGGGCAAAGTCTCTGCCGAACTAAGTCCCTTATGTTAATACTCTCTCTTCCTCCTGCTCAACTGGCGCAGGGTACAAAAAAGTCGTAAATAAAAAGGGACCAAACTTTAAATCTTCTTATTTCCTCCTCTTTCTCGGTTTTCCATTGGAAGGATTCAATTTTAGCAAATTTCACTACACTTGGCAACATTGATTCCAGTCCGATTCTAACAGCAACGAAATTTCATTGAATGTAAGTTGGCCCTCCATTGTCGTAGTTTTTGATAAATGGAAAAGGGCCAACCCCAAAAGTTTTCCTCTCTTGTGTTGTGTGCACTTGGTTGAAAATATCGCCGCAATGTGTTTATTTTTGCATTTGCGCTTAGAAAAGTGGACCACAAAGACTCCCTTTTCCATGGTACCATAAGAAGGAGGAGTAAACGGACTCCTTTTTGATGGATTTTTCTTCGTTTTTCCCTCACCGCTCTCGCAAAAATAAATAAAACTTTTCCGGATATCCGGCTAAAGAAAACTAATGCTCGGTTTGACGGCGCTGGCATATCGGCAAAGGGCCAAGAATGTCCGCACAAGATTTATATCTCGGTTTATACAATCCCGAAGTGTCTGTTTATTTTGGTCTTGAAGGTGGACCTCGACGATGATGGAAACATCTGTTTTTGTTGCGTCCGATCCGATTTATTTTACTTAGAAAACTGGAAAATCAACTGGGGAACAACGACGACAAAAACACCCGCCACAGTCCAGAAACTCTACCAAAATGTAATGTTTCATGCTCTATTAATTTTTTCTCTTTAAACCTTTCTCCTTAGAATTCTAAAATGGTCCTTACAAGCAAAAGTAATGTGCTGGATTCCACCAATTCAGTATGTCTCAAAAGCCATATGGGATAAAACCGCCGTCTGGAATTTCCTGGCAACTATTCTCTTGATAGTCAGTCAGCTTTCAATCAGTGCCAAAACAGAAAGAGTAACAGTTTTAAGCTGGAAAGAGCTTTCATACGAATATAAAGTTTTATTTAAACTACCTACAATGTCACTCGAACCGACTGATTGGATTAAACAACACGTTGGTTTGTTTCTTTCCCCTTTCTCCCTTTCGCCGTAAAAATTAACGATTCATTAAAATATCGCTTTTTTGCTATCGATAAAAACATAAAGAGGCAATAATGGTGTACAATAAATTAGAATTATCTGGCACCCCGTGTTTCATTTTTGCATTAGCTAAACTGGTCGCGTTCGCTGTTCGGGGAAAAAGACGGCGAACGGTCGAACCGGCACAAAGTCATTTGTTCAGTTCGCTTGTTATTTTTCTTTAAATCTGGCGACAACAAACGATGTCGTTTTTGAAATTAATGAAACGCCCTCACGAGCCGCCCCCCCGTTAAAAGAATTATGACCGGCACGAGCAATAACCCATCCGTTTCTTCTTCCTTTGCTTTTAACTGAGGATATGTGCCACTGTTGCCACTACTGTTAATCTGTCATTGGAGCAGCAATTGGATCCAGATGTAGTGAAAATGGGGAAACCCAAAAAAATAAACAACACTCAATATATGTATGTATTTTTAAATTTCGTTTCATTGGTGGTGGTCTTTGAACGTTGGCTATTTCCAGACAAGGAAAAAATAATAAACACGCCACTCTTATAATTTGACCCACTTAAAGATGAAATTAAAACGTCCTAACCTCGATCGCATCGGGTGTTTTTCCTGCAAGGACGGTCAGGAATGTGGGCTAACACGTTTACACTTGCAGCGCGAATGTGTTTTGTGGAAAGAGCCCTGCGGGAGAGTGTAAAGCAAAAGAAAAGAGGCTATTTTAGGAAAATTAATGGAGAGATATGTTGCTTTTGCGCCCGTTGTTTTTCTTGCTATATTCTTTCGTGTTGCAAGGTTATTTTTGCCCTTTGCTTGCATTATCTTTTTTGAGGCCTTGCAGAACGAATTGGCCGTTAAGATGAAACTTGATCGGCCCACCTTAAATATAAAACTTGAAAGATTTTGCGGTTCTCCTGTTTAAATAAAAGCACTCGGATTTCAAGGGTTTTCCTTTAGGAAAAAAAATGGTATTGATTTCATACCACCACCAAACTGATTTCTGCCCAATAAAATTCCTCGAAGCGGTTACGTGCGTGTCTTATGGTTTCATGACGCCTCCACGTGGAACCGTTCTTATACAGCTTTCCAACTTTTCCAGTTAACATTAGACATCCATAAATTTCCCCTCGCCAGTCGTGAAAAACTTTTGCCGCAGACTTAATATTCGTCTAGAATTTTTTCCCGAAGTGCAAATAAGCTGCTTTCCGAAATCGATTTCCGAACGATGGGTCTTTCTCTCTCTCTAGCCGCTTCTAGCATTATGACTTTCCAGGACCAAGGGAGGGGGGCCCGGATCTCCTTTTATGGGATCTAATTCGCCCTTGCCAACTGTGTGTGTGGCCATTTTAATTACCTCCTCCTCCTCGTTTGCCCCGCAATAGAGCCGGACATTCTGGGCTTAACTTAATCCAGTTTAAATGGAACACGAAGAGCGTTATCATTTCTAAATATGTGACATTAGAACTGTATATCTTGCTTTAGGTAATTTTACGATAGGTACATTTAGATTTTAAAATTGCTGAGTTTGGAGTTTGGCTTTAGAATGGGTTTTCTTACAATTACAGAGTGCTGAAACTGCTACAATCTCAATACTGAATAGTTTTTAATACTGTTTTTATTGACCTGCTAGAATAGGTCCTCCTTTACATATTTTTATCACTACAAACTGGACTAGGTGCAAGTATGTATAATAAATCAGTCACTCATACATTTTTAATGACACGTATGCTTACAAATTCTGCAAAGATCATTCAATAAATTCGTCCGTATTCAAATATAATAAATTCAGCGGTAACAACAACACATATTTAGGCGATGAAAATGCTCTTGATTGTGTATAATATTTGTAGTAGTATTGTAAAATGGCTTCTCCTTTCGCCAATCAATTTCAGAATAGTGGTGGTGTTTGTCCTGCAAAACGAATCATAGGGAATATGCCAATAACCTGAACCCCTGGAGCAGCTGATTTGTTCTGCGTTTGTCACACCCCACATTGACTGACATTTTCCAGACTGGAAAACTCCTTTCGGTTGTGTCAGAGGTCGAAGACCCGCTCGTTTCCATGGAAATGTTTTTACTATTGTCGACACTTAATTATAAACAAATTGCTAATATTGAAGTTGTATTTTCAATAATATTGTGATTATTATTATTATTAGGTTTCCATTGCGAATATTACCTAATAGTTAATAATAATGGCTGGTTTCACCTTCACTTACAAATTAAACGGAGCATATCGGGGCGAGAGCGCACGAATCCACGGTTGTTAACAGACTCGATTAACAATTTTATAAAATTATTGCCAAATAGGCAGAGAGAGAGAGAGAGAGAAAGAGAGAAAAAAAGACAGAGAGAGAGAGGAAGTTATATTTATTTTTTTTAAGAAAACAGGCACAAAACACTCTCTTCCAAGTCAATGAATGATCAGTTTTAGGGGTTCGAATGTCGGAATGGGGAAACGGAAACCCGGAGCCCGCACAGGTTTTTATTATGGAAACCGTTCGGTTGATGTTTATGGCACGTCTTAAAGCGGACGATCCAGAAATTTAATTCAGGATTTCCTGGAGCGCGCGAACGTAAATCCAGACCGAGTAAGATAATTTTTAAACCGTAAAAAACCGTCGGAAAATAATAAACTTTATTGGAAATTACAGGACCATTTCCAGATTTTCTCAATAGCGCGCGCTTTTCTATTTAAATTGGAACATTCGGCCTATACAGTGGCGTAATTATTACTTTTTTAAATACCACTCAAGGGTGTAACCGAACCGATATCTTTTGGTGCAATTTAGCAGTGCCATGTTCAACTAAATGTGCAATTTACATAATAAAATTACATGAAGTTCTAGCAGGTTAGACTAATCTGGATTAAGTTGCGACATAACAAGTTTCGTTAAAAAAATCTTGGAAATTCCATTCATCATATTATCACATTTAGAAATTAGGGAACGTACTTGTTTTTCCAAAAAAAATTATCCACTGTCATCAATTAAACGAAAAAAAAAATATTTCCTCGAGTTTATCAATTTTACGACTATGGTGGGACGTGCCAGATTTGCGTTTCGCCTATCTTCCACAGCCAAAACATAGAGGAACAAGATAAAAGATTGACTCAATGCAACAATAAAGACTCTAATCGGTCCTATATTGTGACCCAGAAAAGTCTCCGAACCTTACTTATACACAAAATGGAAATTTGTCATAGTTGAGAACGCGACAACGGCAACGATGATATATTTGCAGTGAAACAGAACGCAAATTTATTCAATGCGGTAGTGTAAAATCTCGAAAAAATGAATTTTAAATAGTAAAGGTAATATTAATAACAATATAATGGTGCTGGTAGTGGTGTGGTGTGGTGGCAAGTCAAGGCCGCAAGTCTCGCGAAATAGTTCCGCAATAATAATAATATAAAATTTACATTTAACGGGCTAATATGTATTATATGGTGGTATTATTAATTTTTTTTGTGAGATGTTAAATCGACTGGTCGTCTATTAAACATGAAATGTGGTTTGTTGTTGTTTGTCGAGTTGAGTCAAGGAACCTTGAAACACACCAGGCAACAACCTGGTGTCGCAACAGCTGATTGAAATGTCAAAAACGTTAAAATAAAGAAGCGTAATAATTATTTTATTAAAATTATCAACTTAATCTTACACGGTTCGTTCAACTTTCTTGGTACTGCGGCACCACATCGAGAGCAAATGCGTCTCACCTTTTTACTTCCAAGAATACCTGGAGAATAAACAAATTTTTGCACGTCTCTCTCAAATACTTTTCGACGTAGAAAATAATAATAAACAAACCCAAGTATCAGAAAAAAATATTTTTATAACACACGGGATTTTCAATTGAAGTCTTATCTTGAATTTTTTACGAAAAAAAAGCGCGAAAACTGATTATTATTCAGATTACAAACACTAATTTTTTTTTTCACTTAATCTCATCCAAGGTTATATAAAAGGTAAGCGATTTACTACTACTTGGGCGGCGATTTAGTTTAATGGAACTGATAGGATTGATTTTCTTTTAGTAACTCGAACCACATGCAACTCAAAATCATAAACGTATAAAATTAATATGTCCATGAGTTAAGTGGTAAGGAAGTGAAAATTGTCTCTATGTGTATGTGTGTGGTAAATACACGAGGTTCAACCCACGCATAAACCACGCTCTTGAAACTAATTCAAAAAAAGAACACATTTTAGTTTTTAAGACACCTGTTTGTTGCTAAAGTTTACTAAAAGGAAATCTTACTTTTCCTGGGGAGGGTGCACTACTGAAAGTACTGTTGTCCAAGGACGTACCTACAACCATTTCTCCCGTTCTTTTCTAATTAATTTTGAAAAACTAATAATTTGCGTGCAAATTAAATTAAAAACAAAAAATGTTACCTTTCGAAAGTCCTGTTTTTTATTAATAATCCAAATCGAGTTTCACTTGTCACACATAATTTTTTTGTTGTAACACAATTAATTTAATTTTTGTTGGGAGGCCCACGTATTTTGTGTGACCGAAAAATTTTTCAGAGGAGAGTAACCTACCTGGGTGGCGTCCGAATAGGGGGTCGACGAATTTTTGTCGACAAGTTGAGAGCCGAAAACTGGCAATGCCCCATTGGCGTTGGGACTTTCGGATCGGGAACTCTCCATTTGCTGGGGCACCATAATATCCCAAGAAATTATTTCAGAAATAGCTTTCTGTCACTCACTCGCGCACAATAAAATCGAATTTCGAAAGAATGTTTTTTCGATGATCCGAAAATTTTCTGATTTAAGAGGAAAGAGAAAATCTGTCTAAGTCCTCAAGTGCCCGATTTATTTTAGGATCAAACACTTGACTATACTTAGCATTACTAATGCGACCGAACCAGCTACGACAACGGATCTGACAACTCTGGACTGGATGTTTTGAGTATGTATCTTATTCACAGCTGTTCGCTCATCCCCACTACCACCTATTTGGGAGGGGGGCAAAAGTCATGCGCGAGATTCACAGCTGATTCGATTCCGCACGCTGTTCGTCTGATGCGTTTTTGTTATTTTTTAATATTCTCACTTTAACTAATATATTTCTGATTACGAAATCGTACTTTAGTATGTACAGGCCTCCTCACTTTCCAAATATTAGTCCTCGGAAAGTAACCAAGAACACACTCAATCGTGTAAACAAAAGAAAAACAATTGGTGCATTCCCTTCAAACACTATCGCAACAATTGAAAAAGTTTCCTAGCGGAGCAAAACACTGGCCTACTAGACGGTTCGACGTCGACCACATCGAAGCGAGCCACGACTGCCTGGTAACAACTCGCACACAACAACCGAAAACAAGTTTACGGCACAAAAGGCGATACTCGTCTGTTTTCATATTTTCCTCGGGCCGCATGTTCGAATCTCTCTCTCCCCCACCTTTATTTTTCTTCTTCCTGCGGCCGTAGTTCTGGTTCATGCCGCTCTTGATAATAACGGCGCCACGTGTCGGGCCCTCACCTCAGTAAAGACATTTTCCGCTCAAATTTTAAATAAAAGAATAGTCACAATAGGAAACAAAATTAAACTCTATAGAAATTAAATTGGGTTAAAATTATATTTGAATGTATAATATTGAATTTTTAAATGAAAACTTCCAGTATTTGTTAATATATTTCTTCTATATTCCTTCTGTGGCAATTGTTTGCGAAATGTTGCGGTTTCGCTATCAATCCCGACTTCTTTAGAACATTCTTTTTTTCCCTCAGACAATAGATAGTAGGAGGCATTCAAAAAAGGGTATACAAAAATACTAGTCTAGAGTTTTCTAAATGAGTGAGCGCGCTACAGTCAAAATTTCAATTCCCGTGACTTTTTCTTATGCTGTATTTTCAAAAATAAATGGACTGTTATTTTTACATGGGAAAATTTGAATGTATGTATTTTAAAATCTAAATTATATTAAAAATTACGTTTTTAATGCGTAAAGAAATGAAAATAAAGCTTTAAAACATTGTCGTACTAAAACTTTAATGAACAAACAAATAAGAGGATTGTTCATTTCAGTGACTTTTTAAGTTTGCTTTTCTGAGTATTGCAAACCAGTAAACATAAAAATTCTTTAGGAAAAAAATTAAGTTACCTTTTTAAAGTTCTATGAAAACTTTGAAAATTTCTTTTATTGAGGAAACATTACTTTTACTACATATAATTGCGGTTAGAAAAAACAATTGGACCATGTGGTGCAAAATATTTTCTAAAGGACCGACAGTATCTACAAACAGGTCAACCTTTTAGCCATGCAACAGGCAGAATTCTTGTTCGAACGTAGCCATTAACTTTCGAATTTTATTTCGGCAAAGAAGCTTTCGTTATCTTTCTGTCATTGGCCGGCGTTTAGTTTCAATGACAGATTGATGACTACTAAAAAAAACACCAATGAAAAATACCAGTAAATCTATAGGATATAGAAAGAAAATATTTAAGTCGTATAGAGCTCAACCTGGATGAGCGAACGAATAACTTTTAGATCGAAACCAAAATCTTAATAACCATAGAAGTACTACTAAAAGTACTACAATTTACAAATCCGATTTGTACGAAAGGATTTATATTTTATAATAATCTTGTCGGGGATCATGTAAATCATAATCTGAAACAAATATGAACAGATGTTAGATCCAAAAGCGTTTAACAGAACAGAAAAGAAGAAAAAAAAAGGAGTAGTGCGGCCGCTCTCACAAAACTATGTTATACATTAATGGATTTATAAGAGGATTTCTCGTGAACCCCGGCTTTACTACTTTATATAATATCGGCCCCCGACCGAGCAAACTCATGCGTTATAGTTATTATTTCTCAAACACAATACACTAAACGAAAAAAAGGAGCTCCCCTCTCCCCGTTTTCATCCATCTACTCTGGACTGTATTTGTCCATGGATTGGGTGGGGCATTATGCAAAATTAGACCGGCCTATATTTGACGTTAACTACTACCATCTAGAAAAGATAATGGTGATTTTTCACGAATGACTGCATGTCAACTCCGTTTCTTTTCCCTCTCTATCTCACACATTCTCCGAATATAAAGGTTGCGGTATTAAGTGGCATCGAGTGCGTATACCAACTGGTTGGTGAGTAACTGGGGCTCCATTTTCAATCTCCCCGAAAAGGGTAAAGTATAATTTGAAAGCAAATTGGTGGTGTTTTATTTCTTGCATTGTTTGACGAGGAAAGAAGTTTATTTGACTAGCTTTTTAGGGAAATTTTTGTTATTGTTACTGGCAACTCAACCAGTTGGGGACAGGAGGCGAAACAAACCCTTGACGAGTGTGGGAACGTAATTACCGAGAAATTATTGTGATATTTTTTTAAGAAAGAAAAAATATATTTTACAGGAAAATAGAAAGGAGAACTATTAACTTTATCATAAATTAGATTATTAGGACGGTAGTTTCCAGAAGTTTATGGATTTGGTGCAAGTGGTCAACTGAGTTTAAATTTGTGAAATCAGATAGGTGCTTTCAATAGTTGCACTGAAAATTACTGTGTTGAATCAGATAAATAAATATTTCAAATTATTTAAAACTTTCTGGTCATTAAACACAAATTAGAGTTATAGCCCGGAGACTCCTTGAAACGCCCTTTTTTCACGAAACACTGCCCACTAGAATTTGAATCCCAACTTCGACATTAGCATTGAAAGCATATAATCAAAACAGGAAACATCTCCCGAAACATGTAAATCGTCCATTTCCGTATTTTCTTAGAATTTCGGAACCTCAACCAAATAAAATACCCCCTTCCCTCCGCGAACGCCCCCGAAAAAAAACAAAAACAATATATACATATATAATCTGATGGGTTCCCCCTTTTTTCGCCGGAAACAATTTGGTTCTCGTCTGGTTGTAACAAAAGGCGCCTTCTCAGAGCATTATACTCGGAAAGTGAGTGAGTGAATTGCGGGTGGCGACCCATTATAAACAAAAAAAAAGAGTTATTTTTACGGTAGAGCGACTCCCGGCTGGTATTTATGCGTCCATCAAATTAATACCGTGTTTAATATACCGTGTTTTCGTATTATGGAATATGTACATTTATGTATAAGGTGGTACAATCACATCTACGCAACGAGCTGGGAGGAGATTCGCATATATGAACCTGCGGTACCGCACATTAACAGGTTCTCTCTGAAATAAAAAAAAAGAGTTGTCCTGATTCGCATTGTTTAACTCATCGTATATATCTACTAGAAAAAAGTAAAACTGTATAATGTAAATCGAATTTTTCCCGGAACATTGACCTTATCAATAAAAATTCTATACAGAGTGATCTACGTATCTGGTTCATTAGAATCTTTACAATTGTATTTTTTATCATTTCTGCAAAAAAGCAATTTATTTTAAAAGAAACATCCTATATATTTTTTTATAGTTTATCTACTCCAAATTTAATTCTAAATTGATTTCTATAAGGTATTCCAATACCTATCGTTCATACTTTTATCATAATTTAAGATTTATTAATACTCGCAAGCAATAATTCGAAACACCTATCTTTTGAAAACAATATGACTAATCCTTCTTAAAATGCGTAAATGTTATTATCAACTAAACAATTTTTCTTATCTAAATCAAGAAAACGAAGATATTTTTTAATTAATTCAATTTAATTTATTAAGAGTGACATTTAAAATTTATTCTTTATTTGCGAAGAATCTAATAGAGTTTTAGAAAGAACTTTTCATACTTGCAATCAAAGGACATTCCAAAAATAACAAAAAGGAAATTGATAAAATGTGAAAATTAAATGAAATGATTCGACTCAAATGCTCGATTTAACTCGTCATAAATTTCGTAGGAAAAGTGTGCCAATGTGCCATCTATTAGCAGACTACGAAACAATTTAAGAGACCGAATATTAACAGCTAAAATGACTAAAAGTCGACTTAATATAACCAAATATTTTAAACTGTTTAAATTTTCTTAAAAAATAAAATATTCCACTTTATTATTCGTAACCATTGAAAACACGTTTACACTGAAACCATCTTGATGATAGGCTTCTTCTAACATTTGTGGATTTTTTCGTGACCAAAAATGTAAATTTTTTTCTATTAATAGGTCCCCTTTTGGGTGAATTTCGCTTCATCTGTCCATATAATTCTAGATAAAAATGATGAATCTCCCTGAATATGAACGAGCATAAACTAACAAAAGTCCATTCTTTTGATTTCGCCTCCAGGCCTAAACGCTCGTACAATAGATATTATAGGAATACGGATGCATTTTCGTCATTTTAAACTTATCTATAATCCTCTGAATATGATAAATTTATAAAAATAGTTAATGATAAAAAAACTATTATTCGTATTATTAAAAATTTATCAACCTAAATCGTTGGGAACAGATGGAATAGAAAAATTGGGATTTACGTTGAAATATCCTAACACGATGATTTCATTGCCTTCGTTATTTATTACAGGTCTAGGATAAGTCTTTTTAGTTTCCACTTTGCAACGTCGTTAGAAATTTGGCTCAATTTTCCTGAATTTCTTTTTCGTGTATTTGGAAGATGCAAATATCTTTCGCAAAATGTACGACAAGTTCTTTCCAAAACTCTATTACATTTCCTGTGAATAAAGAATAAATTTCAAATGTCGCTATTCGAATAATTATTATTAAAATTCATTATTTCAAAATTATCTTCATTCTTTTCATTCAGATAAGCATAACTGTTCGGTTGATAATAACATCTACTTAGGTATTCCAAGAAGGATTAGTCATATCGTTTTCAATGCCTTCAAAAATATTTCAAATTATTGTTTGCGAATATTAAAATATCCGAAGTTATAGCAATAGCATGAACGCTATGTGTGTATATATGTATTGTGCAGTATATTGTATACATATATAGGAACACTTTACAGAAATAGATTCAGAATTTAATTTAAAATAGATATATTAGCATATACATATATACGGGGTGTTCAATATAAAATTGATTACTTTCTTGCCTTCAATGTTTTTGAAATTCGAGACAGTATGTTGAACATCCAGTATAATATTGATTAAACTATTCCAGCCATCTGAATCTGTCATGTTCGATTAATATCTCGACAAAGTTTCCTAAAGCTAGCTATAAAAATAGAAGAGAATTTTACATTTAAGAAAATTGTATTTCAGCAAGAATTTAAAACAAAAATTAACAATTAAGTTTAAATATAGGAAAATCTAATAAGTATGTAATCAGCTTAATGCCTAGAATCTAAAAAGTCAAATACATATAGGGTATTGAATTTGACATAAAGAAATTGATATTGATCGCTGGTATAATCAGAAGTAGTATGACATAAAAAATCGATTAGATAATTAGATTATATCCTCATAACTTAAATTCCAAGATATGAAAAATAAAAAAAATGACAAATGGAAAATTTTCTAATGGACCAATTCCGTCAATCGCCCTGTATATTGGTTTATATGCAAATAGTTGTAAAACGAAAAAAAAAATTGATTTGACATTTTTAGTGTAACTAATACAGTGAAATTGTTAAAGAATGCAAACGTACAAACTTTATGACATTTTATGNCAAAATTCGCTAATTTTTTATGGAAAAATATCAAGTTTTGATCTTTGTATACACAAAAAAAAGTTTAATTGTGTCTTAAATGACTTAAATTCAACACAATTTGTGTTTTTTAAGAAATTTAATAATTCAACACTTTCCAAGGCCTGGTTTTACCAATTTAAAAAAAAAGTACGTTAAAGAATTTCTTATAATAAGCCTGTATATCTATCTGATGCGACCACCCTCCGATCCCTTTCAACGACCTTTACGCATTACCATAACATTATCGATAGTATAATGGAGCCCCAGAAAGTAACTTTAAAAAATTGTAAAGATGTATAAATAGTAGCCGACGACACTACAACCAGTTTTGACATAATGAGGTGAATTCATCTCGAGGGGTTGATTCTTTACACCTTTTAAAACGTCGTTTTTCCCCTCTCAATAATGTTCTTTCTTCATTCCTTGTATGTGTATGTGTAAATAGTGAAAGCATTATAGAAGCGGTATGTAAGGTATCCAGCAGGTATTAAGGTCACGATTATTGTTGAGGGATACTTTTGCTCTTAAAAGTGGACGCTTTTGAGTATTTCAAAAGTTTCATATGACGAAAACCTTCTATAAATTGGCACGTTTCATTCTAGAAAATTATAACAATAAAACATAATAATATAGTAATGGTAAGGGGCAAAATTCACAAAAAATACATTGTAGACCCAAAAGGATGAGACCGGATCACGGCACCGTGTTTACCCAACTTGGTCGTTAATAATTACCAATGCAGAACTTCATCGGGGTTGCATATCTTTTTTCGAAATCGGAATCGCAACAATGACCTCGACAAAAACCCATTTAATTGCCATAATTATTGTTCTCTCTTTCGGGAAGGACTGTCAATCATGTGGCGTGTCTGAGATTGTTGTTGCTCTATGTTTTTTCGAGGGCGTTTCACGGACGATTTTTCGCTAAAGAATCGGAAACCCGATACGATTTCTTTCATTTGGTCGCTTTTAAAAATATTCGAGAACCGAATCCTTTTGCCACCGCATAAAAACGTCAGTTTTTTTCTTGTTGTAAATTCTTACCCACCGGTAGGCTCTTTTTTCAGTAAATATCAATTGGGTGCGGTTTAGAGCGAAATTGGGTCGTCATTTGATAGTTTTATTTGCCCAGAAATATTTAGGGCTTGTATTAATATACTATACAGAGTGATTAATGAAGGAAGTTTTTATTGGAAATTTTAAAAATAATGATAAATATTAAAATTACCAGTTACAGTTACATTTACTGGATTCTCTTAATATGAAAAGTGTAGGTCAACTTCTATTAATAGTAATTAGAAGAAATAAAATTGAGCAACAAATGTATGTATCTTGGGAGAATTGTAAAAAGCAAGAAATTATCACGAAATCTAAATGTGATAAATCAATTTTTCGGAAAGCTTTTCTTGTTCCCTGTATACGTTCATTCACAAGTTTTTGGATTCAAGACATTTTAATACATATTTCTTAAAGCTAAAGTGGTTTTGTAAAAAGATAGAGATTTAAAAGACACCAACAATAATGTGAAAAATACGAAGATAATAAAATTGGTTGTCGCCGACGGAAAACCCTTCATTCCTCGTACGTTTTAACGTTAACCCGAAATTGGAGAATTGAAATGCGACGTAAACTTTATTTTATATTTACTCTTTGCCACGTTCCGGCTTTTGAGCCGACATAAATTTGTGTTCTCGAACACAATTCGATTACGCGATATCGCACAACCGAATTTAAATTTCAATGGGGCGAATTTATTCGGGCCTGTTCTATCTCGGTCTTATTTTTAGGTGGAGTATTGTGTAAGACCCTTATTACGTGGCCGTATTAAGATAAAAGCCGAAGGAGTAGCAGCAAAAGAGAAGAAGTAAGGTTTCTTCTCAAAAGCGAGAGAGAAAGGGAGATTGAGGAGTAGCAGGAGAAGGAGGAGGTTTATTGTATCCCAGTTTTTAGTCCTGAGGAGATAAGCCTTTTGGATTCGAAAATTCACAAAAGGTTTTATTTTCCCTTCTCTCTGTCTCTTTGTTGAAGATCGATAAAGTATTTTAACTGATACATTTAATTTTTTCTTTAGATTGTCAACGAATCAAAAAATATAGAAAAAAAACGAGAAAGATAAACAGGTCCAAGACATCGAGAGTCAGGCCAACTTCAAATGGCAACACCCGCTTTCCAAATTGTAAAGAATTGAAATTTTCTAACGCTAAATTCATTGCTCTACTTTGTCATTTCTACGAAAAAAATTCCTAAAGTGTTTTTTCATTTTTATTCTAGAAACACTGCTAGAGTATGTTTATTGAAGTAATTTTTAAAACAACCTTTTTAACTTAAATAACTTTTTAATTCTTTATCTTTCTACCCAGTAAAATCGGATTAAATATAAAAAAGTTATGTGGATATTTCCATCTTAAGTGGGTCACATTGTAGATAGACCATAATTACTATTACTACGTCCTGTTAAGAGGAAATTTATATTCCTTTTGCTGGTCCGTCGGACCGGCCTTTTTGTTGTCTCATTGTCTTCCTTTTATTCGCAGTCGTTTATAATATTTTACGTTATCTCCAGTGTTATTAGGGCAGCGAGAATATAGGTATGCTATAACATAAATATTGATACCCTGCCTATATAATCGCTTAATAAAAGGCATTAAGAGACCATAATACATGTAATAAAATCCTTCTGACCGAAGCGAATTTTTACTGACCGAAGGGCCTAAGTAATTTATTTTTCTACCGCTTTTCGATATTTCTCTCTTTAATAACTGCCTATTTTAGATATCCGGTCCGATATTAGTTCCAATTTGTTTTTATTCGGAGCCAAATCGACTTTTATTCGAATTTTATTTGTTTAGAAGGATAACATTTTGGTTTTTGGCTTGTTTTTCACTGCCATTGAGGTCAAAACTATATACAGGGTCCTGTTTTTAACAGTCTTTTCATATTCAAAATTTCAAATTTTTTGGCAACTTAAAGAACAGCCCAAAAAAGTTTTTTAATGACGTCTTAAAGTGATAAATAATATTAAGAAAAATATAAAATCAATAAAAAATCAATTTTTGTGAAATAAAAAATACTAAGCAGATGTTTACATTTGGTTGCATATCGATTCGCGAACAACTCTGTACGTGAGTGACACATTAAAGGTAAGATTTCACCCGAAAAACCATTGAACGATGGTGGTTTTCACAGCCGGCCCGGGTTTATTCGGGCACAGTCATCCATGAAAGCAAATTGAACAGTTACATTTACGGTATTTTTTTGTCGGACTAGTAAGAGTTGTTGTGTGCTTCTTCCATTCAGTAAATGGGCCCACCAAAATAGAGAGTTTTCCTTTATCGGCAAAATCCTTTAGAAAATACAGCTGTTTAATTGAGGCACACACAGGGAAAGAGCGGCATACGGAAAAGGGTCAGTACGTACGTAATAAACCAGGTTCGGACTGGAGTGGTTAATTATTTTTGATAAATTGCTTTCTATTGTGTCCACCCCTTAGGAAAAAATGAAACTTGTTAAAAGTGATGAATAATTACATGAGGAAGTATGAGAAAAAAAGTCATTTTTCACTCTGAAGATTGGGTCGAGTGCGTCCCTGTTAAAATAAAACGTTAATGGACGACGAAGGGAGACCGGTATCTATTTTAATACTTTATGAATTGTGGGACCCCACGTGACTGCTTTATATAACGTCAATTGGCTGTCACAAATACGCCCTGTGTTATGTAAATTTTCCTCGAGTCGATGGCGTGCTTTTTCACAATACGCCTCGATTACTTTGCGTTTGAATTGAAGTTTCCTCTTTTCACGAGCCTTCGAGGAAACAACTTCTCTCTCTCTCCCCCCTCCCACCTCTTCGGTCGTTCTTCTTACACCCCCGCGCGCACACATACACATTTAACGTTCATTTTTCATTTACTTAAGCTTCGCCCCAAAGAAAAAAATATATTTTTAATTTTAAGTAGAGAAAGATGATTGTTGATGTTGGACTCGGGGACTCGGGTTTTTTCCTCTTTGAGTTTCACGATTGAATAATTTCCCTCGGGAAACCCAGCATGGTGACTGTGTTCCATTTATCACTGTGCACTTTTGGTTTCATTTCTTTTGCTCTTTGTCCAAATTAATTGTTGGCGAGATCGAAGGTCCTCAACAGAAAAAGCTATAAATACCCCTCTGAATTTAATTATTGTTTAGATCGACTTTATAAAAGCTGACAGTTTTTAGAACGATCCATTTATCTTCCTTTAGCTCCCTCTCGTTGACTCGGATATACTCGTAATATTGTTATAATATTATAAAAATATTAATGAACCGATGATATTTCATTAATATTTTTTTCAGGATACGATGGGAGTTAAAATGTTCCATCGTCTCTGGCCAAACCTACACCATGGTGTATGAAAAATTGTCGGACCAACGAACGGGTACCACTTAATCATCCTGACGTTCAACTTCCTCGAAAAAATAATTAAGTCTATGTTCCTTACCACTAGGTTAATTGTTTCTTCATTAAAGATAATGAGTAAATTAGTAACATGATAAATAGAACATGGGAGTTATCGGGAGATCTTCGTGTAGTGTGGATATTTATTAACATTTTAACAATAGAAAAATTTACTTGCTTTACAGCTCCGAATACGATCAGCTACAGTGCGAACTGAGAATAATTAAAAAATTAACGAATTTTTTAAAATTCACAACAATAATAGAGTCACCAAAGATAGGAAAGGGAGAACTTTCTGGTTTGTTATTAGAAATGTCACTAAAATTAATCAATTCTCTCTCGTTGAAATGCAAATAATTAAGCGTGCACAACACTTCAGAGCCAATACCAGAACCAGATGATCCAGATGGGCAATAACAGGGCCGAGTTTACACCTGTCACTTTTCGACCGCATCCGCTACCGTTGCAGATTATTTATTTTTTGTCAGTGGCGTCGCATTATATTTAAATAATAAAATAACAGAATTAACCCACCTTTACCTTTTTCAGTATCTTGTGCAGGTCATAATTTTTTTGAACAAACAAAATCGTATAAACGAATTGGCCATAAAAATGAATTTAATCGTTCTAAACCAACAAATATATTTTATATTTAAAAACGTACAGAGGTAATATTAATTGAATGTTAAATGATACGCCTGCATTTGACCATGAGAAAAGCTCTTTCTAATCATTATACGCCGATCTAATGCGGCAAAATTACTTAATTACAGCTTTGGCCGGCGTATTTACATCGAAAAAACGGGCATCTTACGTAATTTTTTACTCGGAAATCGCGCTCCTATTTGTTTGTTAACCTGGCCGGACGATCAAAGGTCGAAAAAATCGATTTGAATCACTACATTTAATTAAAAATTTTTATATGTACATATGTATATGTATATGAACCATTATCAATCGGAGGAATCATCAAAAAAAACAAAAAAAAAATGAAAGGATTCGATTCCACCAAATAACATACGATAAACTTGAAAAATATAAGCACCCAATACCTTTAAATTACATATTTGGAATAGGAGGTTGTCAGGACATTAAAGACTCTTCGAGATTTTCTGGCCTTTGATGTTCGCCACACTGAATATCTAACGTAATAAATCGGTACACATTTTTAACAATTTTTAAATAAAAGTCACTCTATGTTGGCGACGGCGTGTACGCAAATAACGGTTCGTCTTTTTGCTTCGAAATTCAGCTTTCGGTAAACATAATTAAAGATAATAGATAGTCGACTATTTGTTCGCCTCGCTTTACCGGCAACATTCCCGGAAAATTTAAATATGCTCAACGCATTACACGGAAACGTTCTGTAATTTGAATCACTGCCGGAACGTCTTTCAGATTCCACTCTCGAGACAGATAGACATAAATAATGCCACAATAATTATTATTGTGCCGCCTTTTACGTCTCGTTTTTTTCCCAATATCTAAGACTTAACTGGAAACTAAATCAGGTAATAGCCAATAATAGTATTCTAATTTAGCATCCGTTGACTTGACGGACATAAATGACACTAATTATTCGTATTTATTATGCCACCTGACTCACTGTAGCAATTCCTTACAATTATCTACGTATATCATTTAATATTTTCCCGATTTGGACCTATTTGATTTAATAAAGATATTAATTATTATTAACTAACAAGTTTTTGCTTTAACTGGAATATGAAACAGGAAATAGGTAATAATTGTTTTCTATTTTCCCGATTTAACACCGTTTGATTTATGTGATAGGCAATATGTTAAAGATGCAAATGGGCAACGCTTATTAAGAGAAAATCGAAAAATAATGTATCTTGTCTTGTTTATTTGAATCTAATTGATATCTCATATCGTGACAACCTAAAAGAAAGCGATTTTTAAAGGAATTTATCCACCCTTCTTCTATTTTTCTGACTCGCCTCTATTTCAACATCCAACTAATTATTAGTCTTCTGACTTAACACAAAGATAAATCAAGAAATCCTTAATTTTCGAAAAAGGGGTGTTCACAAATCTATTATTATCTTATGTTGACCATCTGTTTTATATTCCCGATTTATCTCTAGTTGATTTCTGCAATAATAATAGAAATTTTACAATGTATTACGTTAATAAATTGCTTTATTTTCCAGATTTAAAACTAAACGATGTAATATTTGAAAGAGAAAATCATCATATCCAATTACTCCATAAAAATCGATAGTTAATAGGAACTTTCCTTATGAAAACATTTACAAACAGTTAAAAAATTAATGGACGCTTATGAAAACAACCTCAACTAAACGATTATGGGTTCACTTTGCTAAAACCCTGAAAATTTCCAGAAAAATCCTATTTTCACGAGGTTTTCTAATTCTATTTTAAAAACATATAATTTGAGATATCACTGAGTTGCAACATTAGATAGTTCTTCTTCACCACGGTCAGTTACGTTATCAAAATAAATACACATAACAGAAAGAAAACAATTTATATTTACTTAAAAAACTTTTGTCACTTGTTCGCCAAGCACGTCATCAATAGTGCACGTCACGATGATGCGTATTTTCAAGGGTTACATCGTGATTTTCACACCTGTACGGCAAGAAGAGTCCGCCGAAGCCATTGAAAAACCAGATTTTTTTTAATGTAATATTGATGTTGCCACATAAAAAATTAAATAACATATATTCTTCATAACGCATATTCTCCTTATCTAACCCCGTTTGATTTTTACGAGTATTAATTGTTACTTAAATAATTTTTAACTGCATATTAATGGAGCATTGATAAAAACGTACGAGATAAGTAAAAATAAAGGATACTGAATTATAGGAGTCCGTCACATTTCCTTGACTTGGCCCCATTTGACAATTTCACTAATAGTTTCCGATTAAACCAACGTTTTACCACTTTATTGGCCTAGATGATTAGAAAAAATAATGTAGTGGAAAACAGGGGAGGTATTATGATTACACATAGTTTTTTGATAAGAAACACGTTATTATTAAACATAATGAAGCAGGCATACCGGCATTATTGGAACCATTATTGCCGCACGTAAGACCAAAAGCCGATATCAAATTCAACATACAATTATTATAATTGTGGGTAATTTGAGTCGATACGAGCTGGTGCGGTTTTTTAGCGATATTATACTCAGTTTTAATTAAACACCAATATTTCCATGGTTTTCCACATGACGTTATCTATCCGCAATAGTATTAATAAGGAACAAACCTTGCGTGCGTGTCACTATCGCAATACACATTTTTATCACCAATCCGAAAAGTGTTGTTAAATTAAAAAAGAAACTTATAATTTTGTCACACCACATTTTGACCTAATTTCTAAAGGAACGTTCTTTCCTGAAAAATGGTAATTAAAATAAGAAAATCGCACATTTCAAGGACCCAAGGCTAAATTGATTCCAGGTGACAGGAAACATGTGATCCGGTGACGTTATAAACTTTTAATAAATGCCTCCGAAGGCGGCAGACATCAGCTGTACGTACCCATCAGCTGGCACCTCGTCTTCGGAATTTATATGGGCCCTTGCACACGTATTTGAAGTAAATTTAATTTTTTAGCATTCGGTTTTTTGAATAATAATTATTAAATTACATAATGGAGGTCTTGATGGGAATGTCTAAACTTTTTTTAATACCCAGTGCATTTTCAAGTGGATACTTAATCAAGAGCCATTTTTGTTTTTTACAAAAACCAATTTATGCAAAAAGATGACACAATCCAATTACATGGCACCTTTAAATTTTCTAGAAAATTGGCATTTGTCTCTATGCACAAATGATAATGAAAAATGCTTAAGCAGCATCTCGTATAAAATTCCCATGAAATTTTGTTTCTAGCTCCCTTTTCAGTAACTTCTTACAAGACACGGGGTGCCCTCTATGTAATTTTATATTATTCCGTCGAGCTCACAAATATGACTGCGTGACACCATGAAAAGCCCTTTTCATTCATAAATAACAATACCACGACCTTAATGTTGCTTAAGGACATGTACACAAACTGTCTACACCAAGTGATAGAATTGTACTGCATCACGATTAATTTTTCTATGCATTCAATTGTACAAAATTTAGTATTTTGAATTATATCACTCAACCCAAAAGTATGAAATTCAACCCCGCCCGAAGAGGGAAGAAATAAAAAAAGAACTTTTGCGGCATGTTCAGGTGACCGTCAAATCATGGGCCGGAATTCCTCGAACGCACCCGCTTCCGTTGAATCGAAAGCGGATCTCCCACATTGCTTCTGCCATTTTGGGTTCCATCACATTTGAGAACCATCATCGTAAAACTGTTACCATCTGGGTTACGAAATGGATCTGTAATTAATTTTCGATGTTTTCAGTTTAGAAATTAGATGATTACAGATTGTCCATCATTGAGTAAAAAATCCTATTCTTTGCCTTTTCATTTTGCTTTTTTCTTTTTTTTGTCATTGTTCTCCTTATTGCACTACTCTTGACACTGTAGCTGTTGCATTTCAGGGACAAACTTTTCTGTTTGTAATTTAAAATATATTCTTCTTCTTCTTCTGTCTCTCTGATGGAATATATCGTTTCATTTTATTACACAACTTAAATTGTCTTCTACAACATTTGGAAATGAATCTCTAACTTTAATTTTTAGTAGACTTGACGTCGCATTGTCATTTTTCGAGTTTAATTTTGGTTTTTAGGCACAATCACTCATGGTGATCGGGAGAGAGTGAAAGGACCGCCCGACTAGAGCGGTTCTCCCACAGGAAGTTCTTTTTTATTCAGAAAAAAAGCCCCGGATCGAAGTAAATTAAAAGCGCCCATCCGCTTTCCCATTAAGATAATGCGACGTGATGTTTCGCCTTTACGATAGGAAAAAAAGTGAAAGAAACGTGGGGAGTTTCATTTAAATAGATTAGTTTTATAAAAATGTTTTGGATGCATGCGAGCTTATTTAATACCAGAATGTTATCTTTATAGGTAATAATTTTTTCCAGAATGGAAACAGTGGTGTCACGTAGCTAGTAAGTTTTTTCTAAAAATATTAAGCACATGGAATCCAGTCTGGAGCATAGCAACAGTTAAGTGAAGTAAACAATTAAGAAAATAATAATTGAGGATCAACAATAACTAAATACATCTGTTGAATGACAATGAATATCAGCTCACACCTACAAAGGAATTTTTCGATTCGAGTAAGGCCTTAAAGGGGATGATGATATTCCATTCGGTTCAATTCCATTCCATCTGCGTACTTGTTGACTATTTCGTTTAACTTATAAAAGTTCCATGGAATTTTCACCGATTCATTCTGGGAACATTAATAATGCCAAACAGTGTAAGTAGCCTTTTTTTATTTAATTATACTGCCTAGAATTTCGAAGGGCAACTTGTCTGCGATATTTCAACCGTTAAATTTACGATTAATCAGTTTTTTTCATTCGCTCCGTATGTATGTATGTATGTATGTATGTACATATGTCACAACGGGCCCATTGGGCGTGTTGGAGGTATATTTAATGACGAATGTATTTAAAATTGCATGTATATGCTGCTATTGTTGTACCCTACTCGTACACGAATCCGTGGCATTTTGTATTTTATTTTTTTTGGAGAATGACTTTTCATTTTCGACTTTTTTTTTTCTTTTGAGCAATGTTTGATTATGAAATTGTATTTTTGGAAAATTACATGAGACATTTTTGTATTGATTGGAACGATTTTACGCTTGATTTTCACATAAAATCCATTACGAAAATTCAATTTAATTACTTAATTTACGATTTTGAAATAAATTTGTTATTGTTCGCATTGCAAATAGGTTCTTTTCGAATTTTCGATCGTTTTATTTTTATGTAGAATTGATTAAAATGTTGTTAGAATACTAGAATTTCACCTGTGCTTAAAACAACACTGGAAACATCTTAGAAAATGTTGGAAAATATTTTTATGGTCATATCTTTGTAAATGTTGATTGGGATTTTTTAATTTTTTCAGAAATAAAAGCATCCTATTATTAAGAAAAAATTATAGGTAGTAAAACAGATTGAAAAAGTGTAAATATTAGAAGAAAAGTTAAATTCGTTCGATCAGATACTTCTCATTCAAATAATAACGGTATAAAAGTTACAAAGTGTATCAGTGAATTGTAGTATAGATGGTTCTAGTTATTCCTTTGAGCAGATTTGATGTTTCAGAATATCATGTATTTGTTTGGCCAAAATGGCACATAACGTTCTGATACATCTTTGAAATTGAGACAATATTTAACTTAAAAACATTTTTCAAATAAACGTGTACCGAAAAGGTTAAATAATAATGTCTATTTCTAAAAATCGCTTGCATAATAATGTAGTCATCAATCTTGCCTTTGCACTTAAGATTTTCTTTTTTTTTAAGAATATTCTTATAAAACTAACACAAAATGAGGCTATTAAAAACCAATTGGGACATTTTCTAATAGAACTCATAAAAAACAACTTATTGTCTGACATGCATGGCCAATCTCCAAAAAACAACCTGTATGTAGGTATCTATATTTTGCCCATTCAAGAAAGTGTAATATCCTTGGACGTGTAAAGTCAAGGCCTCATATTAACGACTTCTTATTATTGTAAATTAATGAATTCTAAATAAGCAAGAAGGTTGCGTTATGTCAAAATAGTTTCAAAAAATCAATATTAAACGGGAATTTTAACATGACGATGACGATGAAAAAAAACACTCTCACACACACACACACAGAACCTAAGAGCCCTTATTTAACTTCGAAATCACGCGAACAGAGAGCGGGGCTTGTTCTTGTTGAAACGAGCGCGTAAAAAAATTCGTTTCGTAAAGTGTTTACCGATGGGTCGTTTGGAATTTAATTTATTGTTGCATGCAAACACCTTCCAGTTTTTTTATTTCGCGTGAGGGCGCGTTTAATTTCAGTGAGAACGACAGCTTTTTTCATTTTTCGGCTACCTACTCTACCTACATTTACAGGTATTCGGGCGTGTTCTCTTTTATTTTTTAGTGAAAAAGCAGCTGATCGGCAGGTGATGGCTAGGAGGAACCTCCAATAACATCAAGAATGCCATAATACCTACCTGCTTCCACTTTCTGTGTATAGAGTTGAATTCATTAGAGCACCATTTTTAAATTTTCTCTGAAAAATAGATTTAAGATAGTATTCAAAGACAATTGCTATTTATTTGTCTTTTTCATTTTGGTTCATTTACGTACATTGGAAACCCACCTTTAATAACAATGTAGCAAACCCAAGAACCACAGAATAACAATTCTGATGGAATTAAGTCTATAACATATCGTGCCATCCGTGTTTTGCCATATGCATTACGTCGATCGACAAGTGGTCAAGGTGCTAATTGTTTTAATTTCGGCAATTTGCGACCTTCTGGCGGGTGACATATTTTTTGCATCAATTCAATTACCGTTTTTAACATTTTACAACATTCCTAAGCCATGCACATGCCATATAATGCACATATGTTCGAATGGAAAATTGTAAAATTCCTAAATCATAAAATACCACCAAATCCGGAGCCGTTTTGTCATTAATACATTTTTCATAAATACAAGTGTTCATTTTGGTGTTCGTTCTCTGTTTTTCTGTTAATTGTCTCCTTGTCTGGCTCGTTGAATTCGGACTAGGGGGGCGATCAACGGGGTGTGGCTTAATTTGTTTGGATGGAAAGGGTCCCAGGTCGTCGTGTGAAAGGGTTGGAACACAGTAGCAATCAAACTTTCAGATTATTCAAGACCGAATTACGAATTTCATTCAAATGGAAATAAACTCGCTCTACGTGATCTCGATAATTTGATATCCGAATGCGAGGTTTTGTCTGGATTATATGTATGTACGCGTTTGGTTACGTAGATGGAAACTTTGGAACGACAGCGTTTTCTTCGGAAGCGAAATGACTTTATTTTTAGTGACGAAGATGATTACATTATTACTGTATGAAATAATGCTTCTCGTATTATTTTTATTCATGGTGCGGTTACAGAAGAGTCATGGAGTTCAAGATAATAATTTAAAGCTAAATTTAGCTAAAGGCTATTTCCTACGATCATCAAAAATGAATGGTATCTTATCTGGGCTGTAAAGAGGTCTCTTGAAATCGAAAAATTTGTGATTGATGGATTAAATTAACTACGCCGCTGGTGATATTACCTTTTGTTGTATGTTTGTTTGTGTGTTTTTTTGTGTCCCGTCTGAAACTTTATGATCCGGATATATGCATGTTTGGCGGTCGCAATTTAATGGAGAAAAACTGACTAGACGACCGTAGAGAAAAGAGAGAAATTGATTATAATGAAAAAGAAGGAATGAAAGAAATCGCATGCCTCATTCTATTTACGAAAGTTTAGCACGAGCTTCAGTAAATTTGTCAAAATTTCCCGTTTAATCAGTTAAAAGTTCGCGTGTCTTTCGCTTAAGTTATTTATAAAAATCACCAGATGACGCTAGTTTTTCGCGTTCGTCCTTGTCGTTTTTCTTCCTTGCACAGGACAGATGTTTATGAGGGCGAAAAACGAAAGAAAACCCGTAACAAATGACTACTATTTATGGTATAGTGTGACTGGAATATGGTTTTCGTGATCGTCAAGGAAAAAGTGGATGTCGTGTGTCTGTTTGAAGGGTCTTAATTATTGTCCTGCTTTACTTTAACAACGTTTTACTTCCATATTAAGAAGAAAAAAATGATAATAAGGGAATTTTCAGAAGAAGGGAAATCTCCCTCTTATTTTTTCCAGGCGACTCCCTAAGGCGTGATTCCGAATCCGATAAAAATTCTTATCCGCCACCACCGCTAGAGAGGCAAGCTCAAAAACAAAAATCATTCCCCGAAAAGAACAAGTATTATGTTGTGTGCCTGTGCGAATTTCGAATAATGGTTCGAGGATGACTCGGTGAATTTTTTCCAGGCGCTGCCACTGACGCAAGACATATTATTTCTGATAACCGAATAAGCCCAACCATCGAGTTGATTAATCTTTTTGGAGTTTGTTTGGTTTTTAAGGAAAATTACCATTCGAATATCCTGTTCACCCTCCCTCTCTCTCTTTTTCTCTTAATCCAACGTTGCCAAGATGTATTCAAAGTCAAGTAGTCGCCCTTATATCTATGTCTTGTAATTAGAAAAATAAATGATTCTCGAGATATGTAATTTTACATATCGATGCATTTCTGAAATGTCTACTTTCATATTGTATTATTTACAAACTTATTGTTTTCCTGCAATATATGGCAGTCCTGTATCTATCCCCACTTCAGTTAACTACGCACATTTAACATTTCATACAGAAATTTAAAAAATCGTTTCGGTTTCATGCACGTTTGTACGTGTTTTGCTACAGTGATCAATCATGTTTAAACATTTTACTGGATGGCCATTAACTAATTGTGACCTCTTTCGCTTTCGCATGCCATTCGATTGTGTGTATGTGAGTGTATTTCTGCTAATTGCAGAAAGACAGGGTTGGACTATGTGCTGAGGTTGGTACTTACATAACATAGATACAACTTACGTATTAATTTGAAGAGGTTTCAACTATCTTTCTTCATAAAGAAACGCTCTACAAAAGATACTTTTATATTAAATAAAAAAATTTTACCATAAGGCAAAAAAGTCTTCTGGAATATTGAAGATATTTTCCATTATAATATCCGCAAGCTTTCCGGGGGATTTTCGATTTAGCTCACGTTAAAGAAACAATATTTAAGATCGTTTCTGAAGCGAAAAAGTATCTGTCAAGTGTGACACGTGGGCTTTAGGGGGTTGGCGAGGGATGGAGAAGAGGTGACTCTTTCTCCCTGCGCTCTTTTGAAAAACTGAGTCCATTGGGAATGCGATAACCTGCGAATTTTCGTCGCTCACAGCCTATATTATCAACATACAGGTCCCAATCATTTTCCAATAAAGAACCTCTCTCTCCTATGTCTTTAGACGCATTTTTTAAATTTAGCCTGAATATACAGGGTATTTCACGAATATGGACGTCTATCCGTATATTGGAAACTATAATTATAAAAATTTTTAAAATTGATACATATATTAATCCTAACAAGACTTATCGATCGAAAATGTTGCAAAGATGGCTTCACTAAAGGTTATAAAGGAAGTAGATGTCAAGTAAATTATTTCAACCGAAAACACTGTATATTATTTTAATTTTCAATTCTACAGAAAATTACATAAAACATTAATTTTTCATATAGTATCCCTTCATTTTTTTCAACAATTATGTATTTAGTACCAAAAATAAGTACTACTTTTTATTTAATACCCTATATCTGAATCTAATTGTTTTCATTTTATCTAAAAAAAAACACTTTTCCAAGTCTAATTTTAGGTAAATTGCATTATTATAAACAACATGGAGCTAGACTAAGTTGGCTATGCTTGTCGGAAAACAATTGATTTTAATTTCAACTAATTTTCCTATTAAAATAATGGCGGCACGCGTAAATTACACAAACGAGTGATTTATGGCGAATGTAACAAAATATTAACCAGAATATACGATGCATTTGGTACTGTATATTCAAAAAAAAACTGAGAAAATCATGAAAAATTTTTAAAAATACAAGAGCATACCCAACTTAGTAATTCTCGAATTCGATTATAATAAAACAATTGATAATTGGATTTGCAACAGTGTTTTTTTTTTAATAAACTGAACACGGTTAGTTTCAATAAAATAGAAAGTAGTAGGTACTTATTTTTGGTGCGAAATACGTATTTAATTAAATTATAAGGGGTTACTACATAGAAGGTCAATATCAGTATACAATTTGCGATTAAGAACTTTATGCATTTTTTTGAATACCCTGTATAAAGAAGCATGTTTGCATTTACTCATTCAAGTAGTTTCGAATTGTGAACAACATAGCAATATTTTCGGCATGTACATTATCATTTGCAAAGGATTAACAACTATTTCAATGGTTGTTACTGTCTTTTTTTGAACCAAACTTTGAAATATCTCAGTAACCGTTAAATTTAGGTATAGGATATTATGCATACAAAATGTTCTGTAGAATTGAAAATTGAACTAATATACGGGGTGTTCTATTTACAATAAACGAATTAACATCAACTTCCGGTACAACTTCTAGTGGCGCCATCTTCAAAATTTAATTAATCGATAAGACTCATCAAGATTAGGACATGTATCAGTTTTCTAAATTTTTATAATTAGAGTTTTCAATATACGGCTAGACACTTGGATTCATGAGACATCCTGTATAAACAATAACGGTATCCTATAGAAGTTGTCGAAAGTCGGTCCCCAAACGTATTACTTCCGGCTTATTATTTCCTCGATATTGCTTTTCGGAGCTCTGCTCGGTTTTTTCCACATTATTTTATGCGAAAAAGAGATGTTTTATATCTGTGGCGAATAAATTTGAGTTTGCATTCCATTTGTAGAAAAAGTATAGCATGGTACATATTTGGTTTCAAAAAATATCCAGATTCCCGAAAAAATACCTAGATCGAATTTCGTTCCGTTAAATTTTGGAAATTTCATAATAAAAAATTGAAAAAAAAATTTTTGAATCTCTTGCAAACTCTCCAGATTTGTCTGTTTTTAGTATTTTTTTTTATTGCCGTTCAATTATATTGGATCGCGTAGCAGACAGAAATGCGATTTTGCATTATTTTTCCAGTTTTTAGATTATGATATCCGTGGAAATAACTATATTATTCTTGATGGAATAAAAGGGGGAACGCCGCATGGTTCTCAATCGGCGAGATTTGTAATTCAATGAATTTTTAATAGGAGTGGTAGGAGGTAAGGTGGTTGGAAAGGAACCGATGAAATATCTATTTTTATTTCTTGATTTTCGTCGACGTGGGAAGCCGTTTTAATAACGGCATTAAAACCCGGATTGCATTCGAAATGGGATAATAAAATTTTATCCAGTAGAAAAATCTGGTAAACAGCGCTATCGTAAAAATTTAAGTGCCTTTATTATGGAATTGTCGATTTACATGTTAGTTTTCCTGCCACTTTAAATGACTGAGTAAACGGCTCAAGGTAGATATAAAATTATAATGATTCCTACGACGGTTCTAATACTGTTTAAAATATAATTGCCTTTTGCAAAATAATATATTTTTTAATCGCCCTGTATATTTCTCGTTCCGAAAAAACGGTTTCGCACTTCCCACTGGTTTTAAAAACTAAATAAGCCATTCTAATTGCTTCTTATCGAACAAAACAGAGGTAAAGGAGGGTTCACATATAAAGAATTAATTGAAGCAAGTGTCCTGGGTTTCTCTAGCGCCATTTCGTTCGATTTCTCATCCGTGAAATTGGCAACACTGCACACTCCATGGTATGTCCATGTGAAACTTATCGTTTGTCATCATCGTCCGTTCCGTCCGTCGTCTTCCTGTTGTATAGTTATCGCACGCTAATCAAATTTGTTGTGGTTTCGCGACAGGTTTAATTGCCCAGATCGTTACCCTCACCCGATTACAATCGAAATTTGTACAAATTTATTTCCATTTCGCTCCAACTCTCATATATTTTTTTTTAAATAAAACAAATACGGCCAACTCACGATAATCAGTCTAATTTTTTGTAACAAAATCCCATGCAACTTTTTTCGAAATAAAAATGGATGGATTTATTGCTGAAGAACCGCGATTATACTTGACGATGCCATAAACAAACTGCGTTTTGCTCTTATTGTTCCTCCTTTGCCCACTTAGTTTATTACAGGAAGGACCGAGATTATTGAAGAAAAACGATTATGAGACACCGTTATTTTATACAGGATATTAAGATCGTTATCGCGACAGACCCTGTAGATGATGCTACGAATAAGAGGTCAATGGCAAATGATCCTGTGCACTCTGTATATACTTAAACTCTAACCCTTTTATTAGTTTGAAATATTATTTCGAAAGAAACATTAACTTAATAGAATTGCCTCAAATCAACAAACAATCAAGAGATATTAAAAAAACAATAATAAAATATTACGATTCTTCTACTTTATCTAATTAAACATTGTCCGTCTGACGAAAACAGTACATATCTCGTTTTTAATAAACTTTGTTCTATTAGTATGTACAAAAAGGCATTAAAGGGAAATGGAATTTGTTTAGGATCCATGTAAACAGGTTGGGAAAAGCGCACAGACATACGTATACGGACATATATTTCTGTTGATATTTCATTAAAAAATGGACGTCGAGCTTTTCTAATTTACATTTGATTAATTTTCATTTAAATTAGAAAAATTAACAATTACATTTTTTGTTTCAGGTTCAGCTTGAGAAGTTTGCAAAGTGAATCTACCAAACTCTGTATAAACCAATTTTTGCTTCAATTAAAAAAAAGTAAAACAGTCAACCAATCCCATGGAACCATTTCGTTGAGGACAAAAGAACCCATTAATTTGCAGTTTCTTTGTTTTTTAAAGAGAAAAAAAAGAACAAGAGCGAAACAGGGAGAGAGAGAGAGAGAGAGAGAGAGAGAGANTTATACCCGTCTGTAGAAAAAAATATTTTTAATTATTCAGGATATACCAGAAAGTTTTTAGAATACACAATTTTATTATTTCAAATAGAACACCCTATATATTATTATTTTTTTATTCTACGTAAAATTATACCATTTTGTTTATTAAATAAGGCGTTTGTTTAAGTTTAAACGTTTCAGAGATTTTTCCCGTTTTATCTTAAAAACACAATTTGCCTTGATTGTTTTCATATCCAGTGTTTCAGTTCTGATGATCTATCAAACAAAAACAATCATGTACAGTAATAGTGGATACTTCGAACTATCATTGAGTACTTTTCGAAAATCAATTTTTGCCACAGCCTAGAGCACAGGTCTTGTCCAATTAGGAAAATTTGAAATTATTAATACTCCTGTTCTATTATTCAATGTTCTTCCTTTAATAACAGTACATCAATTTTACTAAGCAAACTCTATACAAGAGATTTTCAAACTTGACTCTGCCATAATAATAAATTTAATAAAAATAATATCGAAGAGATTTAAAAAAGCAAAGGAAAAATCTTACTTTTATATTTTTTATTAGACCGCTGTATGTACAGAGTAACCAATCCATTAGGTAGATATAGTGACAAAAATCTGCCGGTAAACCAACCCAATATATTTTCCTAAATAGACTTGTCCATTATATTTTTCATGTTGGGATCCCATATTTAATCCCGAAAAAATTATAACAACGTAAAAAAAGGCCATTTTACCCATCGGAACACGATGTGTGATTTATACGAAATATGGTAGGTAAATATATAGCAATATATCACACAAGAGCTTCGTGTAAAGGCTTCCCGTGTTTTTAATTTATGCAAACTCGCGTTACTAGCGTTAATTAATTTCATAATATTATACCTATACTATATGCATATACATATAAAATATATACAACACTTTACTATAACGATGACTCATTCAGGTGCTAACTGTGCAATACTTTCCCGCCATCACGGTCATTACTTTTTAGTCACTAGAATATTTATTGTGATTCATCCAACAACGTTAAACAAAATCATACGATTTGTCGTATTGATTTTATTTTATTATTTGTTGATTTACGGATTGCAAATTGATTTTAAAATAAATAAATTTGGCCTAATAAGATAGCGAAATTACCAGTTTTATTACTAAATTGTTAATTTTGCAACAATTTTCTTATTGTTATTCACACAGTTGCTCAATATACTCATTGAAATTTTTCTTTCAAATTTTTACAATTCATTATTTGATTGAAAATAAGTTACAAAATGAAGATGTTAACAAGAAAAGTTGATGTATGTTACACAATCATGAAACCCTACATACACCCACTAGTTTGTAACAATATTGTGTAAACCACTTGCAGGAACTCTTCACTGATTGAAGGGTCGAATGCAATAACTAGAGATCTACTTCTTCGATGAGGCAATACAAATTTGTATGGAAAATTTTCACTGTATTTTAACAAAATTTCAGAGAAAAATGCAATAAAAAAACGATATTCTAATTGTCAAAAGAATGTTGTTGATTCTTCTCTGACAAAAATTATTGTTTTTAAACTGCATTGAATCATCAGGTATGGGACATTTCAGTGCCACCACATGTGAGCCGTTTGAAATATAACATTTCAATATTATATGTATATGTACCTATAACAAATGTATAAACAGGTCCAATTTTAAAATAAATGTAGTTAAAAACAAATTATAGCAAAGCCAAAAATCCTGACCCGGTACGATATGGTTTTAAAACACACTCAGGAATACCACAAAACCCATAAAGAAAATATCAAATCAGAATTGTATGTAAATTTTTACTTTTACTGAGATGATAATGGCAATGTTTTTTTAAGCTTCTGAACAATTTACATTAACAGACTTGGTCTGTTATTGTACTGGACCTTTCAATTAAGGAAACTAGTGTCTGAACTCTGGTTATAAATCGGAGAAGATTCGCTTAACAATTTAATAAAAACATGCAGAAGATTGTCAAGCAGTGATTGAAACTCATGGTGGGCTTTTAACAAAAAAAAAAAAATAATTAAACTGCCAATGTAGGACAGGCAATAACGTGCACAGAAATTAAAATAAATAAACTGAAAATGACATACAAACATTAAAGCTTGGAATAACAAGGTCTTTAGAAACCAGAAGTTTTGTAAAATTGATAAGAATAAAAGGGGGTGAAACTCGTGCACTGCCAAAAATTTCAAACGTCTATTTCGTTTCGTTGAAAATTTCATGTCTGTCTCCCCGGTTTCTTCTGTCATTCCGTTGAAATAAGTGAAATGGATCCCGGAATCGCTCATGTGGAATTTTCTCCAGCCGAACGTGGAACAAGTGTATCAAATTACGAGCGAAAACTGCTGCTGAAATATTTTCAGAATCCTTTTAATTAAAACTCTTAACTGCCGAGCACGAACTTTTTTCTTCCTCTATTCTCTTTCCGCGCTCTAGTCTCTCTTTCTCCCCCGATTTCTTCTTCTTTCGTCTTTTGAAATTCGATTGTGTATTCGGTGATTCGACGACCCAAAAAAAAAAAAATGAGGGAATAATAATAAAACTTTTCACGTTACGATATTTTTTAATTAAATCCACACACTTTTAACTCAACACCGCTCAAGTTTTCAAGCATGTTGCTCTATACTTATATAGTATATATGTATATGTATATGCAGTGTATTCCAGGATATATGTAACAAGAAGTGAAATGGACAAAAGATTTTTTAATTTTTGGATAACACTTGGGGGTTGAGTTCTGCTTATTGTAAAATTATTGTATGCAAAATATGTGTTGATTTCGTGTTATACAGGGTGTTTTATAAACAAATTTTGTAAAAATCATCACCAATAGTGTCTTCATTTTTCAAGTTACGAAAAAATTCAACTAAACAAAGTTGTTTAGAATCAATATGTAGGCTCATATACGAAATTTCAAAATCCTCAGCCAACTATGATTTTTCAAGTTTAAACTTGGAATCTCGTAAATAAAAAAAATCGAAAAATCATAGTTGGCCTAGGATTTTGAAATTTGTTATAGGGGCTGAGATGTTTATTCTAAACAACTTTATTTATTCGAATTTTTTCGTATCTTGAAAAATGAGGAAACTTTATTGGTGATGATTTTTACAAACTTGTTTATAAAACACCCTGTACAATACAGAATCAACTCATTTTTTTTGTAGATAGTTTACAACAAGCACTACTCAATTCTTAAATTTCGTTCAAAAATTCAAAAAATTTTTGTTAATCCTGATATTTTTTCTTTTTCATTTTCCAGATTTCCATTGAAATACAGTGAATATTCACTAAACCTCATCAGCAAGCATTTAAAGATTTTAAATGTACTATTATTCAAGGCTGATATAGAGATTGACGTGGTAAAATAGGGGGTTTTTGTCTATGACTGGCAGTTTTTTTGACAGGTTACAATGCAAGTTACAGTCATTCATAAAATGATACAAATCAAGCCTATACCTACGTCGAAAAAATCTTCTCAAGTCCCATACCTGTCATTGGGAACTGTGAACATTTCTATCACAAGATTTTATCAGACATATTGTCATGAAGAGATTAGAAACAACGTAAAATATCTTTGACAATGTATAGTTCTTTAGAACTCTTTTAAATTCTAGACTATTTGGCGAAGGAGCATTTAATTATCATTTATCAAAAACCGTTTGTTTACAATTTTCAATATACAGGATATTTCAAAATTGCTCGGAGTTATTTTAGGGGCTATGTTCTTCAGTGCAGTCTCAACAAAAAACTTCATGTAAGTTTATGAGAGCTACAACCCTTTAAAGAGAGCATCTGGAAAGAGGTTTTTGATTAATTTCTCTGGAACCATTTAAGATGCAGATTTCAATTTTGGTACATGAACTACCGCTGTTAATTGCCACTTAAAGTAATGAGAGTGAATAGTGGATTCAGGATCGGGCTAGAGGTAGAGGCTCTTTATATTTTTGCTTCGAAATTAGAATTTCTAATTTCTTCCACTCAAATTGTAACTGCTGGTAACTTTTCTTCTCGAATATAATTTTCTGTTATTTTTTACATAAAACGTTGTTGTGGAAATTAACTATTCACTAACCAGAAAATTCATCTGAATTCGCAGGGAGGATGCATTGGAAAATTTTAAGCTTTTGGTGTTTTTCCCCCATAACAAGCTTCGCGCAATTCTGAAACTTCCTGTAGATGTAGGTCAAAAATGAATAGTGAAAAGTAATTGCCAAACTTGTAAAAACAATTAAAACTCTATCAGACAAATAAACTTTTAATTGCCGACCGAATTTACCGTTTATCGTTTCGAAAATTTTCATTATGGATAAAAATCACGATAGTTTTACGCAGTGACATACATTCGAACGGCTTTTGTTTTAATTAAAAACGTATTTAGGTACAAAAATATAAATAAATATGACACACTTTTGTATTAACGAGTCCGAACATGAATGCAGCGATAACAACCAGTTTTTAATCAATTACTGTTGCTTCGGAAGAGTCAACTATCAGAAAATTGGAAACAATGATTTGGTGCTACAAGGGACCCCATGAAACGTGAAAATAACAAACAACAACAATAATAGTGCAATTTTCGCCTAATTCTCACGATTTCACAAGTTTAAAACAACAACAATCAGAGTAGAACTGGCTCTCTCTCTCTCTTTCCCTCCAACTATACCTGCAAAAGAAAAAGAAAAAATACTCTTCTCGATTCCCAATGATCATAAACGAAAAAAGGAAATTCAACTTTGAGCTCTGTGATTTTCAAGGTGTGTATTTCACGGTCTGGGCCCCTTTCAGTTATAGGTCATTGTCGTTCGCATTTTTCGGCTGCAATTTTATGCAACAAAGTCTCATTAAATTGTACTTAAGGTACAATAAAATTTGGATTAATCGTACATACCCCTCCGGATTATGTTGCATGTCTGCTTTCGCTCGCCTTAATTATCGTTTCCGGAATCGGCCAGCGTTTTACGGAATCGTTTATAATGTTGTTTTTTATTTTAGTTAAGATACAGAGGCTAAAATTCCATAAAAGTTCTGAATTATGGAAAATTTTCGCCTCTTTTTGCACTCTTCATTACAGAGCCGGATTAAGATATATGTACATATGCATGCTGGACTATGTATGTTTGTAATTAGTTTTTATTTGAGTTACAGCTTATATTTAGTTTTTCACATCGTTCAGTCCTTTACTAATTGTAATTGGCAATTAAAAACTGTACAGGGTGTTTGAAATGTAATGATCTATTAATTTATTTCAGTATGTAATTCCAGATGAAATGTACGGAAAAAAATTAAATTTTCAGTATTGTACTGGCTATTCCGAATAAAAATGACTCTACAGGGTTTTCGTGAACCATAAGAGATAGAGAGATGGTTAAATTAGAAAAAAATTGAACTTTTCTGGACTCTGCAAAGTGATAATTTTATTTGAAGAGATATTTTAAAATAAATTTCACATCCTCATTATCACTTTTTCTAATCTAAAAGATGATGTCATTAGATTTTCGACTCAGCAATTTGTTTCTTTGAATTCATGATTAATTTATTTTTTAAATAGTCAAAAAATTTCATTTTTTTCTTAATAGATTCTTCACTTTATCTTGAATCCAATAACTTATCGCACTTATTTTATTATTTATTAGACATTTTTGACTAAAAAATACATCATCTGATAGAGGAAAAGACTTGGATTGAGAATGTCCAATTTTATTTAACATATCTCTTCAAATGGAAAGAAAAAATAATAAAAAAAAAAACAACCGAAAATGGATTTTCTCAAATAACTTTGAAATATTCTGAATTTTTTAAACCTGTAAACATGACTTTACAGATATCGGAAAGGCATAACTTTTCTCTAATTTAACCATCCCTTTATCTCTTATGGTTCATGAGATCCCTGTAGAAAGCATTCTGATCTGGGGAAGTCTGTATACAGGGCGTTATTAAAATCCTCTTCGCACTAAAAAATAAAAAATGTTATTTCTCTGTCCCAGTTTATAAATTTTTGCACATTGTGTTGCCAATTTTTAAACAGGGCAAAGTTTAAGTTTAAACAACTATAAAGCCTGGCAAACTACAGGAGGTCACTATACAATATCATTTCCAACAAAATATTCTTATATCTTTGTTTCTAAAGTCTTTTTTTGTTTACTAATATAAAAACATTAATTCTGCTCATTTCATAATTGTTATACAGGGTGTTTCTTAAATAATGAGACACAGAACAACGGTGAATTCTTAACGTAAAAATAATGCCATTTAGCTAAATTTAATAATAAGCGAGAGTTAACAATTACCGACGAGATACAGGGCGCTAAACTTGAAAAAATTAATCAAATTTTCTTTAATATCTATTAAAATATTATTTTTACGTCAGGAATTCGTTGTTACTCTGTGTCCCATTATTTAAAGTACACCTTACGTTTATTTATTTATACCAACTGTTTTAGAACTCTTTTCGCAATTTTGAAGTAAATTTAGTGCTTTTTCAGAATACATTGTTAAATTAGAACTATCTATAAGAATAACAGAAGTACTTTTGGTTTTATAGAAATAAGTTCAAAATGTAAAATTCAAAAATGTTAAATAATTATAGACTTTTGAGAAAAGAAACATAAACCTTTTTTGTAATAAATTATTTGTGTAGTGACCTCCTGAAGTTTAGCAGTTATAGGCTTACTAGACACCCTGTATACTTCTTTTTACGGGACAAAGTCAAATAAAAATCTGTAAAACATTGTTAAACTATATTAATTAAAGGAAGCATGGAAAGGAGATTAAAGAACTGTGTGTTCCCATAAAAAAGTTATGGATATTTAATATTACATTTCTGGAAAACGAAAAATCCCTCAATAAGGTAGGTAATTAACAAAAATCCTAATTAAAATAGGGGGCTTCTAAAGGAAAAAGTGAAAATAAATAATGTTTAGACTAACGAGAAGAGAGAAAAGCTCGAGGCCAGAGAAATACAATACGTTAACGATCAAAGAAATGCGAAAAGCATAAAAAGGCGACCTTTATTAAATTGTTCTCAAGAGAAAAGTGACTGATCGGTACGAGTGGCTAAATTGAAAAGCTGGCAGGAGGGAAATAAAACTGTTATATACAGAGTTAGCGGGGTGACGGGGGCGGTGTCAGTGAGGAAGTAACCGTGGCGGCGGTTTTGTTGTTGTATGTGTATGTGTATGTGTATGTGTGTGTATGCGGTGTACGAACATAATAAAATTCCTTCTGAATAAACAGCACAGTAGACTATGATGCCCGGGAAATTGCGTATAACTCGACAACACGGGGGCCTCGTTGTCGAAAGGGCCGTCGAGAGGCGGCATTTTGTAATTTCGGTTCGTATATTGTATTCAATATCGGCAAATTGGAAAATGGAACGGAGGGTGGTATTGCAATTTTTCCAAATATGTCTATGGTGCTGTTGCTGTTATTGTTGTTTCCCAAATAACCCTTTCGTTTGAAATTTTGTTGTTTCCAAATATGAATTTCGTAATCGATCTATTCTCAACGGAGTTTTATTACATCGTTCACCTATTTATATTTAATTTCATTATGCTTGAAAAAAATAAAATTGTCCAATTTCAATACCTCATTTTTTCAATTAATGATACTTCTTCCACTATAAATTTACTATATCTCATCCTGAGGGTGATTGTTCATATTTGGGGATGTAGCCATTTCAGCGAACACTGTAACGTGGAAAATGCTAAAAACGTTAACGAAAAAATGTGCCAACTGACAGATATGATGACTAACACTGTTCGTCCCATTGATTTCCCAACAAAAAAAATCTTTAAGTCGCATTAACGTGAAGCACGATAAATCATCAAGAAAAACTCCATGCAGGATAATAATAGCGCGTTTTTAGTCATATGCACGTGTGAAAGCTCTCAACCGTTTCTCGAGCAGGGTGAGTCACTCGTCTCGGCCATTCACTTGCATTCTTCAGTATCCCGATTCTTTATTCAGGTGGTGGGAAATATAAAAAGAGTACTCTCAGCATACCTACCACCCAATGAATAACAGGATGAATCACACTCACCTGAGCTTTCTTTAAACGCAGTCTTTAATTATTTCAAGCCAATACCACATTGTAGGCCTTTTCTTGTGACTCTCGATGGAGAAAATGAGTCATGCCATCGGAATATATATGTATAAACTGAATTTTGATTCATGCAGAAAAGGCTTTGACTTTAATGTATCCAAAACAATGAAAGATTGTCATAGAGCAATGCTTCTATCTTTTTTGATTGCTGAAAAATGTTAAAATAATAGAGGAAAGAATTGTTAGTTAACAATGTCAGTCACAGTTTATCATACATTAATCAGACACTCACCATTTTATCAAGACTATAAAGCATTTTATTTAGAAAAATCTCTTAATACAAAAATATTGTAATCTTAAAAAAATAGCAATTTGCAAGCTCATTTATCCCCATGATCAGGCTCACCTCTACATTTAAAGTTGGCAATTTCCTTTTCCAGCTCTTCAATTCGCCTCTTCAATCCAATATTTTCTTCCAGAAGTTGACTTTCATGATTGTTCATTGGTTCAATATTCATTTCGTCCCTTAAAACATTAAAATTGTTCTCGACTTTAATGAACTCTTTAAAAGTGGCCATGTGAAAGTCTAAAATCATTCTTCTAATTTGATGGGCTAAGTTATAAGACTGATAATACAGTTTCCATTCGACTTCACCTAGATTTTTCTTGAATTCCGCTTGCATATTTTTCATTGCGACTTCAAACTCTCCTTGACTAACAGCGTTTGCAGTTTGGCTAGCGCTAATTATTGGAGAAAGGTCTCTTGCAAAATTTTCACGGGGATAATTAGGAGTCGAATTACTTTTAATATCAGATTTGAGTTCGGAAAGACGTCTTCCTTCTTCTACTATACGAGCAATATTTGGAGTGTGTGTACACAAAGATCTTCTTGCAGGCTTAGAAGGTTGAAATGTAACGCTACTATTATTGGTTTCTTCCTGCAATTTCACCGAATCTGGTGAATCATTTAAATGTTGCTTCATATTTAAAGCAGCCAAAAATGAGTCTTCGCTTCCAACCGATGTTATTTGATCTTTCTTTACAAAATCATTAGTTGCTGCAGCTCCAACATCGAGTAGTCCAAAGAAATCACTTGTTCTTTTTTTGGAAGGCAGAGCTTCTTCGCTTGAAGCACTCTTTCTAGTAATGACTTCCTCACTTTCCAGATTACTTAAAGAACTTACATTTCCTCCTGAATTGTCACTTACAGTCTGGTAGGAAAGATGCTTAATTGATGAATTATGAGCCTCTATTATGTGAAAGGGCTCCTGAAGGCTTCTTGTATCATAAATGTAAATTTTACCGTTTTGACAGCCCATGGCAATAAATAATGAGTCTTGAATGAAATCAAGGGACAAAACGTTATTCTCCACATCAATAGTCGAAATTCTGGTATTGCTCTCAATGTCAAAGACACGAACTGTCCTGTCCAAACCAGAAGACACTATTAAAGCCGGGTTTATCGGAGAAAATATAGCTGAGGATACGGGCGCTTGGTGAGCTTGATTATGAAACTTGACTTTGTTAAAATTCACATCCCAAACACAAATAAAGCTTTCATTACTTCCAGCGATCAAGTAATTCCTCTTGTGCGAATGTGCTTTAACTGTACTTAACGACTGAGATTTGGGCACCCTCAATGTGCACGATAGATTCTTGGAAAAGTGATTAAAAAGCAAAATTTCTCCATTGGAACATCCAGCGTAACAATGAGTGTCTTTAGCTGTGAAACCCACGTGAGTGATTCCACCCGATACACTAGGGAACCTGGTTTTAATACTCTTCGATTTAATGTCGTATACTAGCACCTGGCCATATTTGGTACCAATTGCAATATTTCTCTTTGTGGAATTCAAAAAACTGGCACACGAAGGCTCTGACACATTCTGCACGGTATGCAAGAGTTTGCATTGGTTTTTAAGCGTAAGAATTTCAGTGAAGCCTGAATATGGAACCACAGCTATCCAGCCACCGTCCCTTGTCCAGGACAGACTTCTACATGGCCCATCTATGGTACTGGTCGGTTCGTGAGTGTATGTTGCTGGATTTTTAGGAAAACTGTGGAATTTTACGACATTAGAAGCTGAGGCTACGTACATATTCACCTAGAAAAGAAAAAATTATATTTTCAGGAATTGTAGGTCAATTCGGCAACACTGCTTTTTCAAAAAAATAATGTTATTCCTTCTTTTATAATTGTACTAAATTAATAATATCAATTTGATGTTTAACAGCCTACTATTTCTTATAAAATAAATAAAATTGGATAACTTGTGTTGCAAATATTTTCTATATTTTATTGTCTACAAATGATGAAAAACACTTTTACAAATTAGTTTAATCTTTAATTTAGTACAATTACTTATTTAGTCTAGTATATTAGAATTTTTATAAGAAATTTCTTGCGCTGACGTTAAGAAAAATTTATATTAGCACAGTATTTAAGCGGTGTATAGCGAGTAATTTGAAGAAAAAATTACCGCTTTATATGACTATTTTATGTCCAATGGAAAGAAAAACGCACAATGAATTGAATTTGAAATATAAAACATTGAAGTAAATTTGAATTGAATTTATCTAAAAAAGGACAAATGTATTGACGTGAAGAAAGCATTACTCAATCAACGTTGATTCCAAGTGCTTTGTGCCACGTAAATAAGCTTTTTCGAAAGAAACTTCGTATAAAATCTTTACAAATTAGAAAAATAACGTAAGTAATTGTTAAAAAATTTACGAATTATTTTTATAACAAAAGAAACATCAGAGTTTTCTAAGGAAACAAGTTTTTAGTGTTCATAACCTCAATATTTTCTGCACTTACTGTTTACTAGATTTTCTCAAACTGCACATTCGAAAAGTTTACGGTCAAATAGTTCTTAGTCTTGTTCAAATTTCCGTGTTTGTTTGAAACACAAAACATTTGAGAAAAAAATTCAAAATATAAATAAATTGATGTCTGTCAAAGGGATGACATTCGCGTTGTCAAGTTGCTTCCTAAACCGTTAATTCACCCTAACGTAATTAGAATTTCATACTTTCGTTTGATTAGTGTAGTGCGGTCTATTAAGATAATATGTAGAAATTTACTTTTTATTTTCAATTATATATCAGTTCTTAGTTTAATCGACGGTTTGAATGATCAACTGGTCAATATGACAACGTTGCATTTAGTCCTAACGACCATTTACAAGAAATGAAGTTGCAGCAGCCAACTTCACTATCGATACACCAAAACCAATGGTAGTCGTCTGGATAAATTAATAGGTCTGTTCCAACTGACATTAGAAACTGTTCGCGAATTGTAAAAAATGATCAACCAGTTCAATATTGAATTAATTACTTGTGAAGGTAATTTGATATTAAACTGGTCGATCATTTTTTACCGTTCGCGAACGGTTCCTGACGCCAGCTGCAACAGACCTAATATTTAATTCTTAAATAATTTCATTAATTTTTTGATTTTTTGTTACAGAATGTTTACCGACGTCCATTTGGCAGTACTCTCCAATGCCCTAGGAATTTTCCTTTTCCTGTTGGTGGTCCTCTATCATTATGTGAACTCAAATCAAAAATCGTCAGTGTAAATTTATCAAAACATTATGCATATTTCTGATATATTAATGTTTAAGTTTTTAAGTTATAATTTAATAATTTTATTCCGCATCCACCATTATGCGTAGAAAACCATTACAAATTTCGATTTATTAAAAATAAATCTGATTAAGTCATTAAAATGTCATTTATTATTAAATGAAAACATGTTTATAATTGTTTTTATAGATTTTCGTCCTTCTACTACGTGTGTTTTCTTCAGAAATATGGCTTTAAATCATCCATTTATACAGCACTAGTTATAATCCCATTACGCTCATTCCTAAGCTAATATGAGGTTTTAAAGCTTATTGATGCCGTAAAATATCGTTAAAAATTATTGGTATAAAATCTATCATGACTTTAGATTAATATATAAACGATGTGCTCGAGTCAATTACTTAAATGGTGATAAAAATGAAGCCTTGTTTGTAGTATAAAATATACTGTTAACATGTTTGAATTGAATTAGTATTTAGTATAAAGGCAGCCTCAAAATTCTTCAAACTAATAATGAGCAATATCCAGAGTCTGCATACACCATGACTGCAGAGACTTATTCTATCAATGATGTCTTAAATTTGAATCAAATTATTAAACTCAATGAAACTCCTTACTCAGGTGTTACTTAAAGGTATTATAATAATTAGATCCAGGTTGCAGTTTTGATGAGATTCTAATAGATGAAAAAAATCCATTTTTTCAAGATCTTGGACTCTAAATAGAACAATTCTGTTATCAAATATATACAGATATTCTTTTATTGTATAAAGGCCTTTATTATTCAACTGATTTCTTCCTGTATTCGTACAAATTTAAGAGTTTTTTATGATCAAATCGTAAGGTAATCAACGAGTTTAATAGGTCGGTATCTGCCCTATTTTCCATTATGATGTGAATCTGTTCTAAGATTTAGCCCTTAGTGTTCAGTCATCTGGTTTTTAAAAAGAATTTAATTTATTTCAACTTCACCATATTTATTTAATGAATATCAATTAACATCGATAATAAATGCATTCTGTTGTCGTACTGAATAAAAACATTTTCTTTCAGTTTTAAGAAAATTACAAATATAACAAGAGATATTAATGTGAGAACTCCTACTGGATTCGTTCATTTTGGCTCCTAAAGTTATGTAACATATTTAATAATTATATTTCCGTATACTGACATTGATTTCTATTCATTTCATCAATACTGATACGAATTTTTCCAATTTTCTGAGCAAACACGTCCTATTTATTTGTTGAAGTCCATCTTAAGATGGATCTGAACAAACGAATCAATGTCGTCGTGTTTTGACAAGTATGAACAGATAGATATAAACAATGTCAATACACAAATCAATTATAGTTTGTACATTATAACAGCCAACCCACGTGACATTGGCGTTTTCACAATTAATCGATTCTAAGAAATATAAGTTTAGTCCCATTTTTAATTTTATACATTATATTTATGTCTTTAAAACAAAATTTAATTATTTGTATTATATATATATATATATATATATATATATATATATATATATATATATATATATATATATAT
>JABRWK010000008.1:708496-744705 GCA_013372445.1 Hypothenemus hampei
TATATATATATATATATATATATATATATATATATATATAATACAAATAATTAGAGTGGACCAAAAAAATGGTACAAATTTTGTACCCTCATATCTTTATTTTTTCAAATGAAAAGACTTATTATTATTTCAATTTTATTTGTTTTAGTTTATCTTGAGAGATTTTGCCCTTTCATTCTTTTTACATAAAAACCAACGAACAACTCAGTTGATTAAGTTTACCAGTTAATGGAACTAAGTTACTGGATATACATGCATTAATTCATCACATTTTTCTCTTCATTCTTACCTCTTTAATCTTTAAGACTTTACTAACATTACCTGTTATCAACGGAGCTTTTCCTAGTTAGCTGAATAAATTAGATGGTGCCCGACCTCACGGGCTGGACTTATATTGCTTTCCAATTTGAATTTTATTAATAGCTTAAAAAAGTAAGTTAAACTAGATTTTCTAAGACTTGATTTAGAAAAGAATAAAATACCCAATCAAAAACCGATGTTGCACGTTAACCAAGACAAAATTTAACCGTAAATCGATTCTATCGTAAATCGAAAGATGGTAAACCGAAATGGTTGTAAACGTAGCCTTCCGTAAACCGAATCGACCGTAAATCGAATCGGTTGTAAACCAAATCTTCCGTAAACTGAATCGGTCGCAAACCGAATCGGTTGTAAACCGAATCGTCCATAAACCAAATCGGTCGCAAACCGAATCGATTGTTAACCGCAACATTGTTCGTTTGTCATGTTTAATTCGTAAAATTTAATTAATTATTTATTTATTAACATCGTGTTGAACCTCACATTATTTTTGACTTATAATTAATATTAATAATAATTTTATTATTAAGCGTTCAATTTTTTAGAGCTTTGTGATGTTTAATACCAACTTTTTGCATACATTTAGTTTTATAAAGAGTATTTCGAATGGACTTTATATCAAGTGATGTTAAGTGTGTTACTTTTTTAGTACGACACCGGTTCTTTTTGGGCGAGAGTAATATAGTAGCTCATTGGATTTTACTGCTTTTGAAATTGATTTAATTTAAATTTATAGCTGCGGCTGCACGCTATAATATTTTTTTTTTGAATATGTTTTCCTGTGTTAAACTACTAACATTCTTCTCGTACAGTAGTTGCTGGCAGTAAAGGTTCATTATTGTCACGTTTAAGCTTAAAGTAACGAATTAAAGACGTTACAAGCTGCTTATAATGACTAGTTAAAGGCTTGGGCATATCGCTGGATGTATTAAAAAATAGTCAGTTCTGTTCTTGGAAGAACAATTTCCAATTTTTTAAAGCTAAAAAAGTGGAATGAAATCACGAAATGATGCAAATTTAAACAAAAACATGGCAACATTCTACCTTAAATGACAGTTCACATTGCCTCTAGCAACTTTTTCGTTCGGATCCTCTAAAATTTAGAGTCTAAACAATCACTTAATTAGTTTTTAGTAAATTAATAAACTGTATTTACATTAATCAATTTAATAATTAATTTTAAATTATATTTGAATATAAATTTAAATTATCTTTGAATTGAACTAAGTTCAATTCATTATAATAATTATATTAATTAATTTTTATAAAGTTTTTAATATAAATATAGAATCATAATTTCAAATTAGCAATGTCGACGAAAGCGCGAAAGTTCCGTGGGCTGGCAGTTATAATATATGAACTATACATTGTCAAATATTTTCAAATTCCTATAATTTTATATGGTTATAGGTGTTCGTTCGTTAGGTGGTCGTATCTTTATGTTGGATCGCAAAAATGCATCATTGCATTTATGTCTATAGATTTGTTATTATCATACCGACGATTGGTATTTTAAAAACACAGTCAGTATTTTTAGTTTTTACTGAAATGTCATGTAAACAAATTAGGATGAAAATTTAATTTCGTCTATTTTTGAAAAAGTGGAAAAGTAACTATTTTGATGAAATTTTGAGGATTTGTAACAAATTTCTTGTTACAAATTATTATATTTTTATATTGATAGATTAAATAACTTCTTTGTGTCTTGTCACATAGAATCAATTTGTCCACATTCCAAAAAAACCAAAGGAAATCGGTCGATTCAAAAGCCTTTCTGGTATTTATTCTTAATAATCCGGATGAGGACTGTACACAAAAAAAAACAATGCCTTCTATGTTAATAGAACGCGACAAAAAATGGATTACAACAGTAGAAACGCATTCAACTGTTTCCACTGTCGGAAACAATTGTTCAGACTTTAAAGCTTAAGTGTCATCCGTTCACAGTCCGAAGGGCTCTAACAGCAGTTGGGTAATTGTACAGAGTAAAATGTTACCTAGAGCTTTGTAATTAGATTTCGCCAAAGAAAATTTGCCGTACCAAATTGACTGGAACCAGGCAAGTTAAAGCTCTTTTGTTTTCATGAAAATTGTCATGAACATTATTTTTGGTTTTTTTCGTCAAAAAAATATACTATATTTGAACGGGCCTGATAGAATGAATATTCTGTGGAGCCACTTTCGCCTGCCTTTGTATTAATCAAAGTCGACAGACCGGATTTTGAAACATTTAATTCCCTACTGGCATCCAGATTACCTCTTTATGCATTCACTGTAGCGCGTCAATTTTACAATACATTGTGAACTTCTTGTCTTATTGTTAGCAGGACAGAAATGTCAACTTACATGTGCTCCATAATTCAAAGTTTTTTATTCGTATTTCCAATATTCACTCATAAATTTTATTCACCATTATGCGCAGAAAATAATTATTTAAATATTTCAAGAATAAATATAATTAAAGCTATGAAATTGCCGATTAAATATATAGAAAAAGCTCCAAGGAAATGAGACATTTTTAAAATTACCACTTCTCTTAAATTTCCATTTAAAGTCTGTAAATATTTTCGAATGTGAAATTCTTCATGGTCAAAAGTCTAAAAATAAAATATTCAATTTTTTTTTAACACTTTAACGTCCTTTTGAAATGAAAATTATTACTTCTTGTGCCCAATATTTTGTTATGCCCGACTGCATAAGTCTATTAGTTACTGAATTGAACATATGCAAGTAAATGGAATGTTTCCTCAAGAGAAAAGCTATATATTCTGTATGTAAATTTTCTTTCATGGGTTGATAGTATTCAATTATATCAGGTTTTATATAAGGATCAATATTGTGTCTGCCTACAAAGTTGTTAAATACCTATATTTAAAATGCTTTATTATCTAATGCAAATTCTTACCATGAACTTTTTCAATTTTAAAAGCATGTCGTCCATCTTTTGACAATTCTCTTAATTCTTCAGGTCTCTTTTCATAATGTCTACGTGCAGCTCTCCTGTAAATCTCCTAAAACTTTTATATTTACCCCATATAACTTAAAATTAAAACATTCCATTACTTGACTGTCATTTTTCCAAGTCAATAACCATTCAGCAGCTTGCATAGAAAACCAAGGAATATTACTGTTTAAAAAATCCATTACAGTCTTAATAGAATTTTCGTGTAATGGTTTAGCCATAGCGCTAGCTGAGCCAGCATTGTAAGCTACAGTTAAAGCTATAGTAGCTACTAGTACCAATGACATTAGTGGTCTATAGTAATAATCTTTTTTAGCAATTGGCTGAGAAATTAAAGGTTTTACTATAACAGCGCAAATTTCAATTTTACTTTTTTTTTCGTTTTGGTACATATAAATTTTGTAGACCATTAAAGCAAGAACTGTGTAGGTTATAACGAGTAGAAGCCAGGATTTCGAGGAGAATGCATAATAGGGAGACATCCATGGCGATGCTAATCTTTAAAGAAAATTATTACTATTTTTCAAAAATAATAGAAGATAAATATTACATTGGTTTGGGGACCAAACAAGTGATTTCTCCTAAAGCATAAGCCACAGAAACCGCGAAATGTTGTGTAGTTTCTTGGTTGCTATAAAATCCAGCTGAAAATTATTAGATTAAGAATAAAAATAATTTCATTTTTTATTTTTTACCAATGCCAACGTCGACACTGTCCTGATAAATTGCCCCTTTTATACCATCGCTGGTGCCGTTCGGAAAAATGTGACCCCACAAACCATTTTTTTGAAATGATACAATTTCCAGAGTAGCATTTAATTTTTCCAAAATAGTTGTTATCAGTTTTATATCTAGACCTGTCATTTTTCCACTGTCCTGCACTAATTGTTAAGTTAAAAATCAAAATTATTAAAATCTTGTTATAGTACATTTACCCTCCATTACATAGGGCCTAGCAATGAGACAACCAATCCTTAGGGTTTTTCTATGCAAATTTTTCAATTTATCGCAAAATAACTCTTTTCCATGCAAGAATGATGAATTCGCAGAAAACCATTGATCTAAAAGATATGGTTTGTTATTATCCTTTAAACCTACAAATTGATGTGTCCAAATGCGAAAAATTGTATGAAAAGGTTTGTTTTTGGTTATTTTTCTTTGCGGTTGACTTTCTATTACCAGAACATTGCTAACAAAATTCATGGCTTTTCTTTGAAATATTTGAGAGATATTTGAACCACTTGGTGCTAATAAAATGTATTTTCGTTGGCTGAGAACATCGCTTTGTGTTCGAATTTTTTTCTCAATAATTTCAAATGTTTTTCCAGGATCAGATGAAGTGACAACGAAATGTGCACATGGAATTTTCAGATTAAAATCACTGAAAATGTCTAAATTTACATTAGAAATTAATGTTCCAAATGGTGGTGAGAACTCATAGATACCGTCACCCACTAAAACCATGCAGTTAGAAAAATATTGTTGAATAAGAATTTTCAATAATAACTCCATGTTATAGAGAGGAAGTGACGCTTTAGGTCTTTAGTAGGTCATATTTTAATGAAAATAAATGATAAAAAAGTAAATAAATATAACAACATGGTTTTTGTTGACTATTGCAAGGTAGGGCGTATTGTTCAAACATCAATTAGATGGAATATAGGCAAAAAAGAACGGCCAGATGGAATTTATTTTTATTGTTATTTCCTTTTCAATTACGTATCATCTACTTTTTGAATTAATTTAAATAATTTATCGATTTATATAAGGGCAACAAACTGTAAAGACGAATAAAGATTTTTAAACCTGAACCAGATAAATAAATTATTCTTCATACATCTTCTTCCAGGTACGTCTTTTAAAGTTTCTGTCTGTCTTTATTTGTCTATTTCGAGAAAAGATCAAATGAAACTTGAATAGTTTTACTTTTATTTGCATGATTAGAGTAAGTTTAATATATGTATATCTACATATATATTTTTTTTATTAATTATTGTTTTTACCTGTCAGTATTGTCAAAGGGAAAGTGCTGTAAATTAAAAATTTTTCAATTCAGATATTCATAACTGTCTTCACAATTTTGTACTTGAACCAAATAAATAAATTATTTTTTTTTTAGATAATAAAAAATACATGACACGTTTTTCCTTTTTAATAGAACGAATTTAAAATTAAGAAAGAATTGTGCAATTTGGGTCGCCTCTGAATAATTTTCAAGAGACAATTCTTTCTAAACCACAAGTGCTTTATTGATATGGAACATTGTCATGCATAACAATATTAACAATTAAACCACTACAACATCTAATTTGTAGAATTTGTAATGGAATAATTCAGAGAGAAAAACCAAAAAGGCAAGTATTGATCCAAAAATTAATATTCCAAAAGCTCCTTGGACGTGCATCATTTTCAATTTGACAACATATTCTTGTCGACTGTGATGATTCAAATATTTCACAACTTTTTGCACGTATGGATTGATGTATTTGGTTGCAGCCTGAAGTACACATTGTTCATTTGAAGAATGTAAAACACTTTCTCTTACCTCATTTTGCCAGAAATTAATTAATCCCGCTTCAAATACTTTTAATATAAACATGTCTAATATTTGCAGTAAATTTGAGTGTTTCCTCAGCACCAAACAGCTATGTGCCCAATAGATATCATGTCGCATCATATGATAATTTTCAATGACGTCTTTTTGAATGTATGGTCCAATGGCATAATTTTCTAAAACAAATTTTTATAAATCATATCAGCATAAGATCTTACTTACCATTAGGGAGTCTCTCAAAGGCAAACGCCATTTGATCACCATGTGAATACATTCTTAATGTTTCTTCTGAAAAAACCTTAAATTTTGAAACCAATTTTATCATGTTAGGCTGAAAGGAACGAAAACTGATGTGAACTGGCTTTTGTTTTTTACTTAAAAACAACCTCTTTAGCATCTTCAATTGACATAATCCATGCGATCTGTGTAGCTGTCCAAGGCAACCCACTATCCACGAAATCTTCCACAGTATCTATGGGTTTCTGATAATATGGGATAGTCATAGTTGTTGCCAAGCCACTGTCATACATTATGCTATGAAAACATACATTATTTAATGCTGTTTTTTTTTAATCATCAGTTTTACCTGAGTATTAATGTAGTCATAAAAATCAGCCCCATTAAATATCTACCCAATAAGCCTTTGATCACTTCAGTCTTAGGAACATTTTGCATTATAAAGGGCTTTACAACAATCATTAAGGCTCTTATAAATAGCTTAACTTGAAATTTAAAAAAATTCCTGCGATTAGCTTGGAATTCCATAATCAAATATAAGGTCAGAAAACTTGCTACAAAAGTTACTGCAACAACTATCCAGGTATAAGGATTGTAAGCATAGGTAGGAGTCAACCATGTGTCTAAAAGTCTGAAAAATGATCTAAAAAAACTCTATTCTAGAATTGGTTTAGATGAAATTTACTTAGGAGCTGGTACTAAACAAGAGACTCCAGTCCGAATAGTCGACATAGACATATCTAGATATGTATAAACGAATTCCCATATGTATAAAGAAGCTAGAATGAAGTTAAATGATTAAAAAATTACAGTCAAATCGCATTAACGCACCACCACCAATATCTGCACGGTCTAAAACTACATTACCCATCAATCCATTTCCGGACCAATTCTCCCAAAGTTCTCCCCAGTAATCCTTCTCGTTGATAACAGGCATCACGATTAAATTGTGATAATCAGCAAATAACTTCATGGTTATCATTTGAGACCCCATATAAAAATACGTATCACTGTCATTCTGGTACTCTTAATAAAGAAGATATGACAGAATTTGAAATGTTTCAATTGAACACTTACCGACAATAGAGTAAGGTATATAAGTAATAGTTGCCACTTTTAGGGTTCTTCCTTGTTGATCAGTTAATTTATCAGGAAACAGATTGTTATTATGTAAAAATGATGCATTATTAATAAACCATTTATCTAATAAATATGGGTCGTTATTCCCGCTGGTGCCCACATATTTATGTGTCCAGAAGCTGAACAAGTCCTTTTCGCAGGATATTAATAACAAATTGTTGAAATAATGAATTTCCTGCAAGTGGAACAGTTTGAAATCCTGTGGATTTCGTGATATAAAAATGTATTTTCTATTATTAAAGCGATCAGGATGGAATTTAATTTCGCGCTCGAAAAGTTGAAGATCCGTGACAGGATGAGCGACATCCAACAGAAAATCTGTACAACCAATGTAATTGAAGAGATTTTCCTTAATCCTAATGGATTTATCCAGATTTAAGGTAGGGACATTTGCACGTATACTTAAATTATTAGGGTTAATAACCAGTATACACCGACTAGAGGAAAAATAAGTGTTTAGGAGGATGTTAAGTAGAATTTCTATTGGGAAACTCATAGTGAATAATGAAAGTGAAGGCAATTTTCCACGCTACATTTACATTTATAAACATTCATTAAATATTCCCTTTCAGATAGTACAAAAGATGAACCGCTTATTAAACGAGAAATAGGGGATGATGAAGATATGCATGAGTTATTTATGTATTAAGGCAGGTAATAAAATTGAGTTACGCATGTATGATGATGATTATACATGTTTTTTTAAGGTGGAAGGTCAAAATACACATTGCTGATTTTTTGTTCATCGCTTTGATCGTTGTTTCATTCTGCAAGTACGTGTTGAAAAACGAGGATGTGCACAGTGAAAACTGTACATTTCGTGTTGTTATTGGTTGGTATTGTTATCAGTGAAGCTGTAGATTATAATGGTAGGTGCCATAACGATATTTTTAAAACCGATCCAGACAACTTCATTTTATATTTAAGAATTGTCTGGATAGTAAAATTTCAATCTACATAATCGTGCATCGATTGTGTAGATTGAAATTGATTGATTGTTTTTTTTATTATTTTATTATTGATACACCTTGTATAATGTCTTAGATATATCGATTACAGTTGTAGCGCACCCTGTATTGTGTTCTCTTCAAAAGAAAATTTTATCGAATTGCTGACGTATTATCATGTAATAACAATAACAAACATAATTTTCCAATTTTTTCCGTCAAATAACAATGATGATACATGATCGATTTCACCTGTGCGTGTCTCTGGAAAAGAGAAAAAACAAACACCCTAAATAATAAGTAAACTCAACAAACATGTAATCATAAAAGGTTAAATGTGACATAAAATATTCATTTTTGGTGCGTTAACGCGCAATTGTTGCATAAAAAATTAATTCAACAACCAATAAATATTAAATTCGTCATGTCCTGGGGTTTCCTAGTGTGAATGGCTCGAATAACAATACAACTTTTATGGTTTATGCCAAATTTGCCTTTATTTATTGTGTTTTAATAACGAAGGTTGTTTATGCTCGTAATGGACGGTCAAGCGTTATCAAATTGAAACTATGAAACTTGACTTGAAGTTTTTTTAATAGCAATAATAATAAAACATTTATAAATTAGGATATAACCTTCGCATTATGAGAGAAACCATTTCTTCTGTGAAGACAACAGACAACGTCCGGTGATTAAGGCTTCCTAATTAAAGACATGGATATCTTATTGTTGATTAATAACTGTAATTTGTTTTTTTTATTGTTTAAGTTATTTGACCACACAAACTATTAATTTGTTTGTCGCTCGTTGATGTTATAGCGGAATTAAAAGATGTTTTAATAAAAATATAGTAAGTAAAGGGAAACTTATTACCAAATGTTTATGTAAATGCAAATAACGATTACGTGATTAAATATGTTCAAGGATGAACGATGGAAATGCATAAAAAATCCATTGAACAAAACGTCCAAGAGATGGATCAGCGTTTATGCGAAAATAGCCTGGTGAGAAAACAACCGGTTGTTGAATGATAGAAAAAAAAAATTGAGGCAATTTAATCAATAAATTTTCAATAAAAAATTGTGAATCACCGGCACAATTATGGGTAATTTAAAAAAAGTAAACAAATTTTTAATAAACAGGAAAAAATATCAGAGTTATTAATGAGAGAAATATAACCAATTTTGTAAGATATTCCAGTCGATTTGATTTATTTATATATTTATTTATTTCATTTGCAATTATCCGGAATTGAAAGTACTTGAATATAATTTAAAGAGCGCCAATATTTTTAATTAATCATCAAGATTTTTTTNTAGGTTGGTATATTATCTTTTGGTTCAGAGGAGTGTGGCGCTGAGGGTGTACCTAGTGTATACACTAACACCAAAAAATATATTAGTTGGATTAGGGAAAATTCACCTCAACCAATTTGAAAATAATAAATTATGTGTGCCAGTCTATTTTATAAGTATTTAATGTGATAAATACATTAAACACATTTATATTTAATTTTCTATTTATTTTTCTAAATTTTCACATAAGGTTGCTTCTTTAAAGCAATAAAGTAATTGAAACGCCATGAAAAAAGAAAAATAACATTAATAAAACACTATTCTAATATATTGACTTTTTTATTGTTTATTATTATTATTATTATTATTAATAAACTAATATTAAAATTGTTAATAATAATTTAAGAATTTCTTAACGGAAACAATAAAGATGTTTTATATTGAATTTGAAATTATTTACAATTTTTTAAGTTGTCACTAAAAGCCATTTGTATGTCCTTACAATGTAATAGAATTTTTATAGTGCACCATCATAATGAATATTTCATTTATATATAAAGGAAACAGAAACAACAATAGGTCAATAGGTTAAAACTTAACAAAGATACATTTATCTCACTAAATTTGTCTCACTTTGACCATTATCAATCAGGTCTCTTAGTTCAATCGAGCACCGAAAAAAAAACGGAAAATTCCATTATAGAAAAGATTATTTTGTTATTGCTTTGGTAAAATTTTCAACTGCAGTTAGAAGTTCTCTTTTTTTATATAGAAAATTCTCTCTTTTTTTTTTATTTTCGAAAAATAGATTTTTGGTCCATTTAAGTAGAAATAAGTCGAAAAGGCGATAAAAGAAAGAGTTTGGAATGTTAGTTATTATTTATAACAAGTTTAAAAACGCATTCATTTAATTATTTTTCAACTACTATTTTATGCGTAGTTTTAGGCCGAATATTCCTCAAAAATTATGCAGCTGCGCTTTAAAAATCTAATAAAATTTCTACATTTTAATGTGCAATTCTGCTAAAGCTAGACTAAATTAGCGAAAACAATCTTGGTCTTCTTTAAATTCTACCTTTAAAATATTAAATTAATTATGTACGCCTAATTTTCTCAAAATCTTCTAAAGAAAAATTTTCAACAGTCACCAATATGTCAAGACGTCATTATTGCTAGTACATACTATTTTCGTAAAATTTCACATAACTAATAAAAAAAATTAATTAGTATCATCACTGAAAATCGCCACATTTCGTTATTCATACACAACATTCAAGTTTTGACAACACCAATTTGAAAATTTGGCACTTGAATCACTTGGATCGCTCTCAAAAAGAGCGATACTGAAACATCTAGAAATGGGCCCTCGTAACTCGTAACAATATTTACTTTACATGAAATTTCATTTTTCCCAATTGCATATTTACATGTTATAAACAAATTAGGGTTGGGAGTTTTATTTTTAAGTTTTATATTCTATAATTTCTATAGTATTGCTTGTGACTTTCTATAGAAAGTCATAAATAGTGTATTACTCTTCAGGGTCATCCATTAAGCCAGCCTTGAATTGAGGGGGTACCTGTTTGACGAAGCAATCGTTTAGAAATTGAGCCATGCTCCTATACAAATGCCTTTTTACACCGCTAAGACTGTGAGTCTGATCTGGGTAAATCTAAAACAAATTTAAAATACATTCAAGCTACATTTTAACATTATGAAGCGAATTAAAACACAGTCCTGTATATAGGAAAATTTATGATCATATTTTTCCTTTTCTGCTTCAAGCATTTATTAATCCATTCTTCAGGCAACTTTCTGAACGATAAAGTAATATCCCATGGCTTGAATTTATGATCAACGGAAAGATGTTGTAATTTATAGTCGAGGCATTTATTAAGAACTTTCCTGCCATTTAGAAAGAGAAAAAAAATCAAACCTGCTGTCGAAACAACGTATCCGCTTCAGTTAAAGCCTTAACCAGTACCATACTTTGTTGTAAATGAACGTTATCGTCTGCGGACCCATGCACGAGATAAAACATTTTCTCCTGCAACTGGCTGGCTTTCTTGCTAACATCTGCTTCGTCATACCCTTTGTAATTCTCGGTCACATTCGGCAATCCCATATAGCGTTCCGCATAAGCTGAGTCTGCAAGTCTCCATTTTTACCTTCATTACATTAAGTAAGAAACTTTGAGTTTTACCGTAAAGTTTCCAATTGGTTACGGGGGCAACGGCAATCGCGCATTGAAAGACACTTTTCGGACTTGCCAATGCCAAAGAGGCGACGAACCCTCCATAACTCCAACCCCAAACTGCTACACGTCTTCTGTCGATGAAATGTTGAGTGTCTCTTAAATATCTGAAGAAAATTTGAGATTAATGAACAGACATTCTCGACTACTTTTTATTGAGATTTTATATACAGTTTGTTTCATTTATATTCCTACATAGAGCGGAAGCAAGCTTATTACAGAAAACTTTCAGATTTATTTACAACTTTTTCACCTTTTTAAGATCCATGATTGCAAAAATTGGATCTCGTAATGGTGTTATGTTGTCAATTTGTCCCTTATCGCCGTAACGACAGATTTCGAATTATGAATTATTAATTGGCCAATGCTTTTATTGATCGAAAGACGAAAACACAACAACGACAACAACAACAACAAGGTATTGTCATTAAACTTGTGATAGAGACTTATCAGAGCCGCATTTCTAAAGACAGAGATTGAAAAAGTCTTTTACGGAATTAACGTAATTTGCATATTCCCAGTTGCACTCGGGCGTTGTGTATTTAGACAATATTGTTTCAGCTGATGCTGTTCTTAGTTCAAATATATTATTGTTTTAAGTCGTTGTGCATTTTCACATGAGAGAAAACTCGCTCATTTCATCGGCAATGAAAGCAATTTCCACTTCAATTTCCGGTTAGCCCGATTCCGGTCATTTAACTTTAGCGATTCCGAATATTCGACTTCAAATATACGAATATATATTTTTATGGGGGAAGTTTTCTATTTGGAACCGCTTAAACGGAGCGAAATGTTAAACTGAAATGAATCGCTGCAAGAACTATTTTAATTTGAGAAACTTACTCGGTAACCTCCAGTTGATCAGCAACTTCTACTGAGCCCAATTTATAGTAAACTTTATGCAAAAGTCTGTGTCCTTGACCTCCTGAACCTCTACCATCTATTTGAGCTACGATGAAGTCCTTGTTACCTAAAAAGTATCATTTTACCAATTTGACCTTTATTTAAAATAATTTTCGAACTGGTTAGAAATGTATTCCAATCGATTCGCCATTTTTCTGTTACCAACTGACTTCCTGGACCTCCGTAAACTTGAACTATTAAAGGATATCTTGTTATTTCGTCTTCTCTTAATCCGGGGGGTAAATGAAGTCTGATTTAATAATAAAAAAGCAAAAAATACGTAAAAATTCACGCTTCGTCATGTGGAAAAATGCCTGATTACCTCACGTGAGCGTGGAAACCTCCACTAATTTGAACTGGAAAAGTTTTGACTTGCGGCATTGCCATTTTTGAGACTTTATCTCGTAGACTCGTGTTATTTTGCAACCAGATTAACAATTTAGGATTGGGCATTGCGTTTTTATAAAGGCTGCTACTAGGCACTCCAGGGCCTAAACATTCTAAGATAAAGTGTTGAGAATTCGGACTGTGAAACGTCCAAATTTAGTTTTAATCAATTTCGAAATTAAAATTACAACCTGAACACAGCGTTGTGGTATAAACAAGCAGGATCTTTGGGAGGTGAAATTTGTTTTTGTCTCCGTCTTTTACGTGGAGGCGGTGTAGTAATGATAGTGTCCTCGTCATCATCTTCCCAAGTGCCTAAGAAAATTATTTTTTTGTAAAAAAGCAATTAACAATTTTTTTAATGACCTTTATATTTCAACTTATTAGTTTCATCAGACACATACGGTGGAAGTGTAGGAGGCGGTTCTTTGACACACGTGATGCATACGGGTGGCGGCAAAGTGGCTCCTGTTCGCGGCGGCACAGACGTTACTCGATAAACGTGCAATTGTCCCGGTTTGCCCTCGGGAATTCCCAAAAAATAACTTTGCAAAAATTAATAATTGTTAATTTTATTTAGGCACTGTGTCCTTCTAGTATAAACACCTACATAATATCATTGGAATGATCCCAAGTTAGAATGCGTTTCACTTCGAACCTGCCATGCGTCAACGGTATAGTTCGTTTTTTGGGAATATTAACGGACACAGCATGCCTGAACGTACCAGCTGGTCCGTCTCGAACTGGAGCAATGATTATGTAATTGGTACTGTCGGTACCAAAAATGGGATTGTCGCCCATATCAACCCAAGCATGGTCCTCGCTGGTAATACGTTGAGTCTATAATTAGGACAAACTGCAATAGTAGGTATATGTTTATGAACAGCACCATATATTTCATTTAAATTTGTGCATTATCATTTAAAGTGTTTTTCACTCTTAATTTCGGATCTTTAACTTTCGAAATTTTAACTCTCATAAGATAGTAATGAACCAAATTAGTTTGGTTTAATCAAAAAGTTTATAGTTGATGACTTTACTTATGTTTGTTAAATGAGTTCTAATTTTTACTGAATTCATAATATCTAACAGAATACAATCAACAAATTTTATTTTTCTCAGCAAAAGAATGCTCTTTCATACATTTATTAACCAATGTTAACGTTCCATTTTCAATCCTTCACTTTACAAACTCCGAAAACAGTAACTTCTCTATAAATATTTCAACGTTAACATTATTGAAACGGATTCGAACAATACAGGACGACTTTAAACGGATATCATTATGAATAAGGTTTGCCATTTCATCTGTGGGGACAGTTTAATCAATTTTATGCTCCCTTCTAAAAAAAACACGGGAGTTTGGTTCGATTTAGTGATTAAAAACATTAATTTCTCCCTATTTGTTAATTTTTCATGAAAATGAAAAAAAAATTAAAATAAAATCAGATAAAAATCTCCTAGTGACATGGACAAACATTATGAATATTTTAAAATGTATGTTGGACAACAATGAAGTTGATGTTACATAGATAAAAGGGAAAACCTGATATTCACTCACCTCTTTACAGTCCCATTTGGGACTGGAACATATGGAAACCACGGATAAATTTTGCGGCCGGTTCAGCCAGACGACCGATATTTCGGTGAGACTGATCCAGGAAACTGCGGTAAAATAGTAATCTCTGAAACAAGAATAAGTTATGGCCTTGGAATCCTCTTTCTAGTAAATAAGCTCCACTAAGTAGGAGTCTTAATAGAGACGCTAGTGCTTGTTTTTGGCAAAATGCCCTCTTACTTGTTTTCTATTACAGTTGGTGGTATAATTCTCTTGGTTTTTACATTGGAAATATCGGCAAGATCAGCAATTGTTAAAGTGACCACTGGATTACGTGTACCAGGTTTCGGATAGCGTAACGAACGGATATCTGGATATAAACGTTCCTCTTCTATTCAGTTGTAAATAGTAATTTGTGAGAATTTTTTCCAATAAGTAATTAATTGTACTTGCCTCCGGAGCCGTACCAGGGAAATCGTAATTCTTCTACAAGTGTGTCGTTGAAACTAGCAAAGGCTAATAACATTCCATCATTAGACATCCATATAGCTGAATTTGAGCCCAATATTTCCTCTGAAACATTTAATTCAAACCTTTTATAAACCCTATGGAGAGAAAAATCCAACAAAAATATAAAAAATGCAAAACAAACTTTTTTTGAGCACTAAATCTGTTGAACCTTTCTGCTTCTAGTTAATAAACGAGTTAAAATCCTTTAAAACGCCCCCATTACCGACAAGAAAAACAAACAGAATTCCCGAGGAAATAATTTAACACTGCTCTTCCTCTGAAAGGCATTCGATCCAGGGTTTCTCGAAAGATAATTGCCTTATTCACCAACCTGTAAATCCAATACAAACACTGTAACTCAATCCTTTTGAGCTCCTTTTGTCGATAAATCACCCCCAAAATGTATTGCACGAAGCGTAATAGCCTTGTCAGGAATGTTTTTTTTCCCCGACTACTAAGCTTACCTTCGTAAAGCCAATCAGGAACCCCATTAGTAACTACCCCTGGAACTGCAGTACTTGTTATTCTATACCCCGTATGGGAAATGGGAGTTTTCCTGTAGTAAATGTCATAATCTTGAACCATAACCAAACTGTTCCCCTTGGGGGCCCATCGCGCCAACAATAAGTAGGGATGATCGTCGTTATGTGGCAAAGGTCTTAAAGGGAAATCGTGACTGCAAATTAAAATTAAGAAATTAATAATTTGCAGGAAAAAGTATATGACCTGATGGTAAATAAAAAAGCTTTTAACTCGAGGGTGGCACGTTGATGTAAAAAAATTTATGTAATTGCATGTTTTTTTAATTCATTTTTCTATAACCCGGTTTTAATTACTCTTTCATGGAATCAGCAGCTGGATATTAATGCAATAAAAGCGTCGTGTTTTTTTTATGTTTAAGGCTAATTGCAATAAAAATACTAGAAAATTACAGTATAAGTTTAAATCTGGGATTAATGTGTTGTAAAGTTTAATTAATCTTAATTGTCCAATGTAGGCTGTCAAAAAACTGGAACTTTCTGCCAGTCTAAAGAATTCTGTGTGAAAATATTAACGAAAATCTTTAGTACAATGGTCCACTATTCAAATTTTAATGAAATTAAAACTTTGTTGATGGAAAACACAGACGATTATTGAATTTTCTTTTTTAAATTATGCAAAATTTTTAACCACATGGAAGTGTTTTCAAAAACTTATCTTCACCGTGACAATGCTTAAGCATTTACATAAACAGGATTAGAATCTCGATTACTCAACGTAGGCGATGTACATTGTAGTAAGCCAATAATGTTTTTTTTGATAATAATTGTAAATAATTATGGTATATATGCATACAATATGCACTTATGTGATTAATGCAGTTTGTATGAAATAGAAACATATATTATACATATACCATAGATAATCACTGCTTGGCTTAATTTCTGTTCGGGAGAATTATTGAAAAATAAATAAACAATTGAAACTTTACACCTTGTATTGCATCATTTAACAGCAGAAATTTCCTGTTTAATTATAGGTATAGGGTATAATCGATTTACGTGGCCGCAGAGCTGCAGGACATAATTGACAAATTTTACTGAATTTGAAACTTCGTTGATGGGCTACACAAACATTTATTGAATTTTTCTGCTTCATATTATGCAAATTTTTTCTCGTATGGAAATTTTTTCAAAAAGTTATCTTCACCGTGACAATGCTTAAGCATTGCCGTGACCAGGATTCGAACCTGGGTTACTACGGCCACAACGTAGGGTCCTAACCACTAGACGATCACGGCTATCGAAGACTTGAAATTGCTTCTTAAACGATCTTAAACAAGAACAAAATCAACCATAAAATTATAATTTCATGGTTAGATTAACAAGAGAGCGTGAAATTGAAAACATCAACACTTACCCAGTGCGAATATCATAAATTGTATATTGAGCTAGATAGGAGTATCTGAAGAGTTTTTGCACGTTCTGAGCCAAAAGTAGATATTTCTGATCCGCGGATAGCTGATACTTAACTGGATTTAACCTCATCTAAATCACAAGTTAAACATTTCTTAGCTGCACATTTAGAAATAATATATATGGAACTTACAAAAGTCTGATTGGACATAATAGTTCTGACTGTCAAATTTGTGGCATGCAAAATACTGATTCCACCCCACTGGTCTTTGAACAAAAGCTCGTCATCTGTAAAATTATTGAAATCAATAATCGAATGTTGAAATGCCCGATTTCTATAGAAAAAATTATCCCGTATAACCTTATTTGTCTGACATTATCCAGAAATTCGATAACTCCCGACTCTGGCGTGGACTTGTTGAATATTGAATGATACATGCACGTGACCGAAGGCATAGTTTAAATCAAAAATTTCATATTTATAAAAGGCTAACATTAGCTTTTGTATTGATTCATATGTCATTCATATTTTTGTAACTATTGCTCTCTTTTAACCTGGCTTTTTCCTGGCAGAGTTTAAATGATATTTGAAATCAGTATCCATACTGGTTTTCCAGTTAGCAATTAATAAATTCGTTTTTTAACTAAACTACATACTTAGTAGCTTTCAATTAGAATACTAAACAATTTAGTAAATGCTTTAGTCAAGAGTACAATAATAAGAAAATCAATTCAGCATCATACACAGAACATTCGCAATATTGATCATCCTTAGTTGCTCCATATTAAAACATTCATATTTTATCATGTTCGAGGCATCTATTTATAGGCTTTAACTGGAGCGCTCAAAGTGCTAATTTCAACTGACAACAATTTTAATGAAAAAATACCTGATATCCACGTCCCATTGAAATGAAGCGGTTGAAATTCATGACTCATAATATCATCTAGTTCAAACCGACGACCTTTCACCCTGGGTCCTTCATCTGGAGGCGTTAGCACAACTACGGAGGTGACGATCAACGAAAGGACGACTACAATTACTAATAGAGCTATAAATATGCCTCTCCAGTTTCTTTGAGTCGCATTAGTCGACACTAACTGAAATAAAATAAATGTTGTGATTTTTTTTACGTGAAAAGTTCAACTTTAATGAAGTTATTTCCATAATGGAAATCTAGATTGTCAAATGCTCTTAAGTTAGTGTTTAAAAATTAATCCTGCAGACTTTAAAAAGTTGCCAGGAAAAGTGATTTAAATATTTTAGTCGTTTAAGCCGTGAAGTGTCGCGTCAGGAAATTGGCTGGAAAATTAGAAAATGTCAGGATAGGGCTTGGAGCTTAGAGAGAAAAAAATGTTGATCTAATTAAAGCCGCAATGTCCATATTTAAGAAAATTCTTAAGATTGCTGCAACTGCAAACTCGTAAAACACGTTGCCTCGATTTCCTGCTACGTAAATAACTGATGAATTTTATTTCCTTGCAATTCCAGGTTCCATCCAATTTTCCGTTTTTATGATTATTCGCTTCTTTACTGTCAGTGCATTACCGTTAATTTTTTTTCTTGTAAATCTTTGTCTTTAAATAAGAAGGTTTTTAAAATTTCAACTTTAATTGCATATAAAGACTATTGGTACTTGGAATGTTTTAAAGACTAAAACGAGGATAAATGGTATCTCGACACCAAAGTTTATAAATAATTCACTGCTCTTTTTCCCATTTTAGGAGAAAATAAATTTTTGCTCCTGCAGTATATATTGAGCTCGTAAAACAGTATTTAGTAGACCTATGAATTTTAAAATTCATAGGTATTATAAAATGCTCACGGCAATTTTCAGGTAACTAACCAGTAAAAAATCAAAGTTAATGCTTCCTATATATTCTATTTAACATTTTCCATGTACATTGATAAAGATTTAAACATAAAATTCGTTATAAAAACACTTAGCTAATTCCATTACGGTATCCTCAGTATTATCTTGTTCGTGGAAGCAATTATTCAGAATATGATCGACTTTGCCATCATCACCGAAATTCTGCTTTAAATGCTCTCTTAAATTTTCCTTAAGGACTTTTCCATCGTCATCTATAAAACCTGCTTTTTTTCCGACACAAACCATTTGATCTTTGAACCTTTGGTCATCAGGAAAATCACCTTTGATGGCATGTCTCATCATTTCGTCTGTGGTCCCTGTTTCTTCCATACAGGAATTAATCATTTTGAATATTCGTTCTCTTTGTTCAGCGGTCATTTCCTTTTTTTATAATTGAATTTATTGAATTTATATATTTATATATTTGCTTACTTACAGATTTCACAGCAGCTGCAACTAAAATAAACAGCAATACCAAAGGTTTGGTCACCATTTTCGATTCGGTTTATCAGACTTTGTTGAAACTGTTCCAAAAATCCTGCTGCCGCAGTTATTTATATTGTGGAAAAATCATTCTGCAAGATACATTTTTTTTTTGACATTGGAAACGCAGTATGGCGGCACTAACGAACCATGTAGCCTTTAGCTCAAAAAAACTGTTGATTTCATATAATGATCCGGTATTATTAATTAATAACTTTGTTTGGTTTCTAGTATTGTTCGGTAAAAATGACTTCATTAGATATTTTTAATGAGTTAAATTGGTAGTATCAAGAAAATTGTTAAATTTTTTTTATAGTCTTCAAAAAATTCAGGTAAATCATTTAAAATAGGACGACATGCAATAACATTAAATAGATAGACATTAGGCGTTATTGATTTGGATTTCGTTGATAATACGAGGGCTGCTCTGAAATTTTTTTAATCAAATAATATAATAAATAAAGCTATGAATTAACGTCATTTTTTATTCTATTTTTTTTTTTTTGGTTAACACCTTCACTTCATTTGAGAAAATACAGTACAACTTCAATTACTCGAATACCCAAAGGATGGCGAGATTAGTTCGGGTTATTGAAATTGAACTTATAGAGACTCAAATACATGTAAAATGAATAGGAAAAGTAAAGGACCAAGGGACCAAAATTTCGAATTTATAGAAATTTCATTATATACTATACGTTAGGGTGTGCAAAAATATGAAGTTTTTGGTTTTCAGGCAGNCGCTAAAAAGGCCAAAGTAATTGATGATGACGGCGTTGTGAATACTGATAATGTTGAAGATGAATTAAGGGGTCATGTTGATGAGCATAATATAGCTAATGTTGCTTCAATCATACGGAAATGTCTTGTACAAAAAGATGATATTATGACGACTATTAAAGAAGCTACTCACTGTTTCTATAATGAAGAACATAAATTGAAGTAAATGTTTAGAATGTGCAAAAATGGTTATTAATAAGTTCTTAAACTATAATGTTCTGTTATTAATTAACAATATATAAATGGCATGATATATACAGTTTGATTTAGGTCTCCTGTAATTTCCAAGAAAATGAAAAGAAAAACATACATACCTAAATGTTTTGGGCTTGTTTGTAATGGTAAGAAAGTTAAGATGTGGGAACATTGATAAAGTTATGCAAATATAAACGGAGTGATATACCTTTGATGATAATAAATGAACCGTTCAAAGTTCCCGTTTTATCTGAACCACTAGTGAATTACAACGAAGAATTAAAAGTTCGCCAACTCCTTTCCTGTTGAATACTCAAGTTTCTGAATGAATGGGAAAAAACGAATACTCTTATTGAATCTTGTCCTCAAATGGACGATATCTAAGGAAACTGTTTATCAAAAGAAAGTTCTATGTCGTAAAAAGAGATGACAATTCGAAGAGAGTTCAATTCGATAAATGAAGATTAAAACTGAATGGATTGTTTGGGTGTTACTAAACGAGAAAGTCACTAATGAAAATTACGTAAGTATAAAGAATCTACCATTGGAGTTGTTTAGTTAATCATAAATTTCATGAAGATATTCCTTAATGGATGCTAAATTTAACTGAAGATAAATACGCAAGATGGCACATGGTTTGTGTGTTAACTAAAACTAACTTAGTTTCCGAAGATGAAATTGTAGATATTGGATATTTAGATGCAATTCAAAGAGGCAACTAAACTAATATTGCTAAAATCACACAGAAATATCTTCTTCATAGCGATGATATTATGTTATTAATCAAGAAAACTTGTAATTTTAGAAACACAATTTTATTGAAAAGTGTTTCATGTTCAAAACTTTCGAATTTCGAAAACTTTCGAAACAGGAAAAGAGTGAGATAGGCGGGAGAAATAGGAAAAAATGTAAAATTTCATTGTTGTTAAGCTGATGTAAAAGTAGGGAATTTCCAGTGCGCTTTGCGTTTCGAACAAGCATTAAAAGCTCTCGTAGTTTTAGAGCAACGAAACTTTCAGTGTGCCCTTTAATTAAGTGTAACCTTAGGCATACTGGGAAATTATTTTCGAAATTTCTTGAGTTTAATCAATTCTTTTCTATAATTTATAAAAAAAAATCTGAACTGTCTCCTTACTCTCATTAAATTATGTATTTTAAACATTTCTAAAACGAACTTTAGAAGTTTTCTAAAATAAATAAGTTAATTCTTTTAAACCTGTGTTCGTAATGATAAGTAAATCTAAAAATTTGCTTCTTCCCTACTGATATAAAAAAATGAAAGTATTGCAAGTTATACTTCAATCCTAACCTCTGGAAACTTCTCTATTATATAAATGTTTTTAAACTTCTACGAATACTTTTTACACCTTTTATGTAAAACGGACTCCTTTCCTTACAGTTTGGGTATGAAAAAAACTTGATCCAGTAAAACTAAACTGAAACTGATCATAAGGGTTCAAACAACATTTTTCTAGATCAGAAAAGCTTCTTTAAATTTCTTCCTATAATAATTCTTTAACATTTTTCTTCCATTAGTCTTCCGAATAAACGATCAACCACTTCCATCTATCAAAAAAAAAAAGACCAGAGTCTAAGTCAAATACATTTTCCATGTTATCCATGAAACATGGAAATGTCGAATGAAGTATCTATTAGGATTTCCATTCGAACAAGAAAAGGTTACGGGCGTATAAAGGCCACATCGCTTGGCGAGTTATATTTCATTTTCGGAACTCGTTCGTTCTATGTCCAGAATAATTTATTTGCATTAAGCGCTACCTAACGAATTCTCTCTCCATTGTACAAAAATTAACGAAGAAAAACAATGAAAACATAAAAGAAAATTGGTATAGTAAAAACTTGAGAATCATCTTAAAATAATATGTTAAATGATATTTGGACCTAACAACGAAAATAAAAAAGAAAAGATATCCTGTTTTCGATCTTTGAGGTTTATAAAGAAACGTCAACGATACCTGGATAACGGTATTAAGTCCAGGAAAAATGTCTTCTTTTGAAGTTGAATTGTAAATTCCAAGCCACAAAAGAAAACCTCTTGCGCCTCTGTTCCGGATGCATTATTCAAAAGGGTTTGCAGCAGAACAGGAATCGTTCCATTAAAAAGCCTATGAGGCTTTAATCTCACACTTTTTTGTTGCAGTTTAATATTTAGAAAAAAATCCACTTTCGGCTGTTATAATACAGCAGTTTCTCGACAGGAAAATTTAATTAAGATTCCCACTTGAATCCAAAACGAGGTTAGTCCTCAATTAAATCACTGCTGATACTATGTCAAGTTGTTAAGACCCCAATGCCGTTTAAATTAGTGTGTTGATGATGATTAATCGCTACTGTTCAAGTACTTTTGGATTTTTACGAGTGTTTGTGGTTGGTATATCATATAGGAGGGTTTTATGAACAAATACACAAAACAATTTCCTATTAAATCGGCCGTAAAAACGTGTAGCCAAAAAGAATTGAGCGGTAATCCAGAGAGTTTTATTGCCCAAGGGCTATCATGGAACGCTCCATTCTTTCAAGCCACATCCCAACTATTATATTGAACCATTTGGTCGGTTTAATGTATCGGCATACTTATTTAGCTCAATTTTGCAATTTTTACATGAAATTCTTTTAGCAATAAATGAGCTGAGGAATTTAAAATAGGCATGACGATCTTTTATCTACACATTAATATCTGATTTGACCGAAGCTTAATCTTTTGTAAATCGACTGAATTTAATAATTTGTAAAGTTCATCCATTATAATTTTGGTATTATGTCATCAACAAAAAATAACGATAAATTTGCTAATTTTCAAAATAAAAAAAAATATTCTGTCTTTGTTTCATAAATTCATTCTTACGATGCTATTTTATTTTTCTAGTTGTTTGTGCCTAAAATATGATTTGAATTTGTTGCAATGTCATGATTATTTCAAAATAATTACGTTCATTTTGTATTTCCAATTAACGTTTTTCGATTTTTCAAATTAGATTGAAATAAAAAAATGTGTTTTGTTTTACTGGACTGTTGATGAATTTTTTCTAATTGAATTTATTTTTATGATAATTAGCAAAAGGCTGCTGCACAATTGATCGCTAACAGGAACAGTAACAGTAACGGTTAGTGATATCAACATCAATGTGCCAATTATTGCTGGATTAATTGTGCCACCGCGACACATTCTACCACTTATCATTTTGCGGTCACACAACAATAAGAATTTCCTGGCAAATTCAGTGATTTTTGGTAATATATGGGGGATTCAGAGCAGAAGTAGACGAAGTCGGTGAATTTTCAGCTGCATTATTCAAAAGGTAGTTCAAAGCAGATATTTTTCAATACTGTAACAGACTAAGTTCATACTTGGTCCTTTAAACAGTAAATGGAGCTAATGCGTTGTTGTTATGTTGATGATTACATATTAACCAAAAACTTTAACTACCATTATCTCGAATTACGTGTGGATGGACTTGGTCCACATCAGCTCTGAACCCCCCACATATGTTTTAGAGTTGGAAGTTGTTAAAAGCCAACTATTACTAGTTTTACTTTTCGTCAATGAATTAATTGTGCCGCTGTTGTACATTGACGTTGATGTTACTGTTGCTGTTACTAATTAATTGTGCAACAACCTTAAAAAAAGTATTGCGTTTTAGTGTTTTGTGATTAATTTTTGTTGGCAGCTTTCACATAAGAATTTTTGTTCCTGCTATAAGAACTGGTTTTTTTTAACCGAAGTTATAAATTTTTATTCATAACAATGTCAAAACAACTAAATAGCTGCTGTAAGAAGTTTGTAACGTAATTATTTAAATAAAAACATTATTAATGGATGTTCTATTTTCTATATCATTTAGTAGGTATATTTGCAAAAGGAAACTAAAAATATGTTAAAAATATAAAAGAAGATTTATTGCATTTGTTTTGGTAATTTTTATGTTTTAAACACATTGTGGTAAATATGCATGTTACTTCGTCGTTTGTTTCGTAACGACGTAATCTCAAAATTATAATAAATGAATTATAGTCGACTTTTTACGCCGAAATTTGTTTTAGAATTTTATAAAAATAAACAATTAAACGATAAATTTCATTTTCATTTTCAATAATATATTTAGTATTCTGCATCGTTTTGCAAGTATCCTACGGGATTTAGAGTAGATAATTTCATCCTGCAGTACTAAACGGTCAATCAATCGCGGCAGAACTAGTTCACGTTTAATTGAATATTGGTTTTTTTTTGAAATTTGCCATAATATTTTACAACATATACGAGTATAATAACTGTTGGCATAAATTAGGAAACACAATTATCATCTAAATCCAAATTAAATTATTCTCGACTATCTTGAGGATAATCCGATATTTGACTTAAGAATATTCCTGCCAACTGCGATAAGAAATAATGATTATAATAATAATTCTAAACGGCACACGGATTCCTGGATGAATAGTTATAAAAAAATAATCCCGTTATCTGCTGTTACACAATTTTTCTGCAAATTTAAACATTTTCAAAAAGCCTATCGTTAAGCTTGCAAATGAGTATTATAATTAATTCTAATTTTGTGTAATAATTCGTACTCTTTTTGATATTTAAAATCTTATAAATATACCCAAATGCAGGATATTCGAGTCCAAAATAAATATTGTACTTTCATATAATTCTTGTGTGACTAAATTCCAAACAAACTTTATAAAACACGCTAGTAACGCTTAAATATTAATTAATAAACTTAGGTACATTCCTGCTAGAATAATATATTTGTAAATAAGGCGAATTCCCGAATCCGCACGCATCACACAAATTATTCCGTAATTACTGCAAAACTTTACAAAACAACCAAACCAAGAAAGTTAGATTTGAACATAACAAAACAGATCCATTTAAATTTGACACATACAGGAAATAGAAGATTTTAAAAGTGATTTCGTTCGTTTCAAGTTCAAATATTAGAAATTAGGTTAAAATTTATCTGCTGCAAGCAGGACATTCGTTTGAATATTTCCACATTGTAATCCATATAGCTTAAATTTGCCGAGTGGAAACTGGAAAGCGATTTATTGGAAAGCGATTTAAACTGATCTAACAACAACGGTTATCTTTAGCAATAAAATTATCTTTGGATATTTACGGCCCTAATCCCTTTTCCGGATAATCGGACTTGGCTCGATCAACAATGTTACCTATTTGTTTTTGGTAGTGGCAAAACCTACTTTAATAATAAGTTATTAAAAAAAAAAGAATGATAAAATCAAAAAGTTACCAAAAATATACGTTACATAAAGTTTAGATATCTAGAAATAACCTTGGAATTAAAGCAACACGGTCCATTTTTTAGACAAATTTCCGAGAGAACGTCTGTTTTGCTTTTCAATTCCATTTTGCGCATTTCCTGTCTTCTCACAGACGCAGAATTTTAATAATTCATACCACTTTTATATGTTTACGAGAATTTTCCCCTTGCCGTTGCTAAGTCAGCATCCAGATTAAAACGGTCCTAAAATGGCGCCCCGACTCTAATTTGCTTTTATTATTTATCAGGTTAGAGCTGGAAAATTTTCAATTTACGTTTAAACCCTCCAGGCAGGTTAACACTATCTGGTTTAAAGGTCAACTGATCTTAAAATATTGAATATCCATGAAAATAAATCCCCCTTTTACCTGCTGCTATTAATACATTTTTTAATGTTTATCAACCTTTTTTTTTTCGATCTTCACATCAAATTTATAATGATATTTTACGCGAGGCGATGAAACATTTATCAGTAAAATATTACCAAGTTTTCAACGGCCTGGAGAAAATATGAGATAAAGGCTCGGTTGATGGCCATGTTGCAGGAAACTGAGGTGTCATTTGCTACAACTTCGGGGCAACTTTGCAATTTTCTTTTCTGGTCGAATCACGAACGACGAGTATATATTCTAAGCAACGTGCCGTTTTGGAAAGTTTCTAAACTGCTAAAAAATTGATTCAGAAATAGCCCGCCAAGGAAAATGTCTGAATGTTTTTTTTTTCTTTCGACAAAACGTACATTTTTTTTCTTTTGTTAAAAGTTTAAACTGGTATGTCCAGTCTTGTTTCTTTAAGTTTTAAAACCGTATTGTATTTTTCGTATGCATATTGATATTGTTTTGTTTGAAAGAGCTCAGGCAACCGGGGTCGGATCAAACTTATAAATGGCCCTAAATAAAATGTAAAAGTCGGGTTCTTTTTCGTATTTTATTTTCAATTAAGAACCAGTGAAGCAACATAAATTTAAATTTATTCGGGAAGGCTCTGAATAAACGATTCAATACCGGTTTCTCTCAATTAAGAGCAACAAACATTTGTTCTGCTTGTTTATTGGTTAGCCCGATCGCGAAAATAACATTTTTCTTAATCCTTTTTTTTTCTAAGAAATTTTTTTAACCAAAAAAGCAGAAGATAGAAACAAAAACTGCATGCCGGGTGACAAGATAAACCATATATCACAACTCTAGATAATTTTTCATTATTATCATTATTAGATCGAATTAATGTTGAAAATATCAAATGAATCACTACAATCTCAAGAACTACATGCATTAGAATCCAGTATAGAAAATAATCTGAAACTATTAAAATGAAATGAAGTTCTTATAGAAAACCTAATGAGGCAAATCGGGACGATCAGCAATAAACGTTAAAAGTCACCAAGACATTGTTATGCATACACAAAAAGCACTAAAGTATTCCCAATAGAATATTTGGATTCTTAGAAAAAACTTTTCATTGAACTATAATATGATAGCTGTCCCTATGGAGAAAAATTTACTAGCCTCAGAACTATAATTCAACTTTCTATCATACTTATAGTAATAAAGCTATTTTATTAAACTATAAAATGAGATTGAACGCAAATCAAACATAAAATATCCAAAACACATACATAGTTTGGTTTCTCGTTTAGTAACCATATTTGAATATAACCCACTTCCAAAACAATAGTTTCCAGCTTTTCTAAAAGCGCAAATTTCACAATGAATTGCCAGATTAAATAACTTCCAAATAGAAAATTACCTTTTTCCCTATTTAAGTGGTTTTGAACCTAATTCCCTTTACGAATTACCCTATATTGCAGTTCAAGGAAACGTTTCCATTTTATTCATAGGAAAAATGTCGTATTTATATAACCAGAAGGTCGGTTCTACCTTATAAGGACGATTTGATACTGTAATAAAAATTGTTACTATGTATAATTCGAGCCAACAGTCGTTTATCAAACGTCACTATTCTCGTTCAACGCAAATTTTGTGCTTGTTATGTATGATGTTTGTCCCCTTTACTTACCTCATCATCAAAAGGATCGTGGTCCGCCATTGTGTCCAGCTGATGCTTTTCCTTTGGGCTTCTATAAATCTTCTTCCTTCCAAACAAAGCAGTATTATATTGGTGACGTGATTTCCAGGCGGATTCCGGAAATTGCCGACTGCATTATTTGTGTGGCCCTACGCGACTTTCAGTAATCCGGGACAAAAAAGTTGGGGTAGTTGTCTCACAGACAAATACAGGTTTATTGGATTTTTTTCCTGAGAATATCACCCACTCGCATCTAAAAGAAAATTTATTAAATATCAGAACCTTTTTAAAATAGCTATGAGGGAACGAAGACAAAAAAGTTATAAAAAAATTCAAATTAACTCACAAAAGTTTGATAAATCGAGACTAATATTGATGTTGTTCTAAACGCTTGGAAATTACGTCTCATCATACGCAATTGCAGATGGCATGTTCAGAAGTACTAATATACCTTGAACATGTTCTGCAGTTTTTAAAAGAGCCAACCACTGACAGGCCTTGAAATTATATGTTTTTAACAATCAACGATTTGTGAAATCGTTTAAGGTAGTTCTTGTTAGATTTCCATGAAATTCATTTTAAACACTGTTTAAATTACTTGTTTCTGTTTCAAGGAAAATTTTGAGATTTTATTTTGCAACTAAACAAAAAGCTTTCTCAAAATTAAAAGGTTTTTCATTAAAATAAACTCTACTGCAAAAGGAAATACAATAAAACCTAATTACCATAAAACAGCACTGCTCAAATACAAACTGGAGCAAAAAGTAATGTCCGACTATTATATTTTTTGTTGTTAAAATTTCCATTTAACTTTTAAATCTTTAAGGATTTAGACTAACGAATAAATTAACATTTAATGTAAAAAGACAATATAATTTTGGCAAACACAAAAAGAATCTTAAAAAATTAAACTACTCGGCCAGTATGCCTTTTTCACCGACCGGTTTGGAATAAGGGAAGGCGAAAGCTATTTGCCCCCGTATCGATTTGGTGAATAGAGAAGATGAGATTATTTTTGTTATTATGGGTAAACAAGTCATCTACTAACCAAAATTAGAACAGTTTTTACAACTTTCTTTTCAAAATTCAAGTCACAGTACTTCTAGTTTTCCTTGAAGTTGGTTGTACGAATGTACGAAGGTCGAATAAATAGAGTTGCTATAACATTTTTTCGAAACTTATATGTATACTTTATTAACAATTATTTAAGTACATTCTTTTAATTATTAATACAAAGCAATTCGATTTGAAAGTTTTCAGTTCCATGACTTTCCCAGTTGAGATTTCCATAAGCCCGATTTTTAACAATGGAAATCCAACACTCATTGTTAAAAGTCTAGGAATTCATTATAGCGAAAATAAACACATTCATGTTAATGTTTGTTTGTTTAGGCCTGGGCCATTATTAGAGCCAACTAACGACATAAATTTGAAAAGTACCCTTTGTTTTTTTATAGCACATATATGTATATATTTCAATCTGTTTTTCTTTTTCAGGTGTGGCTTTTTTCGTGTAACTGAACCAAAAAAAATAAAAAATAATGCGAATGCGACTACATTAGAATGAAACTTTTATCGCCGTCTAACAAAGTAAATGTTAGTGAATAATATTGAATTGGTCTTGGAACGGTTTATGAGTTTACTGACCCATTAGAATGTCTGTCACGTAACGTGAAAGGTCGAAATGGACGAGGTACGGCCTAATCGCGAATAATTATCGAAATATTTTGGGGCCAAATTTATCGATTTCATTGCGTGTTTACTAATTGGAAATTGCTTGCAATAGTCCATGTGACTATTCAATTTTTCAATTTTCACCTCATCATTGTAGTGGTTAGCAACATGACAATCATGTTCAATAAATTATGAATATTTTTGCATTAATAAATCTCACTTTATTAAAATAAATCTGAAATAATAGTATAAATTTCATTAAAGATTAATTATGAGCACACTAAAGTCAGGTTAACATATCATAAATTATTACATAATATATGCGAATGACTTGCCGAGATTTCTGACATTAAAAGGGAGCATTAATCGGGATTTCTCACTCCACTGCACCCGAAACCTTCTCTCGCTTTCTTGTTTTCAACCGTAGACTAGCATAGAAAAAACTCTAAAGCTAAATTTGTATGCTGCAAAGTCGCATTAAAATATTAAAAACGTTGTCCAACAACATTTATTACTGCGAATGTGTAAAACAAGTACTTATGTTTTTCTATTGCTTTAAAATAAGAAAATTCGCATATACTACGCAATCACTTTATTATTATTATTGCGAAACTTACTGCTACTCAAGTAGGGTCTTTATAACTGAACTGAAAAATGAAAATCACTTGGAACACAATAAGGAGGATCGGGTTAACCTCAAAAGTTCAAATTTTAAATTTTTATGGAAGTTGCAGATGCACAAAGACTAGCATTACTCGAAAAAATTCACATTTGGATTATGATAAAAGGAGTTCTAGGTAAACAATCTTATCAGACATTTATATTATCAAAATCTCTTTTTAACAAATAATTCTGCTTAACATGTTTCACGGTATTTTATTTGCAAAATCTGCAATTTTAAAATTTTCTTTTAATGCTGCCTGAAAATATTTGCGGAAATGGAAATTCAAATCGGGAAAGTACAAGAACATTAATAAAGTAATTCATTGTTGGCATAAAATTGTTTCACGACATTTTTAAAATGAAATTTTATCCAGATTCATCAATCAGGATATGGAATGTGACGCTGCTCCAAAGGAAATCTGGCACGATAATTAATACGAGTAAGATTCTTGATGAGAATCACAAATCTGGATTTCACCTTTCAAGCTTCCCTGGATGTGTGTGCGTGCGTATTTTAGATTGTGATTTATTGGCATCGTAATAAATCATCGAATACTGATAACAAAGCGTCTGGATAGCAAACATTCGATTTTGTTTAACAGGGATAATTTAACAACTAGCAATCCAGAAAAAAATGCAATTTCAATATTAAAAGCACAGTTTGAATGATGACGGTTCTGTCAGCTTGTTTACGAAATTCTAATGGAATCTACTATATCAAAAGTAAAATTTTAAATTTCATCGATTAAATAGTCTATTCTATTTGCAATTTACCTGGTTACCTTAATTTATGCATTACTTATAAGTTTTTTTAATAATCATTTATTATACTATTGTAAACGGAATAAGATTTTTCCTTATGGGCAAAAGTGATTAAAAATTAATGGTTCGAAATCAAGAACGATTAAGGATTATGGTTACTCCTCTGCTTTTTGTTGTCAAGCAATTAATCTTCTTCAGAACGAAATTGCTTTGTGGAAACTTGCGAAAATAATTGTTAATGTTTTAGGAAAGAAATTTGGAAGGATGACGTTTTTATGGAACTTCCAGTTGGTTTCAAACTTTTAAGAGGGGATATAAAGTATGTTTGAAAAGAAGTAAATTTCAAACGATCTTTAATAAAATTATGATGAGAATACCGCTTAATAATTAATAAAAATTAAAAAGTTTTCGGTTTAGGTATCTTAAAAATGATTTAAAATTATCAATTAAGAATAAAGTTTCAGTTTTAGGAAAACTACTATTACAGACAGCGTTCCAGTTAAAGAGTTTCCTATTTTACGTGTTATTTTTCAATTTTTCTACTTGAGATTCCTTGGTTTCTTCCACCGTATATTGGTAGTGTNAACACACACATATGGGGGATGTCACGTGAAAATGAGATATGGATGATGAGATGGAGCGTTTGCAAGCTTAGAGTGGAAAAATAATGCCAGGAAAGTTTCACTCTTTGAAGGCATGCTCAAATACACAAATTCTCCATTCATCATAATTGCGAGTGGAAAAATAAAAATTTCTTTGTTACTGAAAGGCTGTTAATTACATAGAATTTTTAGGCAGTTCATTGTTATCCTCGCGTATTAACTGCAGTCCGATTTTCTGGGAAAGTTTCCAATTTTTCGAAAGAGAGCAATATTAATTCAATGGAAATCAGAAGTTGGAAAAAGTTTCCTGCTTATTCAATCGGATTAAAACACTTTTAATTTTCCTGAAAATTAATATCAGTAACAGTAACATTCAAAGAAATCTATTACATTTTTTTTGACAAGGATTTACATACGGTAGTTGGCAAACCTTTCCTTTGAAACCCTCAAATTTTCTCTTTAATTTAGGTCTTTTTACTACAATAATTCATTAGATTTAATTAAATGCGGTCCAAGAGTGCTTGTCTTTAAGCGCATATATTAATTATGATCATTAAAGTCAAAATTAAATTTGGGAAAATTAATGGAAATAGAAATTTAGTGGCACCATCTAACGACAAAAACTTGGATCAAAAGATAAATATTTTGGAAATCTACTATTTATTGTTATTAAGCAAGCGAAGGCTAGATGGTACTAATACTGAAAAATTTTCGAAATATAGAATGTAATGATAATGTGAATATCGCATTTACTTTGTTACATATCTTTTAAATACAGTCTGTATATTACAACAGCCACGTAACTTTGGTGTTTTTGCCTACATTACCTATTTGAAATCATAATTCCACATTTACATTAAAAATTTTATAAAAATTAATTATAATAATTATTACAATGAATTAAACATCGTTTAATTCAAAAATAATTTAAAATTAATTAATATGAATAAAATTTATTCATTTACGTGAAACTAATTTAATGGATTATTTAGGGGATCCGGACAAAGAAATTACCATGGCAACATGAACTATCATTTAAGGTAGAATGTTGCCATGTTTTTGTTTCATTTTCTGTCATTTCACGACTTAAATCCACTCTCTTAGCTTTTAGAAATTGAAATTTATTCTTTTGAGAACAGAACATTGTATGAACATTTTTTATACTTACAGTGATATACCCAAGCCTTTAACTAGTCATTGTAAGCGACTTGTAGCGTCTTTAATTCGTTACTTTGAGCTTGAACGTGATAATAATGGACCTCTGTTGCCAGTAGCTGCTGTACGAGAAAAATGTCAGTGGTTTAACACAGGAAAGCATATTCAAAAAAATTATTGTAGTATGCAGCCGCAGCTTTAATTTAAAAGTCATCACTTTTGTCCAAAATGATACACTTTCGTATTAAAAAAGTAATAGATATAGTATCGCTTGAAGCAAGTTCCATCCGAGATGTTATTTATGAAACGTATGGAAAACGTTAGTAGTAAATATCAGAAAACTCTATGTTGGTATTTCTGATAAAACACTGTTTCACAAATAGACAGTGATAGAATAGAGACTTTATTCGTTTTTAATCTTATTATTATTTAATACGACGAACGTTAAAAAACATCTAAATTAAAAAAGTTAACAAGACTAAAATATCAAAAAACGCCCCCTACATATAAAAGAAATATAAACAGAAAAATATAAATAAATTCTGTTTTTTGCTCAATAATCTAACACTCTAAAAAGTTGAACGCTTAATATGTAATACAATTAATATTGATATTAGGTAAACAGTTATGTGAGGCTAAATGCGATTTAATAAGCAGATAATTAAATTTTATCTTTGACTATACAGGGTGATCTATTAGCTCACGACAAAATTGCAATAGGTGAGGTAATTTTAAGAAAAAAACTTCTTATAAACTAATGTCCGATTTCAATTATTTAAAGAGTTTATAGGACTTTAAAGTTTACTATCAAGTGGATAATATTCAATTAGATTGCTTTGAATTGTCAAAATAACAAGTGTAAATAAACATGTCAGTTTACTGTCAAAAAACTTTAACTTTTAAATTTCAAGTAATTATTTAATTATTAAAAAATCAAATAAATTTTATAAAAAGTGTTTTTTTTTTCATTAAAATATCTCAAATGGTTTTAAAGATATTAATAAAATTTGAATTTTTTAAAAAAACTTTAACACCCTGCATTTTCAAAACTAAGCGATTTAGGACACATGTTTATAGGAACTTTTTTCTATTATTTTTCGCTCTATTTTCATCCCCTTCAGTTTTATACCAACTTTTCCGGACACCCTGTAGAATACGGAAGGCGCAGTCCATATGTATAAGGCATATGAAATTAACTCACCTTTCACCTATTACAGTTTTGTCTTGAGCTAATAGATTACCCTGTATAAATATGGACTGCTAGTGAGCCGCCATTAGGCGATCCAAGATGTGGCGACACCGATCTCCGGTGCAGTGACTGACTGTACCAGTTTTCGTAACCGTTATTATGGTGGTAAACAATGTGTGGTATTCGAAGTGATGAATTTGTTTTTAAGTTTTATCAAGTATTTAAAAATAATTATGAAGAATTGTGTCGCTTATGGTTACCAAAAACGTAGTGAAAGAAAGCAGGATAGTTTCATAGGTAAGAAAACAAAACTACACTTTTAGTTCGAGAAATGTTTTTCACATTTTCATATTAAGAAGCTATACATATTCAAAAACCCTTGAAGCGATCATAATCTATAGTATATTAGTTTAGGAAATGACACGTTATGTTATTGATTATATACTTTTTCATTAAATTAAATACATGGAAAATTATAACTATTAGTCTCCGCCCCGGGGATCGATGTCGTCACATCTTCAATCGCTAAGTTATCAATGATAACTTATCATTGTATGTATAGAGAACTAGTAGGCCATACCTATATAGGATGTCAGGTAAAGAATGGGACATACGTTAACTGGAGGTTATATGCGTTAAAATAAGCCGATTTAACTAAACTTACCTTAGTGCAAAAGTTGATAATAACGGAGCTACAGGGTGTCAAAGTTGAAAAAATAAATCGCTTTTTTGCAATATTTTTCGACTGTTTCGAAATAATTTCATGAAATTTCGTATACGGGGGTTTTTTGGGACGACAAATTCAAATTTGTGGACGATTTAGTTGTTTTTTTTTAGATGGCGCCACCGGCAATGATTTCGGCCCATTTAAACCGTTGCATATAACCTCCAGTTAACGTATGTCCCATTCTTTACCTCACACCCTGTATAGTCAAAAAATTTTATGAATTAAATTAAACGTGACAAACGTAAAGTTTTGCGGTTTACGACCGATTCGTTTTACGGTTAAATTTAGTCTCGGTTAACATGCAATATCAGTTTTGGGCTAATTTATTCTCGTCTAAATCAAGTCTCAGAAGGTCTACTTAATTTTACTTACTTTTTTAGGTTATTAATAGTATTTAAATTGGGGAGCAATACTTAAGCCTAACTCGTAAGTTTGGAGGCCATCTAATTTATTCAACTAATTAGGGAAAGCTCTGTTGATAACAGTATGATAATCCTAGTAAAGCATTAAAAGTTAGAAAGATAGGAACGAAGAAAAAAATGTGATTAATCAATGTGTTATATTCGTTAACTTAAAAAAAGGTTGTTCCAGCATGTTGACTGACAAACTTGACTAATTGTAACTGATTGTGAGTGGTTGGTTGTTTTTTATGTAAAAAAAAGTAAAAGAGCAAACTCACTCGCAATAAACAAAGCGTCGAAATTCAATGAGTAAATTGACAATCATATGATTGGTATACTTGATAAACTGGTTTTTTTCATGGCGCTCTTTTCGATTAAAAAAAAATGTTAATTTTTCAACTCAAAAAACTAATTATATCATGGAATAAATTATTGCATTCGAAATAAAAATTTCTATCTAATATTTTCTTAAGAAAATCTAATGATATCATTGGATAAACCTTTAATGAGTAGTTTAAGAATGTCCGATCTTTGAATATTCAGCCAATTCCGATTTATTTATAACAAATGAAATACCAGCATTTCGATTTTTTCGAAATATTTCCAAAATTAACGGCAACGGTACCAACTCGAAAACAGATTATTGCTTAGCCTAACAATACGCAACTTTATTCTAATTTAACCGACTTCATATCTCATATGAGGTCCTTAGTGTGAGCCTAAAAAACGAACACCCTGTATACAGAATTTGTAAACAATGTTGCGTTTGTATAGCTCTTAAAATATGTATGTATTAGTAATATTGTTCGTTAAACTGGGGCACCCTGCTTTCAATGATCGTTTTTACGTCCCTGCCACACAATCTACTGTTGATGATCAGTGAGTGAGTAAGACATTTATTATGAAAACACATTTTGAATATGGAATCTTTTTATTACGTTTAACTAGGAACTTGAATTTTTACAGAACTATGAGACTGTGCGTCATAGTAAACGGTCTCCATTTAAACTCGATAGGACCGTGATGGGTAGTTCCCAATTTAACCTTTTATATCTTACAAACCAAACGTATGTTTAACGTGAAACATTTTCTTAAATAATGTCTCATCATTTAGCATGAGAATCAATTTCAAAAGAAAGGGACGAAAATGGGCTTAAAATCCACTTATTTTGTGGACCAGATAAGCAATACTATTAGAGTAGGCAAATGTATCGGCGAGCAGACGAAATAAATCGTTAAAATTCAGGCGAAACCGTAGAAAAAAACCTCTCTTTTGTAAAGACTAAAAAAATTGTGTACGTTTCTGCTGAAAAGTAAACGATTTTTATTTTTTTTTTTTTTCGATTTAATTTAAAAAAAGAAAAACGATTATTTGATGAGTAACATTTCCAACCACTGCTTTTAAATTCCGTT
>JABRWK010000008.1:745133-755687 GCA_013372445.1 Hypothenemus hampei
GCCTATGGTATAACAAGAGGTATTGTAGGAAACGTCATTGTGGTAGATGGGTTTAAGCCATACGTGAATAGTGGCAATGGCGTAGTAGTACACAAAATGATTATATTAAGTTCCTTTATGTTCATTATATTTAAACTGATCCTGTAATTTTAAATTTCAGTTTCACAGATAGAAAATACAATTTCTTAAAAAATCCCATCTGTTGTTTAATTACCGTTATTTGTAGACCTTCAATTCTAATAAAGTCAAATGCGGTATGGTGAACTTGTTGTGTAATTAGGCAAATATTTGATATGACGTTGAAAAGTAACGTTAACCTGCTAGCATACATTAACATTTCTCAGGAACGTTAAGAAGAAACTAAAACTTAATAGGATTTTCCCATTGTCATGTGGCCTTTATTAAAGCTGCTCGCATGATATTTTAATTAAACTTCCAACCATTGGAAAAACCACATTAAGGTCTCTTGATCCAGATTCAGATGATTAAAGTTTTTCGTTATCTCATCCGTTAATTACATTAGATTTCTGAATATTGACAAATGACTCCAGCTAGGGAATTGCCTTTTGCAAGTGAATAATGATCCAGAGATTGTGGAAATTTTAATTAATTTACAGTTTAAGAGCAATGAGAGCCAAGGGTTTTGCCGTCAGCACATTGTTATCTCTATTCGGACAAAATTAAAAGGAGTTCAAGTGGATTTTTCTTCAAAAAATTATGGATAATTGAGTAGTTAAAAGCTCAGTCTTCATTAATTGGTGATACATTTCTCTGGGTCTGAAAACGACATTTTTTCAAACAGAAATTTTTCAATGAATGAGAATCGAACACGCCTCGTTTCGCAAGCGCTGTTGAAACCCTCGAAACTCTCTTATTACTAGGGCAGAGGCTCGACGCCGAATTTCAGTTCAGATCGGCGTTTTCCAGGTGAAGCTTACACGTTTTCCAAGGGTTAGTGTTTCTCGATCGACCCGGCCAAATAACCAGGAGATCTATCAACGTAAGTAAGCTTAATATAAGTAATTTCTATTGGTCAAGGAATCATTTTACATTGTGTATTTTCCTTGTATGACAAAGTTTACTTTTAGTAACAACAGCTATTAGATTAAGTGTTCCTAAACGACATTTTTGATGCCGCTTTTGTTTGCTTTCGGAATTGTTTCAAATAAATCAAAACACAACAATATTGTATAAATTTTCCTAAACAAACACTTTTACAGGATACCATTCGAGAATTCAATAATCGATTAACAACAATACTTTGACCTATATTAATGTAATAAATAACGAATGACCACACACAGCCAAACATCTTTAAGCCTTTTGTTGTTGTTAAAAACATTAAATGAAATAGCCACAACAGGAAAACCGATACAATTTGTTGAGTTTTCTTTTAGAAAAATTCAACATAAAACGTCTTAGTTTGGGTCGGTTAATATCGAATGGATGTTAAGGTGGAAATTGGGCTCGTAAATTTAATGGTCTCCTGGAATGGGAGTAAACAATTTTTTCAAATTTTTTTATATAAAAATAATGTGAAATTTAAGGTTTTTAACTTGACAGGAAATGTTAAAAAATATAAAAGAAGTTCATTCCCCAGAATAGGCAATGGGACAAATAGCTCCTTTTTCTTTATTATTTGTCATTTTTCTTTTTGGTGTCGGATTGAATTGCGCCTAGGACTCTGGAAATTAACTGTTATAAGTGGCAGCAAATGGGAAAATCAATAGAACGGGATCAGAAATTGATTCTATTGTCACAAATAGATGGGTTTATTTACGTTTAATGTTGAATAATATTTCTTTTTTTTTTTAATAGATAAAACTATCGTTCAAAGTTCGCTCAAAAACAGGGTAAGTCAAAATACTTAGATAAATAATATAATAATTATCTTCGAAACCTGTGCCAGCTTCAAATTTGTCACAACAACAAAATGTTGTTTTTTCTCCTTGTTTCTTTGAAATTCTATTATCATAACTCATATTCTTGTTGATGTTATTGCATCAATAAAAATAAGGATGTATTTATGGAAAATTTTAGATCAAACTAGACAATTGTAAGATTAAATGACAAAAATTAGCAACATTCTAAGTGGCTAAAGGGCACTAGTAAAAAATTAAAAATCTCATATGGACTGTCAACGAGTTTACAATTTAGAATGCAACACTTTAAACTTTACATTTGACTTTCTATTTTTTTTTTAACAAAAACAATATAATTACAATTTATTAAAGAGAAAAGTTTCGAAAAGGTAAAATAAATAGTAAAAAATATCAAATAACATATACAAATAACATTATTTTTACTTGAAAAGTCCGCTTGCTTTGAACTGCTTTGAACTGATTCACCTTGTATAATAAAAACTGAAACTGATGAATGTTTTATGGAATAATAAATTTTTAATAAAAATCCTGTTGAAATTAAGAAAAAAAATGTAGTAAATTCATGAATTTTTTCAGAATCGTATAAATTGCCATCTGCGCGTACTTTATTTCCTAAAATAAATTTATTTTCTTTATTTTTATATGTGAAAGACGGATGCGGCTGGAAATTCACACTAAATATTTACTTGTTTATGCGAATGTTTGAAATATAAAATGTCAGTTTTATTTCTCTCCAATGCGGATCTTCCAATTAGAAATTTTCGTTACAAGAATTTTCTTAATTATCTCAAGAGGAAGCAAATTTTCTTCCACATTGACTATGTAAACAAACTTTCCATAATTAAACTAAAATACATTGTCGTCTTTATTATATACCTATGTAAGTAAACTTTCAAAAAGAAAGTATACAAAGTTCAACTATTAATTTTAGGTTCAACAGAAAATTAGAAAAAAAAACTGTCAGTACTTTAACCAAGCATTGAATAAAATTATAATAAATTACTATTTTGTAATAATTTATCAGTTGTTTTTCAACAAATTAAATTTATATTACGTAACTGACCGAACCTGTAACTGGCCGGTATCTAATAAGTATGCCATGAGTTTTCAAATTATTTATCAATTTTTGAAAACAAATGAAACGTGTATAAAAGCAGACGAGTTTCACGAGACTAGTATTATTAAGTAAAAAGCTCTATTCGAAGACAGAACAAACCTTCTAAAGATGAAATTCTTCATTGCAATCTTGCTGTCCCTTGCCTTTGCCATGGTTATGGTAAGTAAATAATATCCATTAAATTCTAATGCATAAATCACAATAACTGTCTCCATCAAAGGGTAATGCGAGTGACGAAGCGAAAGAAAAAATTAAGGCCGCGAATCAGAAATGTCAGGGCGATCCTAAAACAGCCGTCGATAAGACCACTTTGAAAGCATACATTGACTCCAAAGGTACTGCCCCAGCTCCAGAAAATATTGGTGCGCACGCCCTATGTGTTTCTAAAGAATTGAACTGGCAAAATGCAGATGGAAGTGTTAACAGAGAGCATTTGAAAGAGAGAATTTCTGCTCACGTTGACGATGCATCTAAAGTGGACGAGATTCTTAACGAATGTGCTGTTGTTAAAGACAATGAGGAGGCTACTGCTAGGCATTTGTTCAGATGTTTCTATAAATATGCTAAAGATCATGGTCATTAGATTGAGTTGATTAAGAATTTTTTCAATAAAATAAAGTATTTTGAATTAAAAATTATTTTTTTTAGAAATCAAAAAAATAGTGCTCTACTTGTCATCAAAGAATTTATTCTTTAATTTAAAAAAAGAAAACAATTCAAAATGTAGTGAATATTAAGGAATTATAAAGCATTTTCCCTAAAACATAGAGCTTTGATTAAAGATTTTTCTACTTCTATTGCCTCTTATGCCCGTACTTATAGTCCGATCTCAATTTCAGACTCAAGGTTGTTTCAAAATTTGATGCAGAAATGCTTACTATAGTCGCGACTTCGGACATTTTCAACGAAGCAAATACTTAATGATTTCTTGAGTTCTTGTCTAGTAACTTTTGTGATTTTTTTTTATAGTAATCAAATCTTGATTTGAGTCTAACATTGAGCCAAAACTGGACGATAAATACGGCCATTTGTGATTTTAGTTATTTTTTGTAGCTTCTCTTGTAGAAAATTCCACAACAATGACACTGATAAGAATTATTAAATATTTTAAATTATGTCATTAATTTATTATAGATGTTGATGAAAAATTATATTGAAAGCGAACAAATATTTAGATGCCGATAAGCGGGGGGACTTATTTTAATTTATTACCCATATCAGGGCATGATTGCAAACATTTTACGACCGAATTCATAAGATCAAATTCTTTATAAATAAGATTATCTGTTTCTTGGCTTTGGACATTATTAAGTACTAATGATGATGCCAAATGTAACGAGTCCTTAATAAAAACGAAGGAAATATCAATACGAGAACATAAGAAATAATGGAAGTTTAATTGTGCGATAAATTAAGTACAATTATATTGTTGGTTGTTTATGTTCGTGACTCTCACTACTGCTACTCTCATCACTGTGGTCAGATTTAAGTTCTCTAAAGATATTCTTCTCGAACATACATCTCCATAATTGATTAATTGTCTCATCAACCGTGGGCTTTTGCAAACCACTACAAGTTTTAGTAATTTCTTCCGCCTTTTGAGCATCTTTTTCTACTAATTCAACTTGAGCTTTCACGCCTGCTTCATTGATATTTCCTGCATCATCCAAAACATTTATTCCCTTAGCCACACACATCATATACTTGTTAAAATTTGTTGGCTTAGATGCACTGTGATTTTTATGTAAATTTTCGAATACAGAGTGATCTAGATGAAGTTCCGGGATGTTTTGACATTTTCTATGTTCAGTAATGTAGTCGGGAGTTTCACACTTAAAAGATTACGAAATATAAAACGTATTTCAATTTTTTTTATAACTTACCAAAATTAATGTAAAAAATACACAAAATATTACTATGGTTTTTATCATGGTGTGTTTTTATTTTGTTCATATTTCAGTAAATTCGTTAGGTATTTATATAAGAATAATGCAAGGTTAATAAAAGTTATCGTTATTATGTTGTGTAATCAATGCAAAAGCACTAAAAATTCAACATCAAATAAATATTCAGCTCAAAATGTCCACTATCAATATGAAGAATCTTAAAAACAATATTTCAAGATTACTTACTTAATAGTTCTAACGAAACAAACATTTCCTATAAATTTCTCATAAACTCGATAGAAATTGGTTCAGTGTTAAATTAATTAAGAATAGAGATATACAAAATAATACAGGGTTTTCCATTTCAAATATTTCACAATAAAAAATAATTAATAATTCACCATTATTATCAAAAATTGTAAAAATAAAATATTGTAATAAAGCACTAAAATCAAAGGAACCGATTTCAATAACACCATATTTTTTATTTTGAAAATGTTATTTGTATAATGCAGATGACATATTTTAGGTTAATTAGACATTTTTCAAAATTATTATTGAATCAAGATTGCATTCATTTTTCGGACAACAAAATGGTTTTTATTTTTTTAATCAATAACAGTGCATCACACGAAAAAAAGTCAAACAAGCTTTTTTCTTCCAAATTGAACGAAGAAATCAAAAAAAAAATTAGGGTCGGTTTTTTTTGGAAAATAATATTAACGGTCCAGCATATTTACATTTCTTGGAGGGAAAATTTATGGGCTTCTTAGAAAATTTACCTATAGAAACTAGATAGAATATTATTTTCTAGTTGAATGGAATTCCAAATTATTTCTCACACCAAGTACCAGATTGCTTGATTATAAATTTTCTGATAGGTTAGAAAAATATTTAGCGAGACATGGCCTATTGTCACTGACCAGCGAGGTATTACTTAAAAAAATATATATAAAAGTTCATCTTTGAATTGAATGGATTTACAAAAGGCGAGGATGTCAAAAATTGCAAAAATCCCATTTAGTAAATTCAGTTCACAATTCAAACAAAACGTCATAAAACCTATAGAAAATAATGCTAGTCCCCAGCTACTTAGTCATAGAAATTTTATTCATTTTGTTTAGATTAGCTAATATTAAGTACACAGACACATGTAATGTACTTGTGCAGCTGTTTAATGGATAATTTTTCATTTTTGTCTTTCTTCCGAAATCAAGGTTAGATATGTGAAAATTATGTTATAATTTAAATAAAATTAAGCCTTTATAAATGTCATTGGAATGAATTTTTATTTAATATTATACATTTTTTAAGTTATATATTATTTGCAAACCTCACTGTCTCAAAAACATGAATTTCTAATATTCTGCTTTTCCAAAAATAATATTTTATGAAGTGCAAAACTTTTTTGTTATTTGGCATTTATTCGAAAAAAATTAAAAATTTCCGTATTTGTCAAGCATCCCACGCTATAGTATACAGCATGGGACACCATACACGTCTCAGTCGATTATTGATATACATATAAATTAATTATTGCAAATTTTTGTTTCACAACATTACATAAATATGTCTTTAAGGAGTATAACTTTAAATTATCTTGACGTTTAGAGGATTGGGCATACTGCAACATACTACATATCAAGCATATGATTTTTCTAATGGAACCCTCTTTTATTTTTATTAGTTTTTTAGGTTATTTCAGTCAAAATGTGACAACTTTATTAAGTCATCTTTATTTAAAAAGTGGAATATTTTCCTAGAAAATCACTATTCATTAAAAATGTGGATATTTGAGAAAAAAAATCAGAAAATCATACATTTTACAATTAAAATCTTGAAAACTTTGCAGACATTATCTGAAAATCTAATCATTGATGTCATATACAAGCTTTGAAAAAATGATATGTAAAGTAGTAGAAAAATAAGGATCAACATCATATACTTATTTTGAACAATAACTTTTTTTTCAAATGAAACACCCTAAATCTAGCAGTGATATTGAGTGCAGGTGATACGTTCCTTTAAGGGGGTATTCTCGTGTAACGGGTTAAATTGAAGGATATTTTTAATAAATTTTTTTTAGCAACAAAATAAAACATAAGTGTATTAATCATTTAGTATATTGTTATAAATAACTTTAGTTATAACTAGACATTTTTTTAATAGTAATTTAGCGATATTTCGTTACGGTTATTTACATTCGAACATGACACTGCGAAAAAAAACATAAATAGGCGGTAGGGTCGATTATAATATATATAATAATAATTCAATATCTTCTCCTTGTTGTCCAAAATTAAAATTTAAAAAAGGTTTTTAATCTATATGCCTGCCGCTATCATCCTTACCAAAACCATTCATTTTTATTAAAAAATAAAGAAATGGTGTACATCTAAAAAGAAAAAAGAAAAATTCACTGTTTTTTCATATGTAAATGATAAAAAAAGAAATAAATTTACAAGTTATAAATCTAATTTTCGTAGGCACGATAGCCACGGATGTGTAGAATTACCTGTCAAAATTTCAGCTCGATCAGTTAAGTATTTTTTGTTAATCAAGCCCACTAATAAGGAAAAAGTGGCTCTGAGAAAATCCCATACTGGCTCTTCCCAACTAGAAAGAAGCTCGGCGGAGTGTTTACTTATCCACTATACAACTCTAGAAATATTATACATTTTGGGTTAAGATTTTTATAGTATATTTTCTTGATCATATACTTAAAAAATATGAAATAAAAAAAAAATCGATTTTATGAAGCCGTCACACGAGGATACCCCCTTAAAACGATACTGAGATCTTCTATACCTATCTCTCATAGTTACCGAGAAAAATAAATTTTTTGTAGTCTAATGAAAAATAACTAATAGCTAATAATAACCCGTAAATATAACAATCCACCAACTACAAAAGGCGACATGAAAAATAGAATCCGGAAATGTATTTCAACATATGTACATATATCTCCTCAAACTTTGGAACGTGTGGCAGCTTTATTTAGGAAAAGATTTCAACTATGCATTTAAAGCAATAGACTGCATTTTGAACATTCAATTAAAAAGATTTTATATTTATTCACTTATTTATTTTATAATTAAGTTTAATTATTTCAATTAAATTATAGTATTTTAATTAAAAAATATTAAAAAATAATAATTTATAATGATTTTACTTTTCTATATCAGTTTTTGTTTACTACACTGATAGCAGTAACATATTTATTTTTATTAGCGAAAGCACAAACGCAGCGTCTCATTCAAATAAATAAATATTTATTCGACATCAGAAGTCACTTACGTATAATGATTTAAAAAACATTGATTTTTCTTGATTATTATGATAGTTATAGAACGCTCCAATATCGTTTTGAAAGTACATATCAATTGCATCCAATATCACTCCTAAATACAGAGTGTTTCATTTGAAATAAAGAAATTATTGTTGAAAAAGTACAACGTGTTATTGAACTTTGTTTTTCTATTATTCGACACATTATTTTTTCAAATTTTGTACATGACATCAATGATTAGGTTTTGGGATAATGTTTATAAAGTTTTCAAGACTCGAATTGCAATATGTACGATTTTATATTTTTTTTTTCAAAATATGTACATTTTAATGAAATGTGATTTTCCAGGAGAAAGCATATTTTTTTGTACAAAGACGACTTTATAAAGTCATAATATTTTGACTAAGAGAATCCAAAAAAAAACAATAAAAATAGCGGAGTTCCATTAGATAAATCATATGTTTGATATGTAGCGGATTTATGCAAAACCCCCTAGATATCAACATAATTTAACGTTATGCTCCTTAAAGATCTGTATAATGTTCTGAAAAAAAATTTCAATATTTCATTTATGTAGCAATAATCAACCGAGGCGAATACGGTGCCCCATTCTACAATATGTAACCGATACAGAGTATAATTCTGTTATTTCATAGACTACCTAGTTAATTTTAGTTATTTTATGAAATAACTGTCAGTATTGGTTAGGTTTGGTTTGGTTATTTTGTGAAATAACTAGTTATTCTATGAAATAACAGAATTATGCTCTTTAACAGTAACATACCCGCGAATCCAAACATAAATGTATTCCTAGTGATAATATTTTGTAAAATGAGATTTTTAAAATTTTTATATAATAGAGTTGCGATAACGTGAACAAAATAAAATCACGCCTGCTCACAGTAGCGAAAAGTTCACGTTAACGAGAAGTGCTCGAAATGGGTCTCTAATCACTTTATAAATAATAAAAATTATATACATTTACTGTGAAATCACTCCTCTTTTAAGCGAATACCACCACTAAACGGACACGTTTTCGTAGTCCGAAATTGAAATACATATACAGTATCTCTATCTTTTGAGCGGACTCTCTCTTGTCTGGACGATGAAACAGTAAAATGATTTTACCACGTTGCAGTAGGATGACACAATCGAATCTAGCTGTATTGTTTTCCCGTGTTTAGTGGAGCCCCCCTGACAGCGTAGTGAGGCCATTAGCATTTTGGAACACCTTATGTGTATACAGGGTGTCCCGAAACAACGTCAGATAAATTAAGGTGATGATTCTACATGTAAAAATAATGCGATTTAACTAATATACAGAGCGCCAAAGTTAAAAAAGGAAATCGCATATTCTGCAATATCTTACGATCACTTCCAGTTACTTTCATGAAATTTCGTATCGTGAGGTTTCTTTGGATGAAAAATTAAAATTTATCGACGATTTCGGCGTATCTTGTAGAGGGTGCCACGAACGACCATTAGGACACTTAAAAATCGTTGCACCTTTTTTGTGCTACACTGTACGTCATTTTAGTAAGAAAAAATCTATTCCTCTAACTTTTCTGCTAAAAAAATATTTTTTTTCTTTTTCAATTGCAAACTACTTTGACTTTAAACTAATAATTTTTAATTTTTGAAGTGTTATTTCTTTTTACGGAAAAAAAGTAGGACAAATGAGAAAAATGATTCTGGCCATCCAAAAACTTGCATGTATTAGCAGATTTAGTTGCGTTTTCCTAGTCAGGAATAGCCAGATTCTAATAAAAAATCAATTTCTTTGATTCATTTACCGATTTTCAATATAAATAAAAACACCGTTACATAAAAATGAATATTTTAATAATTACCAGGATGGGAACAGTTTTTAGGTTAATTTTTAAGTGTCAGTGCTTTCCTTAGCTTTGTTTATGTTGAATGTCGGTAAATACTGTACTTTTTCTGTGTTTATTTACTTTTTGCAAAGATTCATAATTAGAAAACTAAAAAATAAGAAATGATAAATGTTTTAAAAATTTGTTTGTTCTATTCAGGATTAATTATGGAAATTGTAGCGCGTCAAAAGTTTTCGTACTCGTTGTCGTGTGTAACAAATATATTCGAACTTGGAAGTAAAATCTAGTTAGCGCTGAAAACAATTGCGCTAACTTATTTGAAAGACCACCATCCTTATTTGTAACGTCAAAAAAGCAATTAAAAGCGAAAGCAACATTGTTGTTGAATAAATGCTTAATGGAATAAGTATTTTTTTCTTTTTAAATTTGAAACTTTCAAAATTGTTCATTAAGTCTCGATTTGGGAAGAATAATAATTTTATTAGGTCGTGAGAAAAAGTCATAGGAAACAATAGGAAACAGTTTACAGTTATGAGTAAATCAT
>JABRWK010000008.1:759234-770022 GCA_013372445.1 Hypothenemus hampei
GGGTGTAAAGGATACTGATAGCCAAACTTCAGGGGGTAATTATACAATTAATTTGCAACAAAAAAGTCTTATAACATTTTTTTGAAAAGTTGACAGTTACTCTTTTATTTAACATTTCTTTTCAACAAATGTTGTACTTTTTTCCATAAAAACAAGAATATCTCCGTTATTTTGAGATATTATCATCTAATTTGATCATACCAACTGAAAGAGCATTAAATTTGCTATAAGATATGTGTTCTTTCGTTTTAAAAAATTGTCTATACAGGGTGTTGTAAAAAGATAAAAATTTAACTTTTCAAAAAAATGTTATAAGACTTTTTTGTTGCAAATTAATTGTATAATTACCCCCTGAAGTTTGGCTATCAGTATCCTTTACACCCGTATATTATATAAGGTGACATTACATTATAATAAATGTGTTTGCGTCAAACAAAAAAACGCTTGTTTTTTTCAAAAATTTTCTTCATAAAAACGGTTTGTGTCATTTTTAATGAAATTGTGAAGTTGAATCATATCGAATCATTATAATCAGTAAAAAGAACTTTATTCAAAAATGTAAAAATTCAATATGGCTGCCATAAGGAATAACAAAGTTGGCTACTGTAACTTTTATATCTAGAGTGTCTGGAAATTGTCTCGAGCATATTGGGATTTCTCGTAAAAAGGTGTCTTAATAATGTCTCAGTTTCAAATTTCGCTTCTTCTTAAAAATTTCGATAACTTATAAATTTCATCGAATTTTCTTAACGACATCTTATTGACCTCCAAACTGCGTAACTTTGCCCTAATTTAATCGATTTCGTATCCTTCAAATAACTGAGATCCTTTTGTTAGAGCTCAAAAAAACTAATACCCTGTATATGTATAATCCAGAAAATGTTAGTCGAAACGAATACAATTCAGAATCAAACGATAATAAAGTGGAAATTCTAGCTAGGTTTGAAAAATGCCAAAATAACGAAGATACGAAAGTCGATTGGGAATATATGTGGGGTTATCTCAATAAGAACACCTCGAAACCTGGAAAAGCTGAAGAATTTTCCGTGTATTTGATGCGGCTGGATCAATCAAGAAAGTAAGTTCAATTAGAGGTTATTAAAAGAACAAATTTCCCAAAAGGTTTAGCCAATATTCTCAAGTGATTTTAAAATATTGTCGCAGTATTAGAACAAAAGAACAAATTATTTTGTTTTAGTTCAATTGTATTTGAACCACAGTAGGCAGTGGTGTGGTTTTTATTGCGTTTTTGTGAAATTGTATCATCTTAAACGATTTCAATTATTTCCATTAACTTTTATCTTTGTTGTGTCTTTATCTATGTTCTCTATTACTTAAAAAAAATTAAAACACAATTCAGATTTTTTTCTATTAAAAGGCAATTCATCTAGAAATAGAAATTCCATTAGGATTAATGCCATTAATAGTCGGAAAATGTCAATAGCATGATCCCATCAACGTTAACATCCTAGCTATGTTTTCTCAACGAAAAAGGCTCGATGATTGAAAATGTTGAAAAGTTTTCCATTGGTTAAGAAGCGAAATTGCTTGGATAAATCGTAGGATAAAAAAGTGAATAAATAGAACTTGAAAATAGGAATATCTTTAAAATTTTAAGGAATTGTTTGGTAGGTAATTATGAATCAGTAGGTTTTTCCATAATTTTTCGAAGAATTTTGGTATAAAATTTACAGTTTGAGATTGTAAAATAATTATTTATTTGTAAACACAATGCAAGGCCAAAAGGTTATCATTTCTCATGTTGCTAAGTGGAATGACCAAAATAATAGAAATTTAATGTGTAACAATTATCATTTTTTTATTTATTTTTTTCTAAATATTTGTCAACACTTCAGTTTTAATGTTTACTCATTATTAAAACTTAAATTCCTTTTTCTTTACCAAACTTCCCTCTACTATTCGTGTTGAGTTTTCCTCGCTTGATTGCAAAGTTCATGAGAACATCTCTTCAAGAAACATCTCCATAATTTATAAATAAGTTTTTGAGTATCGGCTCCTTCTACTGCACTACGAATTTTCGTAATTTCCTCCTTCTTTACCATCTTTATCAACCAATTCCACTAATGCAGTTATACATTTCATAATTTAACATGTTAACCGCCATGTGAATCATATATGTATTATAACTCACATGAACAATTAGACAAGGGGCTTCGTGAGTTAAATACAACTTTAGCTGTACAGTTGTTTTGGTCTTGGGGTTCTGGGAATTACATATGATTTACGGATGTAAACTGGTGAAAAACTACCCAATTAACATTTATTATTACTTTATATTTAAAATAAAGTATTTTTCAAGCATAACAATGAAAAAAAAGTGACTACGGGGATAATTTTCTATTTTTTTTTCTAAGGTTTTCTAAAAATACTTTTGTAGATGTGACGTTTGTCTTGAACATTATCTTGTTCCCCGAAAGGCCGAGAGTATATTTTTTCACTTAATTTGTACTTATAATCAGTAGTTTAGCTCTGAAAAGGATTTCTAATTAAGAGCAACGTTCTTTGAATTGGGGTTCTGAGCCAGAAAGTGTAATTTATTTTGATATTTGCCAACGTTTTGAAAACTTATATTTGCATCATCAGGGCTCTAAAATTTTGTATTCTGTATTAACAAAAAGCAGTGTAACAACTAATAAGAAAAACATAATTAATTTACAAAATAACTTTCACAAATTAAATAAGTTAAATGTTCAATAATAGCTAAAATGATTAGGGTGAGAAAAACAATCGTTATAATTAATGAAAACTTACAAAACCAGAAAAAACATACAAGCAATTAACAAAAGCAAAAAACTCACTCCTCAAGGTTACTTTGACTTCTCTTATCAAACAATATCTGGTGTAGAATGGTCCAAGGAAACAGAAACAAAACTGCAACATGAGGATTTGTAATGCTTTATAATATTTGTTTTTAAATATTTTTCCTTTATTGAAAATTTACCAAATCAAAAGCGAAAAGTGGACATCGAATAGAATAGAATTTGCTGGTTGTATCTGTGTCTTATTTGTGAATGTTTGATTTGTTTAACAACATCTTTGATATTTATGACAATTTTTTAGTTCAAAGGTTATCGTGTGTAATTTTATAGCACCATTGTAAAAATATTGATAGTAAGGACGTAATAACAGTTATATCCATGATAGAGACAAGTCGATAAGTTAGTGAAAATTGACAATGATGATCTAAAAGCTATGAAGACACAGCAACAAAGAAAGTAAAATTTTTATTTTATAATTAACAAACTTTAATGACTGTGATCGTGGTCATGATGATGTTGATGTCCTTCCTCTTCTCTGCTTTCATGTCCTTTACTTATCACTCCAAACACTTGATTCTTTCTCAAACACCTCCAAATATGCAAAACTGTGGCATCACTATTTGCTTGATCCACTCCACATTCGTTAACAACTTCTTGAATCTTGGTAGCATCAGTTATAACATGACCAACATGAGTTCTCACACCCTCTACATTAACCTTCCCATCATCATTCAGCAATTTCAATTCTTTTTCGACACACTGTAAATGGCCTAAGTGACCTGGAGGATGTGATTTTGTAGAGTCACCCTCATTATGATCATCTTCCAATTCAATTGAGTGAGTTTCATGGTTGGGATCTCCATGACATTTTACATGAGCGGCATGAAGACCGTGAGGATCGTCACCAGCATGTTGATGATGATCGGCCTGAAGGTTCAAAACTTTGAGTTGAGCTGTTTTGTTGTTTTGTTGAGTCTAACTTACCAGAGTTATGGCAATTATGCTTAATAAAACAATGAGCAGCTTCATTTTCTTGCAGGCAAAATAGTTGAAAGTTAGAACGGCTACGGTTATTTATAGTAGAGACGATTTCGATTGTGATTACACTGAGAGCCAAAGGTTATCGGGTCGTTAAACTTACTGTTGTTGATTGATGTCAGACAATAATATTCCCTCCTAGAAATAACATTCAATTCTTTAATTGTGTTTAAACAAGGATTTAATGCTAATACAGAGTTTTCGGGAATAACAAAATAATGGGTTTTCTTTGGATTCCGCCATAAAATACCGTTACGCAATTAAGACTTTATTAAAAACAAAACAAATCACTAACAGCCATTACTCATGTTTATTTTTACTTTGTAAAACACCTTTCTTATGCAAACACTGCCAGACTTGATGCAACGTCTCGTGATTGGTGGCAAAATCCACTGCGCATTCCTTCACAACTTTCTCCACCTCTTCTGTATCATGAATTACTTTTTTCGCTTGTTCCCTTATTCCTTCCACATTCACTTTCCCATTGTCTTTAATAATATTCACTCCGTTAGCCATACACTGGACGTGTTTATTAAAGTTTTCTGGCAACGTTGTCTTGGAATGGTCGTTCTCGAAATCATCTACAGCTGAACCATAAATGCCAGTTTCTGGATCGCTTTGACATTTAGCATGTACGGTTTCAAAATTTAATGGGTCCTCTTGGGCCTAATTAAATAATTTTAAAGATTTTTTAGATTTTGAAATTGAGCATTTAACTTACCAATGTAACCAAAAAAATTAGAAAAAACGGTAGTAAAAGTTTCATGTTGACGAATGGGTTTTTTTCGATCATTTGCTGATATTTATACAGATTATTGTGAATGCATTGTTCTTGAACCAATGTCGAATGCCAATATAATTAATTCGCTCTATGGATTAATTAATTTAGAAGGTTCTAACCTAATTATCTACGTGCATTGCTCAAACACAATAAAAGTCAATTTACAACAATTTAATCGTTCTTTTTAAGAAATTGTCCAATATCTACATGATTTTTAGACAAACATTTAAACAGTCCAATTGCAGTTGTCTCCTTCGACTCCTTATTAACAGCACATTCATTCACGATTCGATCAATATGATTGGAATCCGTATGCTGTCTGCCTGCAGCAACTCTTAATCCGTCTAATCTCACATTTCCATGCTCGTCCTGTAAGTCCAATTGTACTAACATGCAATTAGCGTGCAATCCGAAATTCGCAGGAAGTGTTGGTTTTTCGCCACGTTTCAATTGCTCGAAAATTTCGTCTGGCACGTAGGTTTTCTTGTCGGCTTGACAGTTCTGATGCACAGTGTTCCAACGAGTTTGCACCGGATTGGCCTGGAATTTTTTTATGATCACCTTCCTTATTAATATATCCAAACTGTTTACTTACCAATGAAACTGAGACAAGAGCGAAAATGACAATAAAAGTCAAACAAGCCATTTTTTGAAGTTTTTGACCTTTTATAAATGTACTTTCTGTGAATTGTGAGTGCAATCTACTAAATGCTGACCTGTTTTATACTACTGAATATTGAAATTTTTTTAAATCTTTGGGTGAAACAGGTCAACCGTTGTATAAATAAACCGTCTCTTCGAAGAATAATTCTAATTTGCATAATACTACTTGTAAAATAATATACAGCGTGGACTAATATTACAATGAAAAATTGTTATAAATTGGACACTGTATTTCCTTGAATCACCTTGTATAGATAAGATTAAGTTGCTGATTCTCGGAAAGTCAGAAATTCCCAATTGATATATTAGTAGTATTTCGTTTTTAAATTTATTTTATGCTAATAAATAAACAATTTATGAATATCTAAATATTATTCTTATATTGCTTTATTTATTTAACAGTTATTTATGTGTGAATTTAAGAAAAACAAGGTTTCTTGGCAAAATCAGCTTTCTTATTTCAATTTTTCACAACTACATCTAATATAGCAATAGTTTATAATCAATCATTTTCATACAGGATGACCATAAAATCCGTGTTCTGTAATGTAAAGTCTACAGATAATTAGTTTACAATATACATCACAAAAATTAGTGAAAAATGTTAGTTTGTTCAGAAAAATATATTTTAAATTATTAAAATTTCTGGAAAAATTTTATGAGAATAAAGTGATTCAATAAATTTGAAAATTAGCTCTTAACGAAATTGACCAGCTGATAAACAAATAAAGTAAATGCGAAATTTTCCATCCTAATGACCTTTGTGTTCTACTTAACAAACACCGTAACTTGTTTGTCATTTACTATTTCAACATCCTATATAATTTCGAAGAAAAAATTCTTAAACGCCCACGTGATGATCCTTAAGGCACATCAACAATTTCACAGCAGTTTCTTCTTTGGTACCACCGTTCAGAGAACATTTTTTAACAACAACATCGACCTGTTCTGGCTTGGATATATGCCTCTGAACTACCTCCTTTAACGTTCCAGACTGAATGTGACCCTCAATGTTTTGCAAGCCCAATTTCTGGAACATGCAATACGCGTGGGCCCCGAAATTGACGGCAATATTGACGTTGTCCTCGTGTTTTGCATGCTGCTGGAGTTTATCTAAAGGTAATGGGGGTAGCGCGTCGCATTCCTTTTGAGCCTTCTCAATGCCATCCTGAATGGAATGGGCCTGTTGGAATAGTCAGGGAAAAGTTTCTTTACTTTAAAAGTTATTAGAACTTACCTGATTGGTTGAGAATAAGAAGGAAAAGAATAAAAGAAGTTTGTACATGTTGGTTTTTTCTAGTTCTGATGGAATTAATTAGTTTTTTTCAATTGAATATATCGTAGATTAGAGGAAATGACTTGCTAATTGTGGATTAAAAGCGTAAATAATATATTTCCGGGGAGTTTTTGTAGTCAAAAAAATTTCTTGAACAATTATCTTTAAACAAATTCCTGCCAATCCTAAATAAATACACAGGAAAGTCATTAGATGCATCATTAACCTGGAAAATGGGCCAGGTTTAATCGGTAATCACCATCTGATCTAAGCATAATTATTTTTTTCAATATTAACTTAAAACTATATAAAACCCTATATAATCCGTTCATGCAAAAATATTTGTTCAGTACCTGCAAACATGAAGTGCTTTATTTTACCTGCAATTCTATCTATTATTCTTCAGGTAAGCTATTACTGTTTTTATTGTTCCACCTACATTTTTCATACACATTATACTGTATTTATACAGGATGTAACGAAAAAAGTGGGCTGGTTATACACAACAGACTTTTACGACTAAAAATAAGAAAAAGAGTTTATGTCAACATATGTTCTAAAATGGTTTGTCGGGCGCTTACCAAAACTTTAAAAAAGTTATTCAATAAAAATCATAATAAATCTTGGGTTGGCGAAGTACAAATAAATATAAAAATCACAATAGGTGTTCGAAATGACCTCTACCAGCAGTAATACATTTTTGAGCCGATCGTATCTTACACGACCTTACGTGCCCAAAAACTCCTGATATATTCCGAATTTGCCAACAATATTTTTAATACTATATNAAAAATAATAGAAATAAAAAAAAATCGATTTTATGAAGCCGTCACACGAGGATACCCCCTTAAAACGATACTGAGATCTTCTATACCTATCTCTCATAGTTACCGAGAAAAATAAATTTTTTGTAGTCTAATGAAAAATAACTAATAGCTAATAATAACCCGTAAATATAACAATCCACCAACTACAAAAGGCGACATGAAAAATAGAATCCGGAAATGTATTTCAACATATGTACATATATCTCCTCAAACTTTGGAACGTGTGGCAGCTTTATTTAGGAAAAGATTTCAACTATGCATTTAAAGCAATAGACTGCATTTTGAACATTCAATTAAAAAGATTTTATATTTATTCACTTATTTATTTTATAATTAAGTTTAATTATTTCAATTAAATTATAGTATTTTAATTAAAAAATATTAAAAAATAATAATTTATAATGATTTTACTTTTCTATATCAGTTTTTGTTTACTACACTGATAGCAGTAACATATTTATTTTTATTAGCGAAAGCACAAACGCAGCGTCTCATTCAAATAAATAAATATTTATTCGACATCAGAAGTCACTTACGTATAATGATTTAAAAAACATTGATTTTTCTTGATTATTATGATAGTTATAGAACGCTCCAATATCGTTTTGAAAGTACATATCAATTGCATCCAATATCACTCCTAAATACAGAGTGTTTCATTTGAAATAAAGAAATTATTGTTGAAAAAGTACAACGTGTTATTGAACTTTGTTTTTCTATTATTCGACACATTATTTTTTCAAATTTTGTACATGACATCAATGATTAGGTTTTGGGATAATGTTTATAAAGTTTTCAAGACTCGAATTGCAATATGTACGATTTTATATTTTTTTTTCAAAATATGTACATTTTAATGAAATGTGATTTTCCAGGAGAAAGCATATTTTTTGTACAAAGACGACTTTATAAAGTCATAATATTTTGACTAAGAGAATCCAAAAAAAACAATAAAAATAGCGGAGTTCCATTAGATAAATCATATGTTTGATATGTAGCGGATTTATGCAAAACCCCCTAGATATCAACATAATTTAACGTTATGCTCCTTAAAGATCTGTATAATGTTCTGAAAAAAAATTTCAATATTTCATTTATGTAGCAATAATCAACCGAGGCGAATACGGTGCCCCATTCTACAATATGTAACCGATACAGAGTATAATTCTGTTATTTCATAGACTACCTAGTTAATTTTAGTTATTTTATGAAATAACTGTCAGTATTGGTTAGGTTTGGTTTGGTTATTTTGTGAAATAACTAGTTATTCTATGAAATAACAGAATTATGCTCTTTAACAGTAACATACCCGCGAATCCAAACATAAATGTATTCCTAGTGATAATATTTTGTAAAATGAGATTTTTAAAATTTTTATATAATAGAGTTGCGATAACGTGAACAAAATAAAATCACGCCTGCTCACAGTAGCGAAAAGTTCACGTTAACGAGAAGTGCTCGAAATGGGTCTCTAATCACTTTATAAATAATAAAAATTATATACATTTACTGTGAAATCACTCCTCTTTTAAGCGAATACCACCACTAAACGGACACGTTTTCGTAGTCCGAAATTGAAATACATATACAGTATCTCTATCTTTTGAGCGGACTCTCTCTTGTCTGGACGATGAAACAGTAAAATGATTTTACCACGTTGCAGTAGGATGACACAATCGAATCTAGCTGTATTGTTTTCCCGTGTTTAGTGGAGCCCCCCTGACAGCGTAGTGAGGCCATTAGCATTTTGGAACACCTTATGTGTATACAGGGTGTCCCGAAACAACGTCAGATAAATTAAGGTGATGATTCTACATGTAAAAATAATGCGATTTAACTAATATACAGAGCGCCAAAGTTAAAAAAGGAAATCGCATATTCTGCAATATCTTACGATCACTTCCAGTTACTTTCATGAAATTTCGTATCGTGAGGTTTCTTTGGATGAAAAATTAAAATTTATCGACGATTTCGGCGTATCTTGTAGAGGGTGCCACGAACGACCATTAGGACACTTAAAAATCGTTGCACCTTTTTTGTGCTACACTGTACGTCATTTTAGTAAGAAAAAATCTATTCCTCTAACTTTTCTGCTAAAAAAATATTTTTTTCTTTTTCAATTGCAAACTACTTTGACTTTAAACTAATAATTTTTAATTTTTGAAGTGTTATTTCTTTTTACGGAAAAAAGTAGGACAAATGAGAAAAATGATTCTGGCCATCCAAAAACTTGCATGTATTAGCAGATTTAGTTGCGTTTTCCTAGTCAGGAATAGCCAGATTCTAATAAAAAATCAATTTCTTTGATTCATTTACCGATTTTCAATATAAATAAAAACACCGTTACATAAAAATGAATATTTTAATAATTACCAGGATGGGAACAGTTTTTAGGTTAATTTTTAAGTGTCAGTGCTTTCCTTAGCTTTGTTTATGTTGAATGTCGGTAAATACTGTACTTTTTCTGTGTTTATTTACTTTTTGCAAAGATTCATAATTAGAAAACTAAAAAATAAGAAATGATAAATGTTTTAAAAATTTGTTTGTTCTATTCAGGATTAATTATGGAAATTGTAGCGCGTCAAAAGTTTTCGTACTCGTTGTCGTGTGTAACAAATATATTCGAACTTGGAAGTAAAATCTAGTTAGCGCTGAAAACAATTGCGCTAACTTATTTGAAAGACCACCATCCTTATTTGTAACGTCAAAAAAGCAATTAAAAGCGAAAGCAACATTGTTGTTGAATAAATGCTTAATGGAATAAGTATTTTTTTCTTTTTAAATTTGAAACTTTCAAAATTGTTCATTAAGTCTCGATTTGGGAAGAATAATAATTTTATTAGGTCGTGAGAAAAAGTCATAGGAAACAATAGGAAACAGTTTACAGTTATGAGTAAATCATGAGCGAACTAACTATTCGGGATAATACCTATCGTTTTAAATTGCCTCGCATGAACACCGCGCAGTACTATAATTTCTTTATATGCCAGGGTATTCGCTTCTTCAATCACCTCCCGGTGTCTCAGAGGAAGATAGTAAATAGGAAAACCTTACAGAGAGCACTTAAAGAACTCCTCACGGCGACTGTTTTTTACACGGTTAATGAGTTTTTGGACTTGAACTTTAAGTGAGGGAGATTTTTCCTGTATTATGGTTGAAATGCTATGTTCTTCTGTTGTAATTTTTCTTTTTGTTGATCATTTGTTTCCAGGTTTTTGGCGCATTATTGTAACTGTATTACACTGTTTGTCTCTTTTTTTCTGTAAATTCTAAACTTTATGATAATGAATCAACTATCTTCCTATCTATCTAACCTTAGTAAAAGGTACTTTACAATATGTTTGTAAAAATGTCAAATCCAGAGATGATGTCTTAGTCAAGAGAGAGAGAGAGAGAGAGAGAGAGAGAGAGAAACCGTGTACT
>JABRWK010000008.1:781182-927859 GCA_013372445.1 Hypothenemus hampei
AAAAAAAAAAAAATGTTTTGTTTTCGTTTAAAAACCGTGTAAAAGCGAAACCGTGTAAATTCAGGGATGGGTATGTTCTGAAAATGTTGTTTTTGTTAATATTTGTATTTAAATAGATCCCCATCCTTCTCACATGGGGATTTCCTATCACTGATTTAAAACAATTAATGAATTTTCTTTTGTTTCTGGTCACATCATTTTATTTTACAGATTTTTCATAATCGATAATAACCATTTATTTAAAATGAGTAAATAATTTTTCAAATACCAACTTCTTTGGATGCTGGCGATCTGGATATTTTTGAGCTTAAATTCGCAAGGCCAATAAGCTGTTTTGTTGACATTCTCCATGAATAGAGATCATGTCTATGCATTCTTCTTTTGGATAAACTTTTATTTTTGGAGATTACCATACTAATTATGCCAATAATAAGATAAATCACAATTTTAATTATATCTAAGTAAAGAGATATAAAATAATATACATCTCTATGCATCTAACGTAATATGTCAACATTTTAGCGGTAGTCATTGTAACTGATTTATTAAAAATAATAAAATTCGCTACACTTTATAAAATCTTATTTTTAAGAAAAAGGAAGTATAACAGGTTCTGATTGGTAATTAATCAAATCAATTTCTCCAAATAATAAAATACAGAGTGTTCTAGTGTGTGATAACTGCTAATTAAGCAAGTTATCACTACTCAAAGTCAATGGTTTTTTCTAATTTTGTTTTAAATATCAAATACTTCAGCCCCCTACCATAAATGCTAGCTCACTCTAATTGTACACTACATAGATGTATAATTTTTACAAATTTCTCCTGCCTCTACAGGTAAACGCATTATCCAAAGAAGACGCGGAAATTTTGCGCAATGTCCATGAATCGTGCATAAAAGAAACATCAGTGGATCCTGAAATTGCTAGCAAAGCAATTAAAGGCGAATATGTCGACGATGAAAAATTGAAAGAACACCTTTTGTGCAGTAACAAAAAGTTGGGTTTCATCGATGACGATGGAAATATCATAGAAGATGTAACAGTGACGAAATTAGTCAAACATTTTCCTAACGAGCAACTGGTCAGGAGTGCTGTACAAAAATGTGCGATTAAACAGGACACTCCAGTGGAAACAGCTTTCCAGTTCGTCAAGTGTATGCGTTCTTTAGCTCCGAAGGACATGAATCTGGACAGTTTCTTTTGAAGCTACTCTTAAATTCTTAAATGTAACATTTCCTGTTTCATAGTTTCAAAGAAATAAAATGTAAAGTTTTATGATTCGAATATTTTTTATTTTAGACTATTAAGCTGAAAAAATATTTGTTTGTTTGCTGTTCTAGGTTTCAATTGAAATTTTTCTAGTTGTACAAATGCACATTTACTCCCGGGAATTTATTATCCTGCCATGTGGCTTACTTTGCATATGTAGGACACACGACAAATTGCACTTACAAGGAAATGTAACCTACCTTTATGAACATTAATAGCGAAAACTCTACAAATATATGTGTACGCTTCTATTACTATTCGTTGCGTAAATATAGACGAATGAATGTTTTGACACATGTACGTTTCGATTTGAATAAAACATTAACATCAAGGAGAGAAATCATTTAAATCAGTGGTGAAAACCTCAGGAAATTTATTTGGAAATGGAATGTTATGTCCAGGATTTACGTTTACAGAAATGGCTGGGCCAGGATATTAATTTCATTTTTGTTAATGATATACATATTTATATAAAAGTTTCCCAAAAGAAAATGTGCTTTCATTAGTATCATGCATCATGCAATATCTGAAATCAGATAAGTGGTTTTTGAATTGGTCTCTCGTGAACTTTGCTTTCCGGATTAGGCTTCTATTGTCTATATTTGTTCAACAACCTCAAGACATTTTACGCTCGTAGAAAAATATAAAATATATTTTAAATTGATTGCAGCTATTTTGAAGATTTGCACAAATGGGTTTATAAGGATGATATAAAAGCCTTGAAATACCTATATATTATCGGAGAAACTGTATTACATATAAAAAAATTAAATAATATATTGTCAGTAAGTTTTCCATGCAATATCGTAAGAATAACGTCCTTGATTTTGTCAGTAGAACATATTTTTTTCTAAATGTCCATAAATATAATATTAAAAATAGAAATATTATTAGTGCAATATTCATATAAAAGTAAATTGGCCATATATTTTCTTGAAACATAGTATAGTTTTCATGATTCATAAATATGCATAATTGATTTTGACGTCGTTAATTTGTTTTCATGCAACTTTTTTGTCACGCTTTGGGTTTTTTTGTTGAACTTAATTAAACAATTATGCTGCTCCTGCTAATCAATAGGCACATCCCGGGCTTTGGCCTAATAATTAGTCAATGTCAAAGGAGCAATTTTATTGTTCTTGTCGTGATTAAATAATAAGAACTGGTGGTTAAAACTGAAAGAAAAACTTTGAATGGCTTAATTAAACAGTGCGAAAAAGGGGTTTTTGAAAATTAGGAATTTTTATTTTGACAAACTGTTTTCTCATACAAATCATAATGGAATAAGTGAAAATTGGTTTATTTCATATGACAAAGTCCAAATTTAATGTTTTTATTGATTTGTTACGGATTTTTTCCAGTCAAATGTGTCAAGGTACTCTTTTGCAGTAAAAAAAAATGAAATAGTATTGGTGGGGATTTAAAAGTTTAAGTATATATGGAAAAATGAATTTCTCTAAAAACGCTAACAGTTTAAACATATAATTCATGATGAATACTATTCTGGTTCCTGTGTGGGTTTTAGCATTTTTTGCAACTATTATTAAGGTAAGAAGTATTAAATTTGGTTATAATTATTCCATTATTTCTTGGAAAAATCATCGCATAATTTGAGTTAATTTATTTCCCAATGCAGAAAAAAAAAGAATTAATTAAAATAAGAATAGCAGGTTTAACCTTCAGAAATATTTTTTTACCTTAAAAAACACACATTTCGCAAACATCAATCTTATTTCTTGTTCATCAATCCATCATGACGGCAGTTCGTCTTTTCGCAGCTATCTGAATAGTCAGAGTAATTTATGAACAAATCAAATTACCAACTTTGAATTACGTTCAATTTTCTCCCATAGGCTGAGTTAACAATCGAAGAAAAAGTGAAAGCAATTGCCTTCAGCAGGGCATGTTTAGCTGATACTGGAGTGAATCCAGACCTAATAAAAGCTGCACGTCAAGGCAACTTTTCGAACGACTCCAAATTTAAGGACTACGTTTTTTGCATGTCGAAAAGAATAGGTTTTCAAAACGATGCGGGTGAATTACAAAATGACGCTATTGTAAAGAAAGTGGGTGCAGCTCTAGGAGATATGGAAGCTGCCAAGAAATTGGCAGCAAGTTGTGTTGTCGTGAAAGAAAATAAACAGGATACTGCTGTTGCTAGTTTTAAATGCTACTACGATAACACTCCTAATCACTTAAGTATTCTGTAATTTAGTTTCCAATTTAGTTCCTTTTTATAACAAAATTCTCAAAGCATTAAAAGTAAATCACCTCAATTTTCCAATAGGAAATTTCCTATTTCCAGGCAATCCTCATCTATAGGAAATACTAACATGTCACAGATATTAGTGAAAATTGGAAATATCATTTCAAATCGATATATCCCTGTGGACAAAACGTTTAAATATACTATATTCGAAATTTCATTAATTATAAATATTAGGGTACAAACTCTTTCTCTTTGAACTCTTTGTTTTCATTTTTATTTCTCATAAAACATGTTTTAAAAACTAATAAAACGTTACAAATTTTGCTTCTCTACATGTAGGATTTTGATTTTATTAAAAATTTAAAAATTAAATTTTTAATATTGCCAAGATAGAGATATTCCAGAAATAAATTCTCCATTTTCGCAGGATATTAAATGCAAACTTTAACCCAAAATTTAATCGGTAATAACACTGACAAATGTGTTTATTGTTTAATAAATAGAAAAGTTTATCAAAGTTATCTGTTGTTTTTTTTTAATTGTTTCAAATTAATCAAATTTCAACTTACATTTAACAAAGATTTCCCTTAAGAGCGTTTCCATTCAAACCGGCAAACAAACTAATAAAGAATTAAGCTCACCATTTCCTTTCATTTATTGAATCCAGACTGGATAATTTGCTTGAGCAACAATATGCAAATTGCTTTTGCACCAATAAGAGTCCCAGTTACAGTGACGTCAAGGGAATAATTGTGGACTAAAAGGGGGTCAAAACCGCCTTCCACTAGCTCGAATCAAAAGGCAAGAAGTTACAAATTAAGAAAACATCACGTGAAATGGAACATTTTCCTGTTTGTATAGGGACAAATAAAGAAGGAGCATTATTTTATTACCGTCCCTGAGTATGTTTTCATTTTAGATTCTCTTAAATTGATAATGGGGCGATTGTAACCTGTTGTTGTTGAGTATAATAATTCAAGAGGTCATTATTCAATTGACAAATCGGCTATAAAAAGCCGCAGCATCCAAGAAAGTGTACAGTGCAGTTGGAACTTATCTGCTTCTTCAATCCTGAAAAAAATGAAGTTTCTTGTTGTTGGTGTATTCCTTTTCGTGGCCCTCGTCCAGGTAAGTGGCAGTTTTTCTTTTCAATTTTAACTGTAACTTCAGCTAAAATGCACAGCGTCGTTTTCATTCACGACGACTGTTATTAAACTTTAAGTTAAACCTAGAGAATTCCAAGGAAGCATTAAATCGAAGACCTAGTTTCCAACTTTTTTATTTTGTCTTCGATTGTGCTACCATTCATTCATAATGCGGGAGTTGCACGATGCGAATCGATTTTGTTCAAAAAGAGTTTTAAAACATCAATTATTTTTTATGTATTACCAAGTTTAAATCAATAAATAACAAGTAACAAACTAACGAAAAAACATTGCGGCGGAGGAAAGGTAAAGTTACAGGAACTGAGAAGTCAGAAAATCCGTTGAAACTTTACCTTTCCTTATGTACTCCAAATCAATACTTACAAATATTTCTATTTCTTTAATAATTTTATGATTTTTTAAGGTCAAAGCTCTAACTGACAAACAAAAAGAGCTGTTGGCTCAACACTACAAACAATGCGTGGAGCTATCTAAAGTCGATCCAACTGTCTTACAAAAAGCCCGTTCAGGAGATTTTGCTAACGATGACAAGCTGAAACAACACATTTTGTGTATTGCGAAAAAGAGCGGTTTCCAAAACGAAGCTGGAGTACTCCAGAGGAGCGTCATCAAAACCAAGCTTAAGGAAGCCTTAAAAGGAGACGAAGTTAAAACTCAAGAATTGGTGAATACTTGTGCCGTTGCCAAACCCGATCCGAAACTCCAAGCTTTTGAGGCTTTCAAATGTATTTATCAGAAGGCCAAGATTAATTTGTTGTAAGACGTTTAAATTTGCATGCGAACAATTTTGACTTTTTTATGCTACTAAGATTTTAATAAAGCTTAATGATAAGCCAAACAAAAAAGCTGGTTTGATTTCGAATGTTTCTGTTTATATATGAATAGGTGCTCATTAAAATGGGTCATGCGCAAATCCCAAAGAAATAGTACTAATAGTAAAATGTTGTTCTAAAGAATTGTGCGTGAATCGTCTCACTTTTAAAGGATGTGCTGTTTATTTTTCTATTTTTCTATTTAATATTAATTTTATGTTTCATCTTTATTACATTGGTTTTCTGAAGACGATCGCCTGATCGATAAGACGTAAAACCATCCGGAGGGTTTTATTTCAGTTTAATTCAATTCTTCAACACTTAATATTGACTCTTGTACTGCAAAAATTAACCGTTGTTGAGATTTTCCTGAAAACATTTCTCAGAAGAGTTTAACTGAAAAGGAAAATAAATGGATCTTCAAGGTTTTGTTGGAGGATAAGGAACGTGCAAGGGCATGATGGATTGTAAGGATAAAGGAGTTTTAAGTGTGATGTTAATGATTAAGTATAATTTTCCTTTATAATGACGAAATTTTCTGGTTAAAATGGTGAAGAATTTAACTGTCTTTATTAGTAAAACTACAATTTGCACAACATTAGGTTTTTTGTCATTAAAATTTTCAAGGAAAGGATTGATTTCAAAACAAAAAATAGTTTCAAAAGAATACAAACGATTTTTTAAAATCAATTTTTATGATAACTAAAAAAGAAGTAGTGCAAAAAATAACTTCTACCCATTGAAAAAAATATTTTAGAGTTCCTGCAAGAAAGCGCTTTTATGTTAAAACGAATTTTTTCACTGGAATTCTAAATCCATTAATCACTTACTTTGACTGACGGAAACCTTTATCACTGGAGATGTCACTTCTCGAGGGTTTAACATTACAAATAAGCCCTTAGCTTCATTTATTTAATCCGTTCTCAATGCAGGCAGATGCATAATTTTATCCTGGGTACGATCTTAATGAAAAGCCAAATTATTAATCCCCAATTTGAATTTTTCCACTAAAAACAAAGAAAATGTTTTTAAAACGCATATGGTATTTTATTGTTATATAATGTTTCCTTGACTTATAATGCTGCAATTAGTTTAATAAATATTAATAGGACTAAGAGTCGAAATAATCACGTGTAAATGTCGAGTGAGAAAACAGCGAATAATAAAAACATGACACATAAAACCGATTAAAATAACAAATAAACTAGCTCGTTCAGAAATTAAATAATTTATACAGGAAAAAACTATACTATCAATAAACATGTACTTGAACTTAATAGAGGAATATATTAAAACGATCATTATCAAGGCTTTTGATGATAAAATCGAAATTGTTTATATTTTTATTGGACTATTTTAGTAACACTCTCGCTGTAATTCAAATTNAATTGGTGAATACTTGTGCCGTTGCCAAACCCGATCCGAAACTCCAAGCTTTTGAGGCTTTCAAATGTATTTATCAGAAGGCCAAGATTAATTTGTTGTAAGACGTTTAAATTTGCATGCGAACAATTTTGACTTTTTTATGCTACTAAGATTTTAATAAAGCTTAATGATAAGCCAAACAAAAAAGCTGGTTTGATTTCGAATGTTTCTGTTTATATATGAATAGGTGCTCATTAAAATGGGTCATGCGCAAATCCCAAAGAAATAGTACTAATAGTAAAATGTTGTTCTAAAGAATTGTGCGTGAATCGTCTCACTTTTAAAGGATGTGCTGTTTATTTTTCTATTTTTCTATTTAATATTAATTTTATGTTTCATCTTTATTACATTGGTTTTCTGAAGACGATCGCCTGATCGATAAGACGTAAAACCATCCGGAGGGTTTTATTTCAGTTTAATTCAATTCTTCAACACTTAATATTGACTCTTGTACTGCAAAAATTAACCGTTGTTGAGATTTTCCTGAAAACATTTCTCAGAAGAGTTTAACTGAAAAGGAAAATAAATGGATCTTCAAGGTTTTGTTGGAGGATAAGGAACGTGCAAGGGCATGATGGATTGTAAGGATAAAGGAGTTTTAAGTGTGATGTTAATGATTAAGTATAATTTTCCTTTATAATGACGAAATTTTCTGGTTAAAATGGTGAAGAATTTAACTGTCTTTATTAGTAAAACTACAATTTGCACAACATTAGGTTTTTTGTCATTAAAATTTTCAAGGAAAGGATTGATTTCAAAACAAAAAATAGTTTCAAAAGAATACAAACGATTTTTTAAAATCAATTTTTATGATAACTAAAAAAGAAGTAGTGCAAAAAATAACTTCTACCCATTGAAAAAAATATTTTAGAGTTCCTGCAAGAAAGCGCTTTTATGTTAAAACGAATTTTTTCACTGGAATTCTAAATCCATTAATCACTTACTTTGACTGACGGAAACCTTTATCACTGGAGATGTCACTTCTCGAGGGTTTAACATTACAAATAAGCCCTTAGCTTCATTTATTTAATCCGTTCTCAATGCAGGCAGATGCATAATTTTATCCTGGGTACGATCTTAATGAAAAGCCAAATTATTAATCCCCAATTTGAATTTTTCCACTAAAAACAAAGAAAATGTTTTTAAAACGCATATGGTATTTTATTGTTATATAATGTTTCCTTGACTTATAATGCTGCAATTAGTTTAATAAATATTAATAGGACTAAGAGTCGAAATAATCACGTGTAAATGTCGAGTGAGAAAACAGCGAATAATAAAAACATGACACATAAAACCGATTAAAATAACAAATAAACTAGCTCGTTCAGAAATTAAATAATTTATACAGGAAAAAACTATACTATCAATAAACATGTACTTGAACTTAATAGAGGAATATATTAAAACGATCATTATCAAGGCTTTTGATGATAAAATCGAAATTGTTTATATTTTTATTGGACTATTTTAGTAACACTCTCGCTGTAATTCAAATTAAAAATTTCTAATACATACATTTTTTTTTCTAATTAATTGGGTAAATAGGGTATATACGAGGGCCAATATCAATCAAATCGCGCACATACATAATTAAATTTCACGTAAAAAATACATTAAATTTGAACGTCAAAACGAATATGAAAAGTTAACCCAAATGAGCATGATACGGTAATGAAAAATACAACATTTATTATTATTTCGTTTTTAGAAGGCTTTAGTACCGTCATCGTCATTGTTCGCGTCGATTTTACGCCCATTGTTATATCGCACTATTATTGATTAATTAACAATGACGAATCCTATATTCTTTCTCGGAAATTGAAAAAATTGCGGTCTGATTTTACGAGATGTATACTGTACATACATATGTATGGTATGCTTTTTTTGTAAGGGAATTTCTCTGCCAAGAAGTTTAATGTAGTTGTTGCGCTAATATAACATTTTGGCATCTTAAGGGGGTTTGAGGTTTTGGAAAGTATACAGTAAAATCAGTTAACTTTAGGTTTTTTTTCTCTAAAACCACAAATGGTCGGTAGAATGGCGTTTTTTTTTTGTATAAATTGAAGAGGAACTTAAATTCTAAAAGTTAAGTGTTAAACTTTGTTTGTACCACTAATGATGTAGTTTTGGGCAAATCAGTAATCTTACCATACTTTTAAATTCTCCGCATAACAGAAGGGAATTTTTAATTTTTTCTTTCTACATAGTTTTAAACTTTTTTTTCCATTTGATTATTTCCTTAATGTGGTTCTCAAATGCCATAAAAATTTGGAAGGAGCTTCAATGACAAGGACAAAAAAGGTAGATAAGCAAAAAAACTAGTTTTCAGTTTTTGGGGGTTTTGTGTCAACGAAACTAAAAATATTAAAGTACTTCTAAAAATACTTTTAGTGATCGGAATTTTAATATTTTTGCAGGAATCTGTTCAAAAGCAATCCTCCTTTTACAATATGTAATAATTAGAAAAAATAAGTTTTTGACTGCTCCAAAACTCCCTTAACCTTTAGAAGGCGGGGAAATTTCAGTGTAAATCCAATGTCTATTTTCGCCGATATTTTCATAAATCTTCACCGAACTACTCAAGATATATGCCCGACTTGACAGCTGATAGAAATTTCTACCATCTCCGCCTACTAAAGGTTAAATTTTGTTTATTATTCCAATTACGTATATGTATTTCCCATTCTTTAGATATTGTTACAAATGTCTTCTCGAACTTTATCAGACCACACAGCTATATTATTGACAAAAATTTCGCACTGCGATGTGACTGAAAGAAATACTAAACAACAAAGAAATAACGTGTCAAATCTGTTTAGACTAATCCAGAAAATTACCCTGGAACATTTTCTGGAAGCAACTCTAGAAAATTATTCTTGATCATCGAAATTAGTGTTCTGTATTTTAAATTTTTGCTCTTTGATTTTAAACAAACTCGATTAAAAATTATATATTCCGAAGAAAATTTCATTATTGCCGGGTACTGTTGCTGAAGAATTTGTAAATTCGGTTACTTTTTTAACCATCTCGTTCGACATATTAATGTCTAAAGCTTCGTGGTTTCCTAGAGATGCTCATTTTTCATTCAATGTTTACATTACTAAATAAAATTACTACTTTTAAAGAACTAAAATCTCCTAATAGAAAAAACCTTTTTACTGCTGAATATATGTTGGTAGTTTAATAAAAGAAGGCTTCACGGTTCGTGTTTTTCGGTTTCTAGAGATTGTCTAACATTATTCCGGAAATTTAAACGATGATAAAACTAATCGTTCGTTATGCTTACTTTTCAAAAGTGTTTTAAGTTAATGAAATTTCAACTTACATTTAACATTGATTCCTTTTAAGACGGTTTCCATTCATACCGACAAACAAACTAATAAAAAATTAAGCTCACCATTTCCTCTCATTTACTCAATCCAGACTGGATAATTTGCCTGGGTAACAATATGCAATGGACCATTGCACCAATAAGAGCCCAAATTGCAGTGTCGTTAATGAAACAATTTTGAATTAAAAAGAGGTCAAATCCGCTTTTCGCTAGCTCGAATCAAAAAAAGCAAGAAGATATAAATTCAAAAGAAATTAGCTGCAATGGATTTTTTTCTTTTTTTTGTGTACAAATAGGGACAAATAATAAAGGGACATTATTTTATTACCGACACTGAGAGTGTTTACATTTTAGATTCTCTAAAATTGATAATGGGATGATTGTAACTTGTTGTTGTTGAGTATAATAATACAAGAGATTATTATTCAATTGACAAACTAACTATAAAAAGCCGCAACATCCAAGAAAGTGTATAGTGCAGTTGAAATTTGTCTGCGTCTTCAACCCTAAAAAAATGAAGTTTCTTTTAGTTGGTGTTTTCCTTTTCGTGGCCCTCGTCCAGGTAAGTGGCAGTTTTTCCACTCCATTTGAACTGTAATTTTAACTTAAATTGGCATCATCCCCAAGATTGTTATTAATCTTCAAATAAGACATGGTGAGGTTTAGAGTCCCGAGGGGACAGTAAATAGAGGACTCAGTTTCTGACTTTCCCTGTTTTTCCTCGTTTTTGTTATCATTAATTCCTATTGCGGAGGATTCACGTTCAAAATCCATATTATCAAGAAAAAAAACTTTTATTTATTGTCAAGTTTAAAATCATAATAGCAACTTGAAAACTGAAGAGGAAAATATTGGGAAAGAGGCAAGATTACATGGAATTAAATTGGAAAAGTCAATCAAGCTTAACTTTCTCTTATACCTTTAAAATTGATTCTTACAAATATTTCTAATCATTTTATGATTTTTTAAGGTCAAAGCTCTAAGTGACAAACAGAAAGAGCTGTTGACACAGCACTACCAACAATGCATCGAGGTATCCAAAGTCGACCCAACTGTCTTACAAAAAGCCCGTACTGGGGATTTCGCTAACGATGACAAGTTGAAACAACACATTTGGTGTATTGCGAAAAAGAGCGGTTTCCAAAACGATGCTGGAGTCCTCCAGAGGAGCGTCATCAAAACCAAACTTAAGGAAGCCTTAAAAGGAGACGAAGTTAAAACTCAGGAATTGGTAAACGCTTGTGCCGTTGCCAATGCTGATCCAAAAATTCAAGCTTACAATGCTTTCAAATGTATTTATCAGAAGGCAAAGATTAATTTGTTGTAAGAACATTTAATTTCATGCGAAAAATTTTGATTACTTTGTACTGCTAAGGTTTTAATAAAGCTAATGATGAATCTAATGAAAATAATTTAGTTACCTGGTTGGAATTGTGTAAGTATATGCATTTCACTTTCTTTAAATAAAACTTGAAATTTCTCTTCATTACTTTTGTCAAATCTTAACGGACCAGAAAATTGGGTTACTTACAAAAATTTCACAATACGATATGGCTGAAGAGAAAAAAACTAAATTCCAAAAAGATAAAATTTCAAATCTGTTTAGTATAGTCTGGGAAATTATGGAATGTTTAAGTAAAACTGGCAAATTATTCATAGTCATCAAAATCAGTTCATAAAATGTTCAGAAAACTTTATTAATCTAGAACCAATCGAATCTAGTTTTCACTTTTTGCTGTTTAAAAACAAACAGTATAACGAAGTAGACGAGTACATATGTATACGAGGTGTGACTATTAAATAAACGGACTGACGCCGTAAATTTTCTTCTTATTGTTAGTCATCAATCATATCAGACACATTATCTTCTTCCATGTATTGCCTTCGGTAATCCTTACACCACTCCATACGAATTTTCCATTGTCCAAAGCAGTGCTGAAAGTCTTATTGTGGCAACATGTTGAGACCCCCTTTTCGTCGGATTTGCTTTCACTGTGTTCATGTACTTTTTTTTTGTTTTCTTTTTTAGGGTTAAAAAGGGACGTGAAATGACCCACAGGGTCACGTTGCATGAGTACGGTAGATGATCTGACACGATGATATTGTACTTTCAGAACATCATCTTCACAGACAAAACGGAATGGGTTGGCGTATTGTCTTGGTGAAGCAATTAAGGCTAAAGCTTCCACCGTACTCATGCGAAGTGGTCTCGTGGATCGTGTCACATTCCTTTTTAATCTTTAAAAAAAGAAAACAAAAAAAAAGTACATGACCACGATGAAAATAAATCCAACGGAGGATCTCAAAATGTTGTCACAAGACTTTCAGCACCGCTTTGGACAATGGAAAATTCGTATGAAGTGATATAATTATTGTCGAAGGAAATACATTGAAAACGATAATGTGTCTGATGTAATTGATGACGAATAAGAAGATTTATAACGTTAGTCCACTTATTTAATAGCCACACCTCGTATGTATGTGTTCTGAAGAAAATTTCGTTGTATTGCATACATCGGCGTGTTGCAGATTCGAATTTATCAAATCGTTTACGATTTCAATCTTCGCAATCAACTTTTTCGAAAAAAATTCTATTTATTCTGATGATTTTCATTCTTCCCTTAATTATTGGAATTTAAGGCCAAAAAATCGTCTAATTTGACTGACCTAAATAAGCCTATTGGTTCACTGATGATACTTATTATTAATTCAATATTTATATCATTAAATAAAAATGTTTATATTGAAAAGGAAACAGTCCAAGAGTACTTCAATCAACGACAATACAGCCAAAAAAGTTCACATGCACAGTAGCTACTGAATGGTGGTATATTAAAAGAAGTTTTTTGTTCTTTTCGGTATTCAGACTATTTCGTTAAAAGGATAATTGTACAATGCAATTGTTTTCTATAAGTCTCCTTGATTTTTTCAAGCAAAGGAACTAAAAAATTGTAACAATCAAGATAAAACGTGTAACGTTTCCACTTTTTTTCATGATTTCTTCAGTATATTTCACTAAAAAAATTTAGAAAATATAATTACGAAAAAAATAATGCCACTCGAAGAAGTTCTATTTAATGAAATAGACATAATTTGTATCAATTGTTACTCTACCAAGGAAAGTCTCATTTAATAATTACCAATCGGTTCTTTGTACATGCAAAACATAATAGGTAAACTGGTATAAGCGCAGGAGATACGGCAAAATGTCCGACCTCCACGCCAACCACCCGTCACCATATATAAACAATTGCTCTTCTAAAAGGTACATTTAATTACAACTCGATCACAGCCATTACAAGAACTGAACAATCATCATGCCTAGTTACCTGTTAAAGCTCTCTTTTATTTTCGCAGTAATTTCGATGATATCCTGCCAGGTAAGCATAGAAGAAAAATCTCAAAAAAAAAATTTAGAAAAAATGATTTATTTTAGGACTTTACCGAAGAACAACGTAAAAAAATAATTAAAAATCGTCAAGAGTGCATTGAAGAAACAAAAGTGAACCCGGACTTGATTGAAAAAGCGGACCTGGGGGATTTCGCTGAAGACCCGGCTTTGAAATGTTTCACCAAGTGTTTCTATCAAAAGGCCGGTTTCGTGAACGAAGCCGGTGAAGTGCAAAGGGACGTGGTCGAGGCCAAGTTACCACCGCAGGCCGACAAAAAAAAGCTTTGGAAATTGTTGACAAATGTGCCGTTAAAGGAAAAGATGCTTGCGAAACGGTTTATTTAATTCATAAATGTTATTTTGAACATACGCATCCTGAACCGGAGAAAGGTGCACAGGAATCGGCTCCTGCAAAGAAGGATGCGAAGAAGGCTTAAAGCTAGTTTTACGGGGATTGGTGCAATTATTTATTTTTATTTTGTGATTTTTAGTTGATATCTCTTTTAGTTCGAAAGTGTGTATGGAATTTTTATTTTTATCAATAAAAGTTTCGTTTATCAACATTTGTTTACTTTATCCCTGTTAAAGAAGAAAACCTCCTTTATAAAGATTTATTTCAATTCAAATTTTCATTTCTCTTCTCGGTTTACTGTTGAAATTCGCTTTGGCATTTACAAGAAAGTTAACAAAAAGATATGCATATGTACTTTTTCATCTGTTTCCTTTTCTTTATAGGAAAAATGACAACGAGCCAAGCCGAACACCAGAAACGTCTAAACCTCGAAAAGGCTACGAACTTTATGAGACAGTATCGCGACCCAAGTTCCCGGGAATTAAAGAAACTCTCTGCAAACCAATTCATGGAAGTGTGGAGCCATTACGACACAGATGGTAACGTAATCTGTGACCATTACACGCCCAAAAATAAATAAAACAATAAAAAGAAACACTTTCTTCTCTGTTTACCATCAAGTGACTTGCACTTTGCCAAGAACGGAAATTAAAAAAAAATAAGCGTTTCCTTATTATCTAATTAATTAAATGCCGTCATTGAGAGTCAATGGGATGTTAAGAAATATCTTTTTTTTTTACGTTACTATGTTCATCATCAATAATTGAAGCATTGATTTTAGATTTAGTTTAGAACTTAATTAAAAGCGTATTCATATAAGCGAATTGCCTAGGTAACATTGGTGGAGAAGATAATACGATAAGTGCCGCAGAAATAGTTAGGGGGAGTTTCCTTGTAATAGGAACCCTTAAATGAGAATAGAATTTTAGCTGTTATAAAACACAATGCAAATATTTGCTAGAAGGTCTAGTAATTTATACACTACAGCATCCTAATTTAGAAATCCTGTATTAACTGTTTGAATGCTCTTGAATTGATATTGTTAACCTTAAAAATGGATGAGTGAAAGTGGAAAAACAATAAATGAGATCTTAGATACGCTTGATTGTGAAATTTCTTCGCGGTTGAACGAGCATAAAAAGTAGTGAATAATATCGGACAGTTAAAATTTTGATTGGACGTTATTTAAGACTTCAGTAGCCGTGATCGTCTAGTGGTTAGGACCCTACGTTGTGGCCGTAGTAACCCAGGTTCGAATCCTGGTCACGGCAATGCTTAAGCATTGTCACGGTGAGGTCGAACTTTTTTGCAAATGAAACAGGAAACTGAATTAACCTGTTTCATTATTACAATACGTTCTTTTGTTTAAATTTAATTGGAAAATGCTTAAGCATAGTTCTTTTTTTTTGCAAACTAATTTTTAATCATTTGATATCGTCAGTTCTTTCAAATCTCGTTCAGTTTTTGAGCTAAAAAAGAACTTTTAACTATCTCGTTAGAAGTTTTTAGAAAATATTTCAGAATTATATCGAAAATTAAACTTTTCCGTTAACTTTTCTCAGGCAACGGTTATATCGAAGGCACCGAACTAGATGGGTTCTTAAGAGAATTTGTATCAAGCGCCAATGCNTGAATTTATTTCAGGACAAAGCCATTTTTGAACATTAAATCAACTCTTTGAATCTATAAAAACCCTAAACGTAATTAAATTTTCCAAAAATCATCGAAAATATAAATTTGTAGGAATATTTAAATAAAAAATTCGTCTAATGTTCTACGCTATCTGAGTGAAGTGTAAAGCCTCTTTTCCATTAATCTAACTGTTAAGTTCCTCCTTAACATATCGAGTTGAAACTCAGGACTTTTTTATTCTTCTAAATTACATTCACGCAAAACCCCTTACAGAAAATCGGCTTTGCACACTATCAAAGTTTAATGTTAGTGTATGAAAACACCACTTGAAAACACCAAGAAATATTTATTGTAAAACACGTCGAAAAGGTGACGTCTTTTTTTTCTTCAACGGGCTTCTGCTGGGCAATTCGTCTCTCATTAAATTGACGTTTTGACAGAGAAAATCAATTTTCACATGAAAACATGATACGATATAATGTTCCTTACTCTCTCTCGCACTCTCTACCTTTCTAATATCTTGCTAAAGTATATAAATGTTGTTCGTATGTAAGTAAAATAGCTTCTCTTCGTTGCTATTCTATATCATAATAAAAGACTTTTTCCTGTTAGAGTATTATATAATATATTATACGAGCTCTATTTTCGCTAACTATTGATTTTGTAATTAAGTAAGGGTGAAATTTACATTTACATACATCTATTGCTCGTTTGTTCCAAAGAGAATCTTATTATTAATATTGTTGTTGCAAACTTTAATATATAATTTATTTACAACACAATAGATAGGGAAATATGTAATAATAAGTTTTCAAATAATTTAATTTATTTTTCTAATTTATAACAAAAAACAAACTCTTGTTAGACATCTTTAGTATGCTATAGAATATTTCAGATGTCCATGTATTATTGTTGTACATCTTACAATTAGCTCAGACAGTATACAGATATTAAAGTGTATAAATTAATAAAACAGTTTATAATTTAAAGTTATTTTTTTAAATTGAATTTTTCGTGGTTTATTTACGGCATTTTTTTACTAATAAGAATTTTTTTTATAAATTATAATATTACGAGGGATATTTCTAAAGTTTAATCAATAATACTACGTGAATTTGTAATCTAATTACGTTCGATTTATTATCAGTGCAACTGGAAATACCATGTTAAATAATAGTTGCACGACCAAACAGACAGGCATATGTAATTTTGAGACATTTCATATTTTATTAGACAATGATGAATGCAAATGACTAAGATGACTAATGTGGAGTCAACTTCATGTTGCAGAAACAAAGAAGGTTAGTAGAATTTTATTATTTTCAAACAACATCCTAGAGGCTAAATCTGATTAATAAGATACATTTGGAAGCAATGCACCTAAAACAACCTCATAATGTTGTGCACGCGATTAAAACTAAACACTGTTGCATAAAACTGTTACATAAACGTATGAAAACTTGATTTTAACTAAAAATTCTACCCATAATTTACCTTTTTTTAGATCGTTGAACTTTTTAAACATGCCTCGTATATTCAAACAAAAATTTTATGTTTTAAATGAACCTATTTCATAAAATATCCATTGTTTTTATCGATAAGAGTATGATAATGAGGTTCAATACTGTTAAATTTATGTTTATTTTTTATCCAATTTTTCGATTTTTTCCACTTTATGCCCACATCGACGACAAATCTCCTTTTTCACTCTTAAATCGTTAATAATCAAATTTGTTTGATGGTCCACCGATTTGGAACGGTTATGACGTATTGGTGGCATCTCCAAATTATCCTTTAATGGAGAATGACCGCTACTAGTAATATCATTTTCTGAAAAATCATTTTTATAAAACAGAGTGTATATGGTAGTTTTTTCATTTACCAGAAGGACTTGAAGACTTTTCTTCCGGTTCAACTGAGTCCTCTACGACAGGTAGACTATTAACTTCAGTTTTTTGAGTTGGAGATGTTTCGATTCCATGAAATAAATCCAAACGGGAATCCAAAGAAAACTGTTTTCCAGACATTAATATTCCTTTGATTCGTCTTCTCATAGCTAAATAAGTTATTTTATTATATGTAAAAGATTATTTCACAAATTATATGACCTGGGCTGTCCTGAGCATCTTTTCTGAGTTTAATTGTTTTGGAAAATTGTTCCAAAACATCGCTCTGATCATAAATAGCTGCGAATGAACCATTTACAATTTTCGGAGACATCGGTACATTAGATAAAAGTAGACTTGAGCCAAAGTTCTCATTTTTATCTCGAGTTTCTAAAAAAAAAAATATTTGCAGTTGTTTGGGAAATGATTCAACCACCACCACCCCAATATACCATAAAACTTACCAACTATCTTCTAGCTATTTAAAATATTTTAATTGAAAAGAAAATAGAACGCTATAATTTATAATTTAGATAGTATATTTACAACGAAGTATCAATTAGACTGTTGTATAATTTTTAATTGTCTGAAAGCCACTAATTTTTTTAAACTTTTCCTGGATTGAGCTTTTTTTCCTTTAGAAAAACGATTGGATTTCTCAATTGGCGCTCTAGTAATAGCTTTAAAAAAAATATCGGTTCAGCAAATAAAATAAATAAAATAATAATTAAATATAATAGGATACGAAATTCAAAAACTCACCTCCAAGTGGTACCTTGGCTCTACGCAACAGTTTTTCCCTTTCTTCCAAAATTTCATTGGCCACATTAAGGATTTCCTTCCAATCTTTAACAATATCGTCCAAAGTTGTCCTTGGAGAAGTTACTGTAAAGCGAATTACGTATTTTCCTTTTAAATTCGCAGGAACACAATGAATATTTCCACGACAATTCAACCTGAAACCCTTACATTTATTAAACTTTATCTGAAAATTCATTTTCCAGACCTTTTGCAAAGAGTTTCCGTAATGAAATTGTCCCCCACCAAACGGAAAACAACTAAACCTAAGTAGCGTTTAGCAGGGATTTCGAATCTCGGATCGTTTCTTACGAAATATTCAAATTTTTCAGCTAATAGGACTCCTTTTCGAATGTGTTCTTGCAGCCCTAATATTCCATAGTTACGGATCACAAACCAGAGTTTTAATGAACGAAAACGTTTGCTCAAAGGTATTTGCCAATGCTAAAAATTCTTTAATGCAATTTTGAAATATTTCGAAAAGGCTGTTTTTACCATATAATCTATTGCAAGACCAGAATATTCGTGAGTTAAATACAAAGGATTTACATTAAAAGCTCCATGAAGTGCACTGCTATTCTTCACCCTACAATTCTAAATTTCAAAGAATGATACTAATATAAAAAGGTTCTTACCACATAGCCGTACAGTCAAAATGTACCATGAGCCATTTAGATGGATTGAATGCTATAGAGTTAGCTTTTTCAATGCCTTTGAGCCAAATTCTGTATTCTGGACATATAAACGCTGATCCAGCATATGCAGCATCTACGTGACACCATAACAATTCGTTGTAACATATTTCGCTGATTTCTTGAAGATTGTCAAATGCGCAGGAACCAGTTGTACCCAAAGTAGCGCATACCTAATGGAAAAAAGCAATTTTTTCTGAAATTAATTCAAAAAATCGTTATTTTTAACAATTATAAGAAAAAAATCATAAAAAAACTTGTCTTATTAACTTTCTAATTATTTTTGAAAAACAAATTGACAATACCGAAACAGAAATAGACTATTTGGAAATTATTTTCCGAACGAAAGATTGCTTATCCACTAGAAAATAATACTAATTGGTCAAATCTTCTTATAATGATTGCGAACGTTTCAAATCCCTTGTTTGTAATTAAGACTTGCCATTTGTTGATTTATCTTTTATCTGACAGTTAAACGCCTGGACCACAAGATAAATTTCGGTCCTGGAAAAATCTCCCATTGTCTACCTACCCAGAAGGGAATCAATCCTTTTTCTCGATCCTGCTTTATGGCTTTTAATAATTTTGCACCTCTCATTGAGAAATTTTCGTCGCATTCAATGTAACGTAATGTTACCAAGCCTATTAGAGCTGCTTTTTCCACACTGAAAATCTAGAATTTAATTAATAGTAATATAAACTGATTAGTAAACCTTGAATGTGCTTGATCTGAACAGTAAGCCACTAGTTTCCCGTTAATATCGTGTTTGGCGGCTTCTGGATATAGGTCTTCGTACATTTTAATAGCCACATATCGTCCTGCTAGGAGACTTATCAGAGTACATTCACTTGCAGTTGTCTAAAAAAAATTATTGCAAATTGATACGTTCTTTTGTTATAAAATTACTAACTTGAATTACACCTCCACCGTCACCTCCTTTCCTATGTAAAAATTCTTCGGGCAATCCAATCATTTTCCCCAACCAGTTCATTACCACCATTTCTAATTCAGTACACACCGGACTTGAAGCCTATGGAAAAAGGAATAACTTTAAAATTTCCTTAATTTATAAACAATATGAAGCGTACCCAAGTGAATCCTAAGCAATTAATTGCGTTACTCAGCATTTCACCTAACATAGAAGGATAGCTGTTTAGAGCTGGAAAATAGGCATGCATATGAGGGCTTTGCCAATGAGTTACTCCAGGCATAATGACTTTTTCAACATCCTTAAAAATCGTATCCCAAGATTCACCATTGACAGGGGCAGCATCAGGGATTAAATCTCTAATAAATCCAGGTTTCTTGTCTGGAAACACCCGTCGTTCTCGAATGTTTTCCAAATAGTCGGCTATGTAGTCGACGAGCTCTTTGCCTAAATGTATTGGAACAGAACAAAATCCATTTTCGAGACAATTACGTTGTTAAATAGGAAGAATACGGTATAAACATCAATGTGTTCTGAATCTGCAAAGACATTCCAGTTGATCCAGAAAAGCAGGAAAATACAGCTCAATAATATGGAAATCAAGTTTGAACGTTTAAACGATTGCTGGAATTGGTTCTTTTTATTTGTTAGAGAGTTTATGTAACTGGAATTTTAGTAGTAATATATAAGCTTTGATGAAAAATTCAACCTGGGCAGTTAATTTTATTTAAAAACGATGACTTTATTAAATGTTGCTTTTGACGTATGATAAAACTCCAAAAATGTTCATTTTATTCATTAAAATATGTAAAAAAATCTTTGACTAGTTAATTACCTGTTCACTGAACAGAATAAACCAAATTCTTGCTCAAGAATGTGAACAGATTATCTATCTACTTTTAATTTTTATATGTATACATACCTTTGATTCGAAATTCTTCACAATTCATAGTGGGCACCTTCAGAAAGAAATTAAATAAAATAGTAAAGATGAAAAATTGGAGTCCTAATTTTTAGAAGTATTTGAAGTATTGCATACCTTAAGCCTATCAAGTGAATGTAAAATGCTTTGTGTGTATTACTAATTTTAATCTAATTTATTATATTTATCGGGGAAAACAATGATTTAACGAACGAATTATCAACTTTTTTCATTTAATTTTTTAAAAATATTAAAGTTTCAAAAACACGAAAAGAAAACGAAAATTCAACAATATTCAAATGATAATTGTTTTTATTGTTGTACTTCCTTGCATTTAAAATTGAAGCAAGCATAACAACATATTCAAATAAATACTTATTAATATTTGAATTTAAACATATAATTGATGTAAAATTGTAACAAAAAAAACTATTTCAAAATCTTACAATTTTGTACACTGGAATGGAACGGAACGGAATAGATCACTGAAGCCAAATAGCTAACTGGAAAAAGAGCAACAAGTAAGCTCTAAACTGTTCTTATATAGGGTTTCCTCCCGCTCAAAATTCAAACCTAACAAGCTTCGATATCTAAATCTAATTCACTAAAGCAAATTCGAGGAAAACTCTGTCTTTTATATGTGTATTTATTTAATTTTTTTAGTAAACAATGTAATTAATTCATTAATTTAAAAAAATTCCACGTCAATTTTTCAGTGGAATTATATTCATGTATATATTTGTTTATACCATAATTACTATTACCAATTTTAACCAAATTACTAAGCAATAATATATTAATTTTTCTATACTTGTCAATAAAATTTGACTTTGACTTAACCCATAACAAAAAAATGGCCTTTGTAAGCTTAATTTTCACTGCTCGAAGCTTGAAAAAGTATAAAAACATTTTAATCGAAGAAAAGCTCGATGCTATTCAAGCACAAAAGGATTTGACAAAGAAAAAATTCAAATTTCGTCATATATGCATAGATGTGCGTGAGAGTTTTAAAAAGTTTTTTAAACGGCTATTTCGATGTCAGGAGACCTCTTGTTGGTACCGAAACTGTTACGAGCTGAAACACGAAGGCAGTTATAAAAATTATTTTTTTAAAAGTTTCATTGGATTTTTTAGTGGAGTTTTATTAACGTATTTTTTGTATTTTGTGTTTATTTTCCAGTTAAATGTTCAGATTACGAGTGCCACTATTATTTGTGCGTTTTTAGGTTGTATTTTAACCATTGGATTAGCATTTAGCTCTAACATAAGGTAGGTTTAAAGGAACAATCTTCTAAAGAGTGTCCTGGAACATTTTCTAAAACGATTTTCGACAATCAATTCCGAAATAACTGGAATACGATTGAATACAAAAAAATTCAATTAGAATAGTGCCGCAACTTTAAACAAGGGCCGCACCCGTTAATTAAATTTCTTAATTAACTTTCAAGACATCACATTTTCAATGGACACTCAAATTTCGCTCGGCTTTATTTCCAGATGTATCGTATTGCTGACGCTGCCGCAATTTTTTTCGAAACGAGGTAGACAGGCTCTGATGGCTTACGCATTCATTTTGGCCCTTACCGGTCCCGCTCAAAACACCTTAAACAATCTAGGAATACTCAATGAATCATTGGCTTGCGGACAAGTGAGTATTTCTTATTTTGTTAAACAGTGTTATTTTTTTTTAAATCATCAGGAACAATTAAAGCAAGCCGTGAAACAAATAATTGACGTCATTAAGAAGCCGTTTATGGCAATCAAGGAGGCAATCAAGAAAGTAATCAGGACAGTGAAAGAGATTGTTAAGAAAATTAAAGAAATCCTCTTAAAAATTAAGAGGATCGTTATGGCTATTGGTGAAGTTTCAATTTTTTATTTCGAATAACAGACCTGAAATTTAATTTTTCCAGTGAGAGTTATTAAATCTGTATTCGAATTCTTAGGAAAAATGATTAATATTTGCAATAAAGAGCTGGGAACTCCTTTTGAACGTTGCACGAGGGTTTTCGAAAACGCCATTGCTGATTGTAATGCTAAATTAGGGCCCCTTTTCAACTGGTTGTGCTCTTTAGCTTATATTGTAAAAGCTGTGTGCTACATAGTAAAAATTTTTGATTACATTTGCATGATTGTGGACTTTATCAGTAACTCTATAGTAGGAGTAATCATAAGAAGTAAAATTTAACAATAACAAAAAATGATAAAAATAAATAATCATTGTAGAAATTAAAATTTTCGTACGCCACATCAAGACAATGTTTTATGTACGGATTAGGTTCGCCCATAGCTTTAAATACAAAACAGTGGCGTCCAAGAGTGTCACTGAAATTGCTAAAGAAATTGTTAAAGAAGTAAAAGCTAGAAGTCAAGGAATCGTAGCATTTTTCAATTTTATGACATCGGCAAGCATGCTTTTCTTCACTTATTTAATTTTTCAGTGAGTATTTTTATCCAAATCATAGATAATCCATTGATTCTCTAATTTTTTTGAAATTATATCAAAGTCTCTAATGGACTTTAGCTCAAAATTTTACTACTTTGTGCGCAATTTAATTCTACTCACCGGAATAAAGCTTCCTATTAAAATCTCATGTATTTTTAGAGTAATTTTCTATAGATTCAAATATTTAACGAGTGAAAAGTTTGATAATATTTATATCACAAAAAATTTTCGAAAAATTGATCAAAGAAGAGCCAAAACTGGCAAGGAAACCGTACTTCCTCTCACAAAATCTGAACAACAAACATACGTTCCTGTAAGAAACGTTTTTGATGTCAAAATGCATCAATTTTTACCTTTTTTTTCAGATCGCTTCAGCAAAATTAGTAAGATCGGAACGAAGAAGCCTCTCAAAGAATATCACAAAACTAGCGACAGCCTCTGTAAAATTAGGAACCCATATGGCAGCTGATTACAGTCTATATTGGGTATTGAATCTGATTTCCCATCATGCACGTTATCAATCCAAAGTCCAAGGCACCATACTTCTTTAATCGTTATTTTATCTAATTAATTTTTAAACTTCAGCTCCAAACTTCCCTGTAGCACATATTACTGGAGAAGGATTCTTGGCAAAACTTCTTCGTTCAATTGTTAACGCCTTTCAACCGGTAGGGATTAAACTAGAAATTGATACAGTTCCTTGCTTACCAATACCTATTCCTCCAGATTTCGATAGATATATTCAAATAGGTAAGTACTTACAAATTAAAAATCATCCATAATATATGGTTTAATATGAAGGAATTACCATTGCTATTTGTTGGATATTAACTGTATTCGAACCATATGGTTTGAGACTCAGAAATGCCATTATGGGATATTACTACCCATTACGAGCAAAGCAAAGAACCATCTGGCTTTATAATCACATTTTAAGGTCCAGGGTATCGTTTTTACTTCTGGCTAGAAGAAAATTAAGGAAAAAATTTGGACTAAAAGGACAAGGGGATGAGATCAGCTGCAAGCAATTGTTGAGAACAAAATTAAGGTTCAATAACTAAATTCATTGAATATGCGTTAAGATAATTTCAATTCGAAATGCGTAATTTTTAGAATATGCTTTGGACGTAATTTGGAAAAATCCTGCTTACTTTGTGCAGAAATCTTCAAGGAATCCGAGAAGTCACGTTTTATCAAATGTTCAACTCCTGGTTGTCCTGGTCTGTTCTGTTTAGAATGTTTTGAGAGTTTAAAGAATATCTGTCCTGTGTGCTTGTCACCAATAGAGTATGGTGATATTGAAGATGAAGAAAAGTAAAATTTACTATATCATTAAACCATTTAGTCAGAGTAATATTTTAAAGAGACTCGTCAGGAGATGAGTCCCCTCCTAAATACAAGAAGAAAAGATCCAAATGTCTACGTTGGCTACCTTGTGGAAAAATTGAAGACGACGATGAGAAACAGAGTTTAATCCAATATGAAAAAAACGGTGACCAAGAAACTGAACCTCTAATAGAAGAAATAGATAAACATAGTGACTCTTGTAGCGACTATTCCTATTCTTATCAGTATGACGATGATAATAAAGAACCACTTCAGTCTCCACAAGTTTGGAAAGATGTGGAAATGCAAACAAGGCCAGATGAAGCAAGCATGGAAAGTTTCAGAGAAGAAAACGAAGAATGTTTATGCGTTGACTTGGATAATCAAATTCGAGTACCAAAAGGACATGCTGCTTTAATAAAATTGAATGTCAAAATCGATCAAAATGAAGAAATTGAGCTGCAGACGTTCAACAGTCAATCAGATGAAACTTACTGCCAATGCGACAGACATGTTGAATTTATTGGAGTATCAAACGAACTCTCAGACGTTCATAAAAAAGTTAAACGGTTAAGAGACTCCGATATGTGCAATTGCTCTGAACAAGATTTACGAAAGAGCACCATGTCTACTACCATGAGATCGGATTGCAGGTATTGCAACTGTAGTGACACTGAAGTTCTTTCAATTTTGAATGCAGGAACTGAAACTGTTGAAGAGCTTCATCAAGAAGTTCCCGCGCTAGACTTATCTTTCGTTGATGATGAAGATCTGTGCCAGTGTCAAGATGATAATCCAGTTCTCAGCAATAGGTATTACCACTTTTAATACAAAAATTAAAAAAAATAATTTTTTTTAAGGTTTAATTACGTTAATTTTCAAGAAATTTGCGAGACTTCTCCAAGAATAGAATCCTCCTCGGCAATTTCTAGCTTACAGCAATCTCCAGAGTTTTTATTACGAAAAAGAGTATCAGATAATAAAAAAAATTCACTCAGTCCTTTCGAAGATGTTTCACCCAGTTCCATTAATAGTTTGGAGTTCAAAAAAGCTCAACAAACTAAAGTAAAACAATATTATCAAATCACACAATTGCGTTGTGACGAATCAAAATGTAGGAGCAAAAGCAACAAAACACACACCATCAGTGACATGTTAAAAAAGTTTTTGTTCAAGGTAATAACTGTCAAAATTGTCCACGTCAATGAAAAGGAGTTTTTCTTAAATTTTAGCGTAAGAAAAGAGCAAATAATTATTTACCTATTCATGCAAAAGATATTGACGATACAGTTGAAGTTCAATCGTACAACTATAAAGAGGAAAATTGGGATACTCTCAATTTGAGTACTCCAACTTATCCATTTGGAAGCGAAATATCTTCAGAGGTTTCAGACGAAGAACAGCAACTCATTGGTGATAAAAGAATTAGAGGGGGCGAATGCAATCACTTGATCGACTGCAGATTAGCCTCAAGGTGTTGTCCTGATCTAGAAGTAAAACCTTATCATATAAAAGGTAAGTAGATTTTAGTTGTCGTTTCTAATAAATATATGACAAACAGATTTATTTGCAAAGCTCTTACTGAAATTAGTTTCTTCCTTTTCAGACCATATAAGATTAAAAGACCTTTCAACATTGTCTCTACCACCAATATCCAGACCAGCAAACACAAGAGAAGTTTTTGTAAAAGTCTTCTCGTACTCAGAACCTTCTAAAGTTTCAATGAAAGCATCTGAAGTTGAAAAAACAAATCAAGAACAAGAAAAATTGAGCATTCCTAGAACAGCAATTTCAACGGGATACTTCGAACAAATAGGGACTCCGGGATCTTCAGACAGTGCCCTTAGTGAAACAACTTGCGTGGAATTATTTGGCAGTCCTTGTCCAGAAGTTTTTGCAAGAACTTCACACGCATCGTCAAGAATATTGCGTGATAAAAGTATTAAAGAACTACCAGAAGAAGAAGCGAAGGAGGAAAGGCAGTTGGTTAGGGAAGAAGTTAGCGACAGCATAATTAAAAATTCTGCGGAAAAAGAACAATTAGAATTTCAAAAAGAAGACGCCAGTGTAACATCAAGGCCATCTGTAAAAACTGAAGAATCCAGTCAAACTTTAGCTCAAGTTACTAGTGAAAAACCCCTAGAATCCTCTAGAACCTCCAAACAAGTTTTAGTAGATCAAGCTAGTTTTGAAAAAAGACTAATTCTCCAACCCCAAACCAATAGTTCCAGATCTTCCTTAGGAGAGCCATCTAGTAGACCATTATCCAAACTAAAGAGCACCCAATTAAATCAATTACTCTACAAAGACGAGAGAACCGAAATTAGTTTAGTCCAAAAAATAAATCCTGAGAGGGCTTCAGGAAAAACTCAAACTGTAACCATTCCCACTGTGGTTCCCCAATCTCCCAGACCTACCGTTAAGTTACAAATTTCCTTACACAACTCTATAGTTCCCGAAAAAGAAATTTCTCAAGATCCCATTGTACCGAGATCGCTAAGAAGTGAAGAAAAAATGGTGGAAGCTAAAGATAGCTTTAAGTTATGCACGGACTGGGACAATTGTCATGGAAAATTTATACTTTCCAATGACAAAATTCAACAAACTTCTGAAAATGATCTTCATTACAGAGCTCACTCGAAACCTATTCGTTCAACGGACTTAACGACACCTGACAAGCACTGCCAACGGTTGTATTATTCCAGTGAATTACCAGAAAAGGAATTTTCCTCTTCATGTACAAATGGGTGTAAATGCTCAGTTTGTCTTATGACTTTAACGCAGCAACAGCAACAACAACGTCTTCGATCAGAATCTGCTTCTGAAAATTATTCTCAAGCTCAAAACTCCATTTGCCATTGTTGTAAGTGCATGAACCATCATCTGAGACCCAGAAGAACCAACGTTCACAATCATCAAGTAACACCCAGGACTACTGATTCAGACTATTGTGATTTTTTTCCACCACCACCACCACCGCCACTACCAATGCATGCATCAAAACCTCGAAGATATCGAAATTGTACTTGCTGCTACATGGGAGATTACTCACATCCTGTTGACGATGATTACAATACAATGTTCGAAAAATCAGATGAAGATCCTTATTTAACAGATCTTCCGTATCAAAATAAAGATGATTATTTAGGTTTGGTTGAAGAGCTGCAGGATACCTTACACTCTCGTAATAGGAATAGAGTCAGAAGGACAATGAAAGAGTTCGAAATGAAAAGCAAGCAGAATAAACCTTTAGAGAAACCGATAATAGATTATGATGAAACTAGTGAAAGTGAAGAACCTTTAATGAGAAAATTGGAAAAGAAAATATGTTGTACTAGTGACAAATGTAATTGTACTAAAGGAAAAATGTTCATTTCACCTATTCCAAGGAGGGGTAACAAACTTTCTTCTCATTGGACAATAGACCCTAGTTCAGGAGAATGGTTAAAATTAGGAAAACGACCAATGAGAGGACGAAGGGGGGATAATGACGAGAACGATGACATATATAACTGTCCTTGTTGTTGTGAACATCGATATCAATAAATAAATTTGAATGTCTCGAAAAGTATTTGTTTCACGGTCGAGTGTATTTAAAAGCTCGCGAAAAAGTATGTTTCATTATTTAGTGGTTGGCTGATGTTTTGATTTCGCCACTTAAATTTGTTTTGATTTTTTTTTCATCGTATACCCAATTAAGCAACTGGATCAAAAATCAAGTCACTGACCTAATGTGGAGAAATGATCCCTGAAAAAAATTACATTCAAATTACTTTATACAGGATGGACGGATAAGAAACGTTCAGGTGTAAGAAAGCATTAATACATACAGTATGATACAAATGTATGGAATAAATTCATTTAAAATTCTGGGGTTGGGTTTTTGGAAAAACGCTCGAACACGTCGACTTTTATTTTTTCTTGCGGTTTTTTTAATGATAAATTCATGTATACAGAGTAGCACAAAAATCAGCTACAACTATCAACTTTGTTTTTTCAAATGGAAACCCCTATTTTTTTATTTCATTTTTTGGATTGTCCTTCAAATGCCAAGCATGTTTCATGTATCATGTCCTATACCTAAGCGCAACAGTTACCGAGATATTGACGAGTGAAATTACATATGAATATGGTTAGAATTTTACGTTTGACATATAGCTATCAGTACCTATAGATATATTCATATGTAACTTCAATCGTTAATATCTCGGTAACTGTTGCGCTTAGGTATAGGACATGATACATGAAACATACTTGGTATTTGAAGCAAAATCCAAAAATGAAATAAAAAATAGGGGTTTCCATTTGAAAAAACAAAGTTGGTAGTCGTAGCTGATTTTTGTGCTACTGTGTATACATGAATTTATCATTAAAAAAACCGCAAGAAAAAATAAAAATCGACGTGTTCGAGCGTTTTTCCAAAACCCAACCTTTGAATTTTAAATGAATTTATTCCATACATTTGCATGATACTGTACATGTACGCATATGAAAAATAAAAACTTATATAAAAGGTTATTAAATTAAAATTGAAACATTCTTTTCGTCTTGAAATAAGCGTTCATTAATATAGTTAAAAACAATAACCATAAATTACTTCTTTAATCCAAACACTGAAAGAAATCATGGTTATTGTTTTAACTAAATTAATGATATAACACTGAACTTGGAAGATTCTCCTAATAATTTAATAAGCGTTCAGATAGAGGTTCATCTTAAAATAATATTGCGCTCTGTATAATTTTATATGTTGAGCAACAAATCTGCTTCAAATAAAGTGAAAATATTCCACAACAATTATCATAATTTTCGATACACAGCATAATAAACTAGCTGTTGAACATCTTAACTGCTACCCGTTCTTAAATCGAAATTTCTATACTCTTTTGACCCAGAGTTTATCTTTTAACAACGGTCAGTACAACAAGAAGCACCGGCATCATCCGACTTAAATTTCTGACGCTTATAAAAATGTCCCTTGAAAAGTATTCGAATCTTGTTAATGAAGAAAATTATTGTGAAATAAAATTAACTAAATATTTAGGGCATTCCTTACCCGAAATACAATCGTTAAACGACGTTATACGAGAATTAAATAAAATTTTTGAAAGTGATAACGTGAATATTGAATTGGTACGGTATGTGCTTACAAGCTACAAATCAAACCCAATTGAATGGAAAAAATATGCCAAATTCGATAGATTGAGGTAAAGATAGCAAATCTCATTACAATAATAAACACAAATCTTCTAATTGCAATACAGATATACAAGAAATCTTGTTGATAACGGCAATGGCAAATACAATTTAATGTTGCTTTGTTGGGGCGAAGGTCAGGCAGCAGGAATACACGATCATGCGAATTCTCATTGTTTCATGAAGATTCTACAGGGTTCTTTGGAAGAAGTTCGATATTCATGGCCAAAAGATGAAGAATCGGAATTAGAAGAAATATCGAAAACTCGCATGGATCTGAACGATGTCATTTATATCAATGGTATGGTTTTCTGTATAAAAATATCTATTCAATATATTTAATATGGAATATTTTATGTTGAAGACTCTTTGGGACTCCATAGAGTTCAAAACGTTTCCAGCTACGACACATGTATCAGTTTACATTTGTATTGTCCTCCATATGAAAAATGTTCGGTTTTCAATCAGAAAACTGGTAAAAGGATCCCTTGCCAAGTAACTTTTTATTCCACATTTGGTAAAAGGATCAAGGTTTGCATTCTTCAATTTTCAATTCATTCAATTAATGACTGTGTTTTAGGAGAATAAAGAAAATCGTCAATAGTGTTGATATAAACGTTATAAAAAAATTAATAAGTTTATTTTATAATCTTACCTTAAATACACTTTCTAGAATGTAAATATAAGTTTTGTAACTTTAAATAATTTATTTAAGTGTATCTGGATGAGGATGGATCTCCTAGAAGGAAACGAGCGCCCGAAGAGCTTTCTGAATTCGTTAAGTCAATGTTTTGAAACTGAGCCTCAAATTGTGGTCAGAATTTGAGATCTTTGATCGCTTGCGGCAGGTCGGGCAATTTGATGTCTTTGATTTGTTGGGGAATGTTCATGTTTTTCACTGCAGAAACTGCTCTAGCTGGAGCTGCTGATATACCCGCCTAGATTTTAAAAATAATAACATATTAGTACAAAGTATTAATGATCAAATACATGTGTACATATTTTCCGACAATACCTCTACATAGTCTTTTTAAATTTATACATAAGCATAACATGAATATAGTTAATGGCAATTAACAAAATAAGATTGAGATTAGATTACATCGATTCTGATCAATCTGATTCATAATAAATTCAGGCGGGGTCACAATCAACCAATTGTTTGTCAAAATAACAACTTACTATTATAGAAAATGATCAGCGTAAATAAAACTTAGGGATTGCGCAATTTGGAAATGGCTTTTCCACATCTATAAAGTTAAAAAAGCGTCCTAACCATGGTAATTATATTTTTTAGAATTAGTAAAGTTACCTCTTTACATAAACTAACCTCTTGTTTTTCCAATTTGTTTTGGTCCTCAATTCTAGTTAAAATCTCATTCATATTTGTCTCCAAAACCATTCCACCCATGACCAATTCGTTCAAAATAAAGTGCACTTTGTCCACATGGAATATCAAATCTAATTCACATACGTTCTCAAAACATTTATCCAATGTCTCAACAAATACTTGTATTAGGTCTAATATTCCTAATTCGCTTTCAGACGAATCCACGCAGAATACGAAATATAGTGTGGCATAGTGTCGGTAAATCAATTTATAATCGCTACCCCCAATCAAGCTGTAAAGAAATTTAAAAAATGCAATTTTTCATTAGAGAAACTTATTAGGTTGGTAGGAAAGTAATGTCGGTTGTTCTATTATTCAAGTTCACCCACAACACTCGCTAAACTTAAGCTAATGGACTATTATTTTTTAAATATTTTGACAACTTTTGGAACTGGAATAAATAAATAAATGTATTCGCAAAATTATGTGAACTCAAATGGTTCTTATTTTGGTTAGAAAAGATAAGTATGAGTCAAGTTGCATAAGTTAAGAGTTAAAGACTTTCCTACCAACCTAATATAACTTTTTATACCTTCCTCCTTCTAGAAAATTGCACACATTATCGTCTCGTTTCGACACTAATTGAAAAGTCTCTTTAATTATTTGTTGTTGCATATCTTCAGCCTGGAAAACAATTAAAATATAAATTTAGAAGTTTTCGACTATACCAATACTCACAAAATATTGATAAAATTTCGACAGTCGCGGTTTTCCATGGTTGTTAAACACTAAAATCGCTTTAATCATCTTAATGGACAAAATATACACTAAGTCTATGAAAATTATTTTTAAATTTATTAAATTAAAATTGCAAATAATAGAAATATTATGTGAAAAACATGATTAGAAAATTAGGTTAGAAAAAATGTCATCTGGCTGTCATAAGTGTCAGAAGTGGCGCCATCTTACCAATTAATACTTGATTTTTATTTGACAGACTTCATCAGACTCTCTTAAGTAATCGATTTCTGTTTTTATTTTCATTTATACCAAATTTCTTATGAAACTCTTAATTAATTTTTATATTGAAAAACAAACTACTTATGCTATCAAAGAATGAAAAAAATGCCAATAAATATAAGAAAAGAAAACAAAAGTAAAGAAATCTGTAAATGTCATATTCTCCTTCATTCTATTTTTTGTATTTTTATATATTCTCCCCACTTCTCGTAGTGTTTACAAAAATTTTGACGGGTGACGGACATGGCAGTTTCATTAAAATGGCGTCGTTGTGAAGGTGCTGTGTAGAACGGTCTCGCGTTAAATTTGACCGTTTTTTTGACTAAAACTCAGTGAAAAAATCACAATGAACGTTAAATAAATTTCATATAAATCACGTGAGCGGCCTTAAACATGAATCGGACTACATATGAGTGTTGTTTAAGTGGAAAATTCATTCTTCTCTTAGCGGTAGCAGCTACTGTTTTAACACCGATAACCAAAGGTAAACCAAATGTTCAGCAAATTCGTTTATTCAGTTAAATTTGCAGTAATTTTTTAAGGATAATCAATTATGCAATGTTTAATCGCGCAAAAAATTCACGTGGGCAGTTGTCCTAATGGGTAGTTTGAGTATTTTTACACATTTAAAAGTCCAGGTTTAGTAATGTGGGTGGGCAATTTTTTTTATATTTGTTATTATTTTTATTCAATTTATTCCTGCGAATAACATTTTAATAAACTTTCTTTAAAACTAATATTTAATTTCTGTTAAAAAAAGTAAACATAAATCTACCCATTAATGCAATTGTTTGATAATATCCAGGCCTAACTTAAAATGTGGATAATTTAAATAGAAAAGTCACCACTGGGAAAATAAGAGATATTTAAAATCCTTTGGAAAAGAATTTATATGTAGCTCGTAGTTTGTTGACTTTATAGCGATCAAATTATTTGTCCAAAAACAACATTGACAAATGAAATAGAAAACAATAAAACAACTAGAGAGCATTTTTCAGGAAAATCACTTTCGACACCTCATTAGAAAAGAAATGCCCTCTTACTGAGTATATGGATTTTTAATGATGGTATGGTAGGATTGTCATAAAATGTATCAATGAATTTTATTACTTATTCAACATTGGTACGAGGACTGTTCAATAGAAACACTTCTACTGGATATAAAATTTTATTATCTAAACGATTATTAAAGAAATCTTCATTAATATTAAGACATGAACCATAAGCTTGAATTTTGATTGGTAGTGATCAAACCAAGAATCATCGCTGACAATAATACTATGTAAGTAGATGTTTGGTGTTGTTAATAGCAGATGAAATGCTGTACTCTTCAATTAGCAATCATGCAATTCACTGACCAGCAAACTTTATAATAAAGTCTAGAAATGATGGGTTGAACAATTCCCATGTTGCCCATCATTTTAGAAACCACTCTAAAAGTTTTTAGCTGTCTCACATGTGCATCTGATGCTGAAACACGGGTATATCCTGAATGTATGAAATTTTCAGTTTTTCTTGCTGTCCTATGGGAACAATCAACCTATGCAGAATTAATTCTCATTTTTGACCTCGACAGCTTGGTTAGAAAAGAGAAAATTACTTTAGCATATCGATAAAGTTAAAGCTGTGTCAATCAAGTGTTTCTGTGAACAATCCGGGCATATTTTACCATACCATATAGGTACCACTTGTAATATGAAACTAAAAAGCGAGAGGTGTTTGAAATGAGACAAACAATAATGCCGCCTATTTATAATCCAGAAAATGTAATAATTCTTGGACAGGAAATAATATTAGAGCGGAAAACGCGCCGAACGAAATTATAAATGAACAGGAGGGGTTTTATCTTCGTTTTATTTACCGCAGTTTCGTTGACCCGTCTTAAAACCGAAGCCATTTTTAGTCCGTTGTCGTGATCATTGTTATCCAGTTTTTTTTTGCGGGGATCTCCGTATGGATCCTTTGTTGGTGCAGAAGATTTACGTTTCGGTTATCTAAAATAGCCAGGGCTACTTCCAAGAAGGCTTTTATTTAAATGGAAAAAAAATTGAATAACGCCCACATGGAAAAGAAAAATAGATAGTAATAATTAGAAATCGAATTGATGATCAACGTTTCTGGCTTGTATACCTACGTTTTCTCGGACTATTTTGCATATTAAATCTAATGTCTGTTAGATTAGGAGCTGATTTTCTACGTTTTTTTTCTTTTCCTTTGATGCGTAGGAGTTATTTAAGTAGGACTTAAAGATTTCTAATAATAATATTGAAAATAATTTGTCTCGACCACTTTAAAATACAATTTCCATAATTCATTTAGCGTCAGCACCAGGTGCCTCTTTATTTGTCATCTCTTCTATCTAATCTATTTTCAGGTTTAAGACCAAGTCAAAACCTTGGATTTACACATGGTAATTTACGATTTTGTAATTTACGTCTTGCACGTACAGGGTGTCCAAAATGTGTTTTGCCAAAATACAACAACATTAATTTGGTTTTAGTAATTGCGTCTTCTAAATATAGTTTTATGAAGATGGCTAGATTTTTATTTGAATTTTTCAAAATAAAACTAGAAGAATTTGTTTATCTATGGTTTTTTTATGGACTTCTTGAGGGTCTTAGGCATAAACAGCAGGAAAGCTATTATAATTTCTTTGTCATTGTTTTCTGTATACTATGGTTCATTTGTTTGAAGTCGATAAACGTTGAATGTTGATAAAATGTTACTTTTGAATCGGTTACAACTTTTTATGTTGAAAGAATATGGAAAAAGTCACTATTTACATTTTAAAAGCAATTTATTTAAGCCGAAAATATTGTTGTTTTGCTATTTTACACAATGTTCAATGAAAATGTCAATTTTATAAATGAACTTTGAAATGTTTTGAGTTTTCACAAAAATTCCAGGAATCTAGGTGATAGGAAATTAACAAGGACCCATTATGATAATTATTTATTACATTGTAAGACCGCGAACACTTGATCTTCATCATCCTGTATATTTCTTTATAAATACGAACGATTTTTGTTCAAGTTCTCATTAATCTTTTATTATACGACTTTCAATGACCGGATTAGGGATTAAAACAAGACATTTTAGATAAAGCCTTTTATGAACTTAAACCGTATTCTTGGTGAGAATCTGCTCTGTTTTAATCGCTCATCGTTTTTTTTACAATGATTTATTCTCTATTCGAAGCGTTAATTGCCTTCGGTACTGCCTCCCTGTTAATTATAATCCTTTTGACTATTCTTGGAAGCTGTTTATCATTTTGAACTTTTGGTATTAATTTAGTTATGAAGAAGAGAGAAATTTCCTATTAATACTATTGTTTTTGGTAGTTTCATATCTGTTTTATTATAATTTTAATTAATAACAGTACTAAATCCTTTATTTTTTTTAAAGTAGAGTGAAAAGAAATCTGATAACGTCCGGGTTTTAATTTTAATAAACAGTATTCACGTTTCGTTTTGTTCGGTTTTACCTGCTGTTCGAAGAGGGCTCGCGCAGGTATATTCGTGGTTGTCATGTGTGGTTTTACGAGCTTTTGTTCGGAATTAAGGATGAACATTTAGAATTAGAAAGAAGAAAAAAAAGGAATAAAAGGTACCCTTTTTAAATTATTATATAGCACCTTAGTCATCTAAATAAAATTTCATCCTGGCTTAATTTAAAGAAGCTTTTAAGTAGTTCTGCCATGCAACAAACAGTAGCTCTCGAGCCCCTGTCTATTACGTCTATGTATAATGCTTTAAAAGAGAGCCAGAGGCTATAAATTTACCGGTCCGGCCATACGAGACTTGGGGTTATTTTCGAAACACCTATTATTAAAATAAACAGGTAACTATTACTACTTTCGGGTAGTCGTTTACTGATCCCACCTACATATGTATCATCCATGTCCGACTAAGTTTCAAAATTATTTTATAAAATTTGTCGTTCAATTGCGTTTAAAAAACTGATCTGGAAAATGTGTGATGTAATCAATTTGATAAAAAAAAACAGTTATGAAGTTCTCAAAATTTGAAAATTATTTACAAGTTTCATCACACAAAAATAAGATATGTGAATGTTTTTGGATCAAAAAAAGGAAAACAATATATGCGAAGAAAAATGTCTTAATTTTTTGATAGAAAGCCATTTTAGTTTAATACAATTGAATCGGTGAGTGGAAAAACAATACATAATACAATTCCATAAGACATTTGTAATAGTTATATCGTTTTTCCACTCACCGATTCAATTGTTTCAATGATATTCGAAATTTAACAACAAAAACATGTTGAAGCCTTGAATTTTGTATTGTTACACTGATAATGTCTTTGAATTTCATCCATTCATCAAAATTTTTATACCTAGGTATTTTCGTACACAAAACCAATTTCGGCTTGTTTGAAACAAACGAAGAATTCCCTGTTTTGAAATTTTTAAAGAAACTGTCTAGAAACGTCTGTAGTATAATTTACGACAAAGACATGCAAGAGTGGCTTTTATTTTTATCCCAACTATTATTAAAACCGACAGGTAACTGCTATCGTTTTCCTAATGATGGGTTTAACCACCTAGTGAAGCTAGCTATAAAACTTTAATTAAGAGTTCAATTCTTCGTCTTTTATCTCCAGAAAGGCCCACTTTTTCTTCTTAAAAAAGCTTTTGTTTCACAAAAAAGAAAAAGTATGTGATGCAATAAATAAATAATCGATCGTGTCTTGTGCAGTTAAAACGTTTACATTTATTTATTATAAGTACATTCATACGTATGTTACGTAATTCTAATTGCCGCTTTTAAGATCAATTACGTTGGACCTTTAAGGTGTCGATAAATCGCAATGTTGTTTGCACTAATATACTACATACCCTATGTATAAGTTTTGAAATTATTCCTTACACAAAGAAAGAAATACATATTTTATTGCTGGATAGAAATGTCCTCAATTGAAAGGGTACCCGTCAAGGTTTCTTCTCACACTCGAAAGACAATGGTATATAATATTAAGGTTGACAAGACGATTTTTTTTTTCGGTATCATTAAAAAGCCGATCCGCGTCCTCGTTGCCTTTTCTACTAGTCTAGAACGTGATCGCGGTCTTTTAGACTCTTTCTTCCTTGTAAAACTTCATTATAAAAGTCCTCGGGCCTGAATCGAGTCGCATTTTTAGCTCTGAGAAGATATTTTTCATGCTGGAACCTGATTGGAAACGAGTTCCCTTTGTCAAGAAAGAGATGCATCGAATAATTAATAGATGGATTCTAATTAGTTTTATTGTATGCTTGAGAATGTAATCGAATTATTTTATTTTGGACTGTAATTGGGAATGGAGGCAGTGAGTAATTTATTCGTAAAATCGGGAATTCGAATTTTTTACTTTTATATACGTATACGTTTTTTTAATCTTGTCTTCGTATATTCTTGCAACATTTAATAGTTCACATTCAAATATGCGAGAAAATTGAGTTATTGAGCAATTCCTGTCAAGTGGTATCTTTGAATGACCTTTGCAATATTCGGATTCCTATCCCATTAGACCTAAAAATAAAAATTATCTTGTGGCAAAGGTTATTTTAGTTGAAAAATGAAGGAAACGTGGTTTTTTAATGAAATTTGGAAGTAAAAGACAAACCTAAAGAAACCTCAAATTAATCCCGAATTGTCTTTCGAGGATTATCTTTCATCAAACATCCTTACAAAAAGCTCAATTTCCGAAAAACGTGTGTAACCCGATAAGATTAAGCTTAAATCCAAGGGGAGGGGTTGCCCTTATCGCTTTGGGACGAAGCAATTTGAATGACGCAGCTGACCCAGTAAAGGGTTTGAGGAACTTAGTGAACGAAAAACTTTTGGAGAGGTTCTCCTCATTATTATAAACTAAAGTAATTCGCACCGTATAATATGTACATACATATGTATAAATATCACCGTTTTTAACGACCGGTTTATTTAAGGAAATCCACGATTTAATACACCGCATTCGTTACATACAGCTTAATATGGACGCGATGGCCTTAATTGTACCAAGTTTACCTTTATTTGTTAAAAATTCAGCGCTACGACCAAATCGAGATGTAGATTGCGATCTTTTTTGGCTCGGATAAGTCGAATCAAAACCATTTTTTATGCATATGTTAAAAATGACAAATGTATGTAAGTTGTTTTAGGAAACCTGTTCAAATCCGATTTTGGAGAAGCTAAATTTGAAATGAAAAAATTCATTCCCGCACAATTTTAGCTAGAGTCTAATTGAAAACGTTTTTTTTTTACACGAAAATAACTGTAGGTTTACGTAAACACCCAAGCATTCCGACAGACGTTCGAAATATTTCTCGTTTTTCATAAAAGCAAATATTTTCCGCACCAAGCAAAGAATCCGAGAGTGAGAGAATAGAAAAAAAATTGCTGTAAAGCAAATATTTAAGTCAGAACTCAACCCGGTTTTATTCAATACGACTTGAACCTTTCCCAGTACAAATAGACAAAGAATAAAAAATTTCTTTTATTAAAATCGAACAAAATCGAAATCCTTCAGCGCCTTTGCTAGACTTTTTACCATCTTCTTCGAACACGAAACTCGCTTACGGTGGTTTTTTAATTCTTTTCTCAGAGCCGACCATATATAGGAAAAAAAAAGATAAAAACAGAGAAAGGACACCAAGCTCGTGCTGTGAATACGACGTGTTGGGATCGATTTGTTCCTCCACAGGTACATAGAATAATAAAATCAGAAAGAAATGTTTATGTAAGAAGCGTTTAGAAAATTCGAGGTTGAACTCCAGGTGTCAGGAGGGAATATCAATTAGAAATCTGACACATACATATGTAGGTAGCACATAACATGGTACTTTTTCGTCAAACAAACCCTTAGTACTATTGTGAGTGTTGCATTTTTTTGGCGCAACAAAGGTGCAAAAAAAATATGTTACTAGTACCTATATTTTTGTCTTTGTTCCAGTTATTATTTTTACTGTTATGTTGGCATGAGTTGGTACCATTGGGATATAGGAGGTTGATTCACTTCACCGAACAGATATTGCGTTTAGCAACCTGTTACTTCGTAAAAAAAAATCTAAAAACGATAAGCAGTAAGTGCAGGTTGTCAAGCACCGCACGATTTGGGCAAGTAATTTTTCACTCAGACAGTATGAAGTCTGGCGAACGATACGGTCTTTCGAAAGTCGCTGCACAAGCGACGTTTTTAATAATAAACTCTGACCTTTACGGACACACAATGGCTTTTCGTTGTTCTGTTTACTATGAATCTCCCCCCTCCCAAAAAAATACATAGAAACTTTTAACTAATTTAGCCTTGTAGATTGTAATTGTCCATTTTAGTTGCGAAAACGAAAAAGTGTGGATGCAAATCCTCCTCCGATCCCAAATGATAAATGGGGACGAAACTGACTCGAGGAGTTTGTCTTTGTTTGTTTCGCTTCGCGGCTTCGGCCCCCGGCAATTTGTCACAGTCAAAACGAACGATTTTCTTCGCATTTTCTTTTCTTTCCACTTCCCCCATCGAGTCAAGCTTCATTCACGGCCACCGCGACTTTTTTGGTGCTTAAAAGGTTAATTAATTTATTATTCTCCTAGGGGGAGTGTTGATATTTTAACTAAATGTTCCCAAAAATAAAGAAAAATTGAATGTTTTATAAACGAGGTATGCAAAAACACTTTTAACAAACAGTATTTCAATCTTTATAAGATAATTTTGTTTCTTTTTGAATCGCTCTGTATATGTATGTTTAAATTCGATCCTATACCCGTAATTTTGCGAATAAAACTATGCGTTTATATACCAATGAAGGCCTTTTCAATGAGTTCTCATTGCACCGCCGATAATTACTGCGTGTTATCGAAATACGTACAAATTGCGACGTAAAATTATTCGATTCCTGGTTGATTCAAAATACATCATTATTATTATTATTACGTATTTGTGCAACATCATGAATATTTCCCGTTAATCGTTTAATTGATTCGCATACAAGCTTTACAAAAATTTCCTCTTGAATATTTCAAAATACGTTTTCAGATCTCAGAATATATTATATGAAGTGGGGACAGACCATAATGCGAGGAAGATATTGGAAAATGTCGCTTCACTCTCATAAATTTTCCTATTTTATGCCCGTATGAATATTCAATGCAATTACCGAAGCTGCTTCCGATGAAAAATATGAAGAGAGAATTTCGGTTTGGCACTTGGCATAGAGAACAAAAAGCCCCAGGGGTGTCTCAAAAGAAGTTCCACCAAGAAAGATTCTTAATGAACGCGATGTGATACAATAGAAAAAGTGTGGGATGATGGCTCTATTCAGACATCGAAGAGCTTTTGATGGAGATTAATATCAAGTCCCAATCTACAGAGTGAACGCTGGAAAAGTTGTCGAAGGTTAAAGAAGAAAGACTTACCACCGCATGTCACGACTTTTGCATAATGTTTTAATACTTGTTTGTAATTTAAATCGCGTATTCTCGTAACGTCGGTTTAATTGATGTTTAGCAAAGGTACAGGCCTTGTATAATAAATAGCAATAGCGGTTCTCATGCATTATTCACTTCTTGTAATTGTCGTTAAAGATGCCTAATAATAAGATGAAAAATTACATTTTCAGCCCCTCCATTCACTTGTGTTGTGCCCGTTATCGATTACTGACACGACAATAAGGCAATAAATATAACAATAATCGATTATTGTTATTATTAGCGAATCGAATTCACTCTGTCACGAGGGAGATTTATGTTAAAATCAAATAATTCGAATTCAATAATTTACATTCTTGCCACGCAATAACCAATCAAGAAATTCAAAATATTGTGACCCTGTTTCTTGTTGAAATAGACTTGTTTCGAACGGAGTAGGTACAGACATTTTGCTCGGTCGAGATTCCTCATTAATGTTTTTAGAATTTTATGTTTCTGTTTTATTTTAGCTTTTTTTTCTTGGTTTTAATTCTTTTCGCGACATTTATCCAAATCATCTTCTGCCATATTTCACTCTCGAAACAAGACTGAGAATGAACGTCTTTGGTGTACGATAAAATCTTTGAAACTGTCCCTGTTTTCGTGGAGACCGTAAAACCCGCAAAAACCAAAATTTATGAAGCGAAATCCTGCCGGCAGCTCGCATGGATAATTTACAACCCCACACGAAGCTCAATATACAGAGTGTTGGAATAACGTTTGCACATCGTGAAATTGCTGTTTACATTTCAGCATATTTGTTTAAGTTATTTTCGAAAAAGAAAAACTGATTTGTGTGAATCGTGTTAACAAATAAAGGTAGATTCACAGCGTGAAAGTTTAAAGTTCAGTTGCTTATTTCCATTTTAAATGCTTTGTTTTTCGATCGAAATTACGGTGAAAAGCAACCAATTAATTAGCATGGTAAAAGGGCAAGTTTCATCGAAANACACACACACACACACACACACACACACACACACACACACACACACACACACACAAGAAGGATAACTAAACTTCCAAACAGTAAATGATAGTTGGCAAAATCGCATCGCGATCTACAGCAAATGTCTTCGCGAGCTACCAGTAGCTTGCGATCGACGGTTTGGCGACCCCTGCTTTAGATTTTTGTATTTGAGATTTATGTATTCGTTTTTTATCTTTTCTTGTAATTTTATTATCTATGTCTTCATTTACCAAGTTTTCTTACAGGATTTATTCTTGTTTCTTCTAGGTCATTTGTCTATACTGCATATTTTGCTACCTATTTCAAAATTAGATCGCTTTTCTCGTGCTTTATTTTATTCAATTTTGGCATGAAGCGGTAAATCATGTGTTTTTCATAGATAGTTTCTAACCATTATTTTCGGTCTTCAACGTACATATTTATTTGAAATAATTGCATTAGTTAAATCGAAAGGATCTAACGAGTTTTATCGTCCATTAATAATGTCGAATGGTCTTTGTTTCGTTATATTATACATGTACAGGTAGGTTATAATCTGTTATTGCACAGAAAATTAATTGTTTAGGACTAACATTAGGGCCTTTTAATGTTAATACACGGATTAATTCAATAAGAGTGGAATAAACCCTTTCTATTGGCCTGTTACTATTTGAGTTTCCCAGAGATACAAAAATATACTTATTTTGAGTAATTTGTAAAAGTCTAATAACAATGAGGTTTTAAATTCTGTATCGTTAATATAGATATTAATTGCGGTAGACCGTGGTGACTAATAAATGTCGCTAAAATGTCTAAAACAATAGTTGTACAAGCCGATTCGAGCAGGTATGCCTGGGCATAAGGCCAAAAGAACGTCTACGATAGTTAGCAATTTTGTATTATATATTTGAAAAGTATCTATATGGATGCTTTCTGAAAGTTTTCTAAAAGTGGATGTTAAGGAAAAATTTATTTTTGGAGCGTGATGGTCGTATTTTCTTTTTTGGTATATTTTTCAACTGAAAAGTCTAGGAAAAAAATGATAAATATCACAAAAATGTAAATTAGAGAAAATCAAGTTTATCAGTTTAAAACGTTTTTATTTTCAAACCAGATGGAATCTCGTGGTTTAACAAATTAGTCTGCTAGCAAAAAGTTAGTTTTTTTTAATGAATGCCATGGGCTCTTTTCATTTTTCTGTGTGCTCATGGGCATTCAGTGTTTTTGTTCGATTCAATGAAATAAAAACCATTCGTATCTTTTTACTATCATCGGTTTTTCCATTTTTTAATAGCGTGATCGATAATATCTCCACTGTAAATATAGTGTATTGCGCTGTTAACTCCATTTTGATGGTTTTCTAAGATTCATCGTTTTTCCCCTGGACCTCATAATTGTTTATACATTCTGCTAAATTAATTTTCATATAAGGCTAATAATAGACTTTTTTCAGGACTAGTAACGCTTCATTTATTTCTCAATGACATGTTTTCTCTTTATTATTTAATCAGTTCCTGTTGACAGGATTCTCCTGTATTATCACAACAAAAACATATTTGATAAAACTAATATAAATTATGTTTGGAAGGTGTTAGATAAAATCACACTCATCACATTCATTCTTTTGGTCAGACCGATTATGTTATCTTTAGCAAAAAGACAGTATACGTTAATGGAATTAACAGTTTAAAAAAAAACTTATTAGCTTTGGGTAGTAATTGTCAGTTAAAAATACTTTTTCTTGTTTTATTTTCAAAAATTTTACTTTAATTGTCCTATATACCCATAATATCTCTTAGGTTTTAATGTGACGATAATTTGATTATTATACATATTAATACAATTTTCCGCGATGGAATAAACTGTCACATTGTCTATTTCATTGTAAGGCGACTTTAACTATATGAAACTTTTTTAATTTCATGGATTTGGTTTATTAATTTTTTTTCTGGTATAAAACGATTTCATTCCATAAGTATGTGCTGACCTATTTCGTCATTTATATCTCCTGAATTTCCTGTTATCGAATTTTTTTCAACCACATGAATTCCCACTCTTCAAAGAGCAGCTGCCTTAATATTTTGAGTTCCTTTTTTGTTATATGTATGTATATACATACATACATATATTTCATAGTTGAATTCTTTCAAGTTTGAATGGTTACCTTGAAAGTTTAGAATTTGTTTTTTTTTAATTAAATAGGTATTGAAAGAATTTATGGTCCGTAACAATTACAATGTTTTTTCCAAATAAGTAATGGCAGAAGTGTTTTGTGGTCCAGACAGTGGTTCGAAGCTCTTTTTCCATGGTTGAATGGAAACTAGTTACTGCTGAGTTTAAGATTTTTGATGCGTATGCTAGAGACAAATCAATTTCAGTTTATTTTTGATCTAGCATAGTACCAACAGCAAAGCTTGAAGTATCGGTACGTTAGTGTTAATGTATTTTCAAAATCAGGATATTAGAGAACTGAATTGTTACACAAAATATTTTTATATACGTCGAACGTTGCATCAAATTCTATTGGGTGTTCTTATGTAGCTTATATCTTAAGACTTGTATTAAAAAGCTTTGTCAGTTTATCAAATCCATTTATAAATCGTTGATAATAACCCAGTAATCCTAGGCAGATTTTATTTTCTTGGCTGTTTTAGGTAACGGAAAAGTTTTGAATTGTGTTTATTTGATTTTATTTTGTCATTGATTTGATTGATCTAGAAATTCGAATTCTATTCAAAGAAACTCTAATTTGTCTAATTCGATTTTCAACGTTACTTCTCTTAAACGCTCACATACTTGTTTATAATATACTGTTTTATATTACTTTCAAAACTAGATGAAAAGATGATGAAAGATGAAGGTCATTCATATACATATACTAAGCGTATTTTCCATTGAAGATCATATAAGATATTGTTCATTATTCTCTGGAAGGTAGTGCGATCTTCAATCCAAATGGCATGGGTAAATAGTCATAACATCCATTCTGAATTGAAAGTTGTCTTTTCAACAATCGCAGAGTCTATTTTCAACTTTGTGAAATCCTAAATCTCGAAATTATTTGACAAAAGGTAAATATATCCGTCTAGTTTGTCTAACATGTGTTAGGTATAGGGTACCTATTATCTATGGTTTTACTATTTCCGCCTCTGCAGTTAACCTAAAGTCGCCATTTTTATTTGCCACTTGCATTTATATTGTTTAGGCACTATCCATATTGAACTATTACAAGGACATTGCTCGGTTATATTACTTCTTCATCGAGCATCTTATTTAACTATTTCTGTAACTCTTTATTAATAAAGAGATATCTATACGTTTTAAAACGCAATGAAATATCGTCATATGTTCGAATCACAAGTTTTATTTTATTTATAAATGTTAATTTATTATTATCGTTATTAAACATGTCAGAATATTGTTTACAGATTTTTAAAAGACAAATTTCTCTTCTGAATTTAAATTTTCAGTTCTTATTAACTTTGAAAGTTTCATGTAAATCTGGGAAAAACCCTACTCCCATAGGTTCATTAAATTTTAAGGTAATATTGTCATTTTAAATAGTAACTTGTCGGGATCTTTGTAACTAAATTAAACAAAGTAGATTAGAAAATTAACTAACATTTATTGAAAAATTAAAAAATAAAATGAAATGTCTATTCAAATAATGTAAAACTCAATAGCAAATATTAATAAACCTTACATTAACATAAGAACGAATACGATAGAATAAGAACAATATTTAAAAATGTAAAAGTATATACAGGAAAATCTGTCGTATTAAAATACAAAGATAAAAATGCAATTAATATAATATATTGATTATACATATTATATTATAATATAAAGAGGCCATTTACCTTAGGAATGTTTGGAGTGTTCTTGTATCTAGATACCAAACACAAAACAGGATAAAGATCTTTTTAAAAACGCGCTTAATCATAAGAATTTAAACCTTTAGTACGATTGGGCTGGATTGGTACCCCGGGTCAACCATTCCAATAACTTTCCTACCAACCAACTATCACTTATCATTCCACTAACCTCCGTAACCTCCTTTTTACCGGTGAGCAAAAACCTAGCTGACTTGCCTTACAAGTGCATAATAATTACTAATTAATCTTACGTATTCGTTGATTCACTACAAAAATAATAAAATGTTTTAATTATAAAGAAGTACAAAAATGACGTTAACTTGTAGGCAATATCAATGTGAAAGACCTTAGTCATCCCTATCGAGGCAATATCTTGATTCGTATAATTAGAAATTTTGTTCTGGGTAAAATTCTTCTTTGCCGTCGTCAACATTTTTGAAAAATATAAATTTTTTAGTGACATCGAGATATCATGACGACAACATTATTTCGAGATATCTATAACATTTGTAGCTTTAATTTCATTCCCATGTATTATAATGGAATATTTTTCATTTTATAGTTTCCGATATATTTATTATTGGAATTTAAATTTTATCATAGCAGATTTGTTGTTTAACAAGATCTACAGATAATTTAAATTGTTTTAAATCCTTTATCCCTATAATCCTGTCGAGAAAATTGTAAAAATCAAAAAGAATAAAATTTATTACATTGTAATTATTAAATTTTTTGAATGCTAGAATTTCTACTTTAAATAAAGTATCTTCTTATCAATTTTCGTATTTACAATTGTAGAATTGTAGTTTTTTTTCTGGGACATATTTTTCTGCTAAATATTGAATATAACGGTAACAGTCTGTATCAATCAATAGCTTTAAAGAGGGGCTTGAGATTTTAATATACGATAAGCTATTGTTGATTTCGATGTTTATGTCATGGTCAGTCCCTAAAAGTGGATGGGCTTGAAATTCGAAAATTTTGAGGACATTGTTGTTTGATTTCATGCTTCGAAAATAACTGATCTTGGTATTCATTATAATACTCAAACTCAGTATTAGGATATTAATATTGTTGGTGTAACGAGGATTTATTGAGCTTTGAATTTTGCATCTTATTTTCCTTTTATAGATAAATTCTGTAATTTTCTTCTATTTAATATTATTATGTTCATGTCGATAATGTTACAATTATGAATTGTACTTTGCAGGAATCTTTGCTCAACGATAAGTAAAACTTGTTGAAACAAAAGTAGTTTTTTATTGGAATAACATAACAGGTGATACCATGTATAAAACCGAACCAAAAAAACCTAAGAACTAACCTAGCATTGGGGAACCATGTAAAAAGATTTTTTAACAATAAGAGGGACCACTTGCTTTGACATGGTCTTATTATGAAATTTCTTTAGTACTAGAGGAACTATTAACGCCGTTAGTTTTAAATCAAAAGATTAGATTGAGCTTCTAAAGTAGCAAAACAATCACAAGTGCGGTTTCGAGAAAATGTAAATGCTAAAGTACCGAAAGACTATAAAATGGATAGTAACGAGCGACACACTCTGCACTTACAATTAGACCTTTTTTCCTCACGAATAATCTCCGGGAACCTTTCAATAATCCGCTTCGTTACATCACTGATGGTTCATCGATAATTGATTAGAAAAGTTACCTCTACCGAATCAGCATTTCGGTTACCTTGTACTGGCTCTACCAGGTTGTTGACTTATCCTATTTTGGTTTAGCGTACGAAATGCGTTATCTTTAAATTTATGAAATTTAATGGTCTTTTTGAAAATGCTGGATTTGGGTCAACGTTAAATTTAGGTGATCGTATTTGTTGTCGCATTAGTGGCTGATTTTGATATTGTATGTTTCGATGAGAGATTAGAAAACTATTAGGATGATGATAATTAAATTGAGAAAAATCTTGTTATTGAATGAAGGTCGTAAGTAATTGTGAATTATGTTTTGGATGCACTGGAGCTTCAAAAAAATTTTGACTACTGAAAGTTTTTTTCCTCCATGGCGTAGTTCATGGCCTTTGTTAAAGAGGTTGGATTTTTTAATACATGAAGAAGACTAAACAAGTGCTCTAAAGAGACAAAAAGTTACAATTAAAAGCTACGCAAGAAACCAACCAGTTCTCTGGATTAAATATGGTTGAGATCATATCGTGTAACATTAAAGTGTCAAAAACTTTTAACTTTTAATCTCAAAGTTGTAAAATTCTGAATGTTAGTATAGGATGAAGGAAATATATTACGAAATCTGCCTAAAGTTGTTAGTCAAGAAAAATACCTTAAAAATCCAATATTTCATTCATGTTATATGAATATTTTCCATATTCACTAAATAAAAAAAATTTGTTGCAGGTCATGCCGTTCTGGAATTTTCGGTGGAACCCTCCGATACGGTAGTCGAATCTGGACAATCTGCCGTATTAGACTGTGTGGTACGGGCATCTCACCATCAACAAACTGTTTTGATTACGTGGCTGGACGAGGACGGTTCCAAACTCACATTCATTAGCGATTTATATAGGCAAGTTGTGGATTTTTTTAGAATAGACAGCATTCTCTAAAACAAAAAAATATCCTGGCTAGGAAATTCGATACGACTCTAGGGCCTCAAAAAGAAATGTTTCCATTTTCTTTTTAGTTTTGTTTGACTTGTATAGATTATCCGCCTATTTTCAATCGAAGAATCAAATTTCATGGGGATTTATTTATTCGTTTTCTTTTATTTCTTGGGTTAAATTTAGGACAAAGCGGCAGGAATTCCAATTTAATAATACAGGATGAATAATAAAAAAGGTGTAGGGTATTAGCTATTAATTTTGAACATGGAAATTTAATCGTTTTCGAACCCATATATAAAAAGAGAGGGTATTTTGACAGGCCTCTTTAATTAAAAAAAATACCCTTCTTTGGTCAAATTACATGTTAAAAGAAGCATGTCAATTTTACTTACTTAGGCCTATTGAAAGAAACTGATAACATCATGGCCTGGTATATTCAATTTCTAGGTCCCAACTTACCAATGGGTCCCTATACATTACCAGCGTGATGGAAGAACAAAGACTCACCGGCACCTATCAGTGCATGGCTACCTTACCCAATGTGGGCTCGATCGTTAGCAGAACTGCCAAATTAAGCATAGCAAGTAAGTATATTGAGTTCTTGTTTTTTCCGTCCTGCTGAGGGGTTATTAAAAAGTTCATTCTCCTGAAGCAAAACCAGCAGGGTGTTTTTTATTTAATAGGCAGCGTTGAGTTTTTTAGTATTGGTTCAAATGTACTAAAAACCATAGTGTTATTGTACACAAATATATTCAATATGGATTTTAAATTAATTAGCAACAAGATAGCATTGTAAAAATATCTAGTACAATTGTAGTAAAAGGGCCAATATCAATTAGAATTTAGTGATATGTAGAGAACTTGGTACTTTTTTGGACATTTTAATTTAGTTTTATTTAAAGCAAAAAAAATAGTATGAAACGTCACTGACTGATTAGTGCAGCAAGTGATTTATCAGAAAAAAATATAAGGCGTGAGTAAAATTGTAAATGAGCCGTCTAATGAGTACAATAAATCAGCGATAAGATTGTTGTGCGTTTTCATTAAAGATATGTAATGGAATTTAAATTTTTCCAAGAAACAATCCTTATTGTTTATCAGGGGTTTCAATGATAGTCATATTACTCAAAGAGTAATTTGGTGATCTAGATCACCTAGAATTCAACCAACCATGCCTTGTTCGTTAATTAAAGCTAGACAATTAGAAAAATTACTTCTTTATTTAGTGGGCGAAAAAGTAGGAGGTGTTTCGTGACAGCTATTCAATAAAACGGCATTTTCTTGTGCAGCGTTATCGAGTGACGGTTTGCTCACACGATAACAAAACTCGCATGTCGCTCATATTTCCACACACACATACAGAGGGAGAGAGTGATTTTCCCTTAACAGTTTTTGCGCTTTGACAGTTTGATTTATGACTTTTGGGTGCCTCGTTTTCAATAACCTTATCTATTATCATATGTTAGACATGTTATTTCTGTACGATACATCGAAGTGTGGTCCAGCAGAAGGAACCATGTCCATAAACAAAAATCTTTAATTATATAAACTAAAATCGGCCTTTACCAGGGTTAAACGGTTTCAATGAGGAGCCACGTGATATTACTGTTTATATCGGACAAAAAGCTCATTTCGCCTGCTACGTAGACGCTATACCGCCACCCAGAACCCGTTGGTTAAAAGACGAGCGTCCATTGCAAATAGATGATTTGCGCATGACCATCTTGCCATCGGGAGCTCTGGAAATTGACGAAGTCATAGAAAGCGATCAAGGTTCATATCGGTTAGTTTTATTTAAAGAAAAAAATATTCTGCACTTTCTAAAATATCTTCTTTCAGATGCAATGCCTCAGGGTTAAATTCGTATAAGTTGAGCAATAAAGCGGTTTTGTACATAAACGGGGATCAGGAACAAGGAGCTCATGTAGCGCCTCCTCTATTTATAGCCGAACCACGACCAAGTATTGCCATAGAGGGTCAAAACGTGTCCCTAGACTGCGCAGCCAATGGGAACCCGAAACCTGTCATCACGTGGCTGAAAGACGGATTTCCCATCGACATGAAGTCAGTTTTTTCTGTCATACTACTTACACATTTTTAATATTCGTTAATATATTATATAGAGATTTGGACAGTAGGTTTAGTTTGGTGGGTTCTACAAGTTCGCTGCAAATAACGAAAATCAAAGAACAGGATGGCGGCACGTATCAGTGTCGCGCAGAAAATCGAGAAGACAGTTTGGATGCTTCTGCTCTTATTACCATTCAAGTATGTCAAAAAAATGTTTTAAATTCTTTAAATCAAATATCCATATTTAAGGAGCATCACTGATTTATTGATGTTATATTTTTATCTAATGTTTTCACATAATAATGTAACATCTTGGTTTTTGATTAGGTGCCTCCAAGATTTTTAAAGAAACCTCAAGATCGAACCGAATTTACCTCAAAATCGACTGAGTTAGAATGTAGTGTGTATGGCATCCCCCAGCCTACTATACGCTGGTTCAAAAATGGGGAAATTGTTAAATATTCCGAATATTACAAACTCGTCGACGGGTATGTAAAAAATTGAGAATTTAACGTTGATGCAAATAACCAACGTCTGTTGCAGGAATAACTTAAAAATCATCGGTCTCATGGTCACCGATTCAGGATTATTTCAGTGCCTTGCCTCGAATCCCGCTGGAAATATCCAGGCCGCGGCTAGTTTAAAAGTTCAAGCCATGTCAGGTAGATAGACATTGTTTAATATTTTGTAGTTATTAGCAATGTTACCAAGTTTACAGACAAATATTTTATTAAAGATTTTTATGATAAGCACATAAATTAAGTCAGTTAAAATATTTTTTGATGATTTTCTTTAAGAAGTTTTTTTTTGTTTACTCACTTTTTTGTTTGAAATTAATTTATTCTTTTTTTTTTCTTTTTTCCTCCTTTCCTCACCTTGATCACTCCTCAAATATTTTCATTTATTTTGCATGCATTTGGTCCCCAAATTTGAAACGGGTTCGCGAACAGAAAAACGCAAACGTCCGAAAAAAGTTCAGTCAAAATCCATGGACTCCCAGCATCACCAACTCAAGCTCCAATCGAAAAATTTATTTTCCGCTCTCAAATCGGAAGATGGGGGAGCAAATTTGGGAGACGTGAATTTCGGACATTTGCGCAGGCCGGCCCTGGACTCGGCATTTTTGGGCATTGACCCGCACACGTCGTTCAGCAGTTTAAAAAGTAGCGAGTCAAACGATGAAATAGACTTGGGGGACGTGCAACCCTCATATTCCTCCTTAAATTCCCATTTAGTAGGAAGTTCCGAACGGAAAATCACCGAAGGTCTACCCGGCCCACCCCTGGACCTTAAGGCTGTCATTGTTAAGGCTCGGTTTGTAATTTTAAGCTGGAAACCCCCGTTGGAGAATAGCCAGAATGTTGACGCTTATTCAATTTATTGTAGACAAGAGGGAAGCGATAGGTTAGTCTAAACGTATTGCATTAAAAAATGTTATTCCTAAATAGATATTTTTTTTAAAGAGAAAGATATCAGAACACCTCGCGATCTAAATTGGAAGAAATCAACATCGGAGGTCTGTGGCCTGGAAAAGTGTACCACTTTAGAGTGGTTCCTATTAGTGCAAACGGGCTTGGGGTATCCTCAGACGTACTCACTGTCACCACTCAAACTGAAGAACACGTTCCAAGCGCACCTCAAAATTTAGAAGCTTTCGTTACTTCTCCGAGAAGTATTCAGATTCGATGGATTGCTCCTGAAATCACTAATGGGCCCATTCTAAAATACACGATTTATTATATGGAAGTACGTGCTCTTGGCTTCAGTTTTCAATCGATATAAAATTGTATATTTTCAGATGACCTCATCTGTAGAACATAATAAAGATACCACAGAACATTCCTACGATATTAACAACCTCCATCCTTATACGGAATACAGCATTTGGGTGGTTGCAGTTAATAAGAATGGAGCGGGTGCCGCTACTGAAGAACAATTGGTACGAACGTTTAGTGCTCCGCCCTCTGATGCTCCCAGTAATATTACAGTAGAACCACGAAGTACCGTAAGTTTTTTAATGGAACTCAGCGAACCCAAAATATTTAAAAATTTCTTTTTATAGAGTATTGTAGTACGCTGGGAACCGCCTTCTTTAGACACTCAAAATGGCATTATCCTAGGATATAAAATCAAATATAGGAAATCTTCTGGCAAAGGCAAAGGTACCACCTTTACCACTCCGGCAAGCGATCGTCATTATGTTATCAAAGATTTAGAGAGGGGTTCTGTCTATCAAATTCGCCTCTGGGCGATGAATGTGAACGGCACCGGACCGGCTTCCGATTGGTTAGAAGTGGAAACATTTGAAAACGATTTGGATGAAAGCAGAGTTCCCGGAGAACCGTCAGGATTGAAATGTAAGAGAAACTTCAAAAATAAAATAAGAAAAAATTGATTTTTTTTTAATTTATCTGATAGATCGAGCCACCTATGACAAATTGTACGTTATGTGGTCTCCGCCTAATAATCAAAATGTGCGTGTGCGCAGCTATATTATCGGTTGGGGCAAAGGAATACCAGACATTTATTCAAATGAATTGGATGAAAAAAATCGTACTTTTATCATAGAAGGCCTAGGTAAGTAAAATAAATTTTGCGATTATAGAATTTAGACACTGTTGCCAAGTTTAAAATGTGATTTATTAGTTCTACTACCTTAAATTCATTAATTTTCAGAACCAAATTCTGAATATGTGATCAGTATTCGGGCTAGCAACAATATGGGACCGGGTCCGTCCATTTACGCAACAGCTAAAACTCAAGATGAACCGCCTCCAGAGCCAGCTGCCGCTCTTATGCCGCCTATGGGACTTAAAGCCCAAGTTTTGAGCACTACTTCTGTAGTGCTTTATTGGACCGATCCGACTCTCAAACAAAGTCAAGTATGAAATTGTTCGAATAGCTGCAATTCAATTGTTTTTCAAAATGTTATTATTGTAGTATGTACGAGATAGTCGATATTATAAAGTGAAATATACCGCGGATAATTCTGCTAAAACAAAAATCTTAAATGTGACGGATTTAAATGTTATGATAGACGATTTGAAGCCGAATACATTGTATGAGTTTGCGGTTAAACTAGTGAAAGGTGAGAACAATTGTTTCAACATGAAATAATTTTCTCTAAAGAGATTTTTCTTAGGTCGTCGTGAAAGTTCTTGGAGTATGGTGGTTCAGAATCGCACATGGGAGCTTCCTCCTGATGTTGCACCACGAAATGTAGACGTTCACTTAAAAGATGAGGATTCACAATTCGTGGAAATCACTTGGCTACCTCCTAAAACGTCCAATGGAAGGATAACTGGTAGAAAACATGCCACGGAATAGAAATCTATAACTAAAAATTGATTTTTAGGATATGTTATTTTATTTACGGATAATAAGACCAAACCGGATGCTCTCTGGCAGGCTTTGGCTGTAAAAGGCGATAACCATTCCAGCATTATATATGATTTAAAGCCCTTTACCATGTACTATTTCAAGGTTCAAGCTAGAAATAGTAGAGGCTACGGACCTTATTCGAATATAGTGTCTTTCCGCACAGGACAAAGTGAGTTATTCACAAAATGTGGACATTTTCTTTTAAGTATTTTTTCTTAATTTTTTTAAGTTGTATTCTTTTTTTGTTTCTTATTATTTTCTTTTTTGTTTTGTTATTTAGATGTTGCACGTCATGCTTCTATCGCAGGAATATCAGGTAGTTGTTTTTTTGGTTTTCCTTTCTCAACAGTCTATTTAACAATTATAATTCACTTTTGCAGAAAATGGTGGTGTTTTCTCTGGAAACGTTCTCTTCTATGCCACATTAGCCGGTTGTCTTTTAGCAATTTTAACAGTCGCCCTTGTGGCTGGATATTTTTGCTGTAAGAAGACTGACAACTCAGATCTCTCTTCTCCAAACAGGGATAAGAAAGGATATCAGAAAGGTAATCAAGCGGTTAAGCCCCCAGACCTTTGGATCCATCACGATCAAATGGAATTGAAAGCCATGGAAAAAAGACATTCGACTAATGACGGCGCTAGTAGCAGTGGCGCTCTAACTCTTCCCAGAAGTGTAGGCGGTGGAAACGATTATGACACTCAAGACAATGGACATACAAACTCGTTAGATAAACGCTCGTATGTTCCGAATTATGGTAAATAGTTTTTTTTGAAGAGTGTTCCAATTATGAACACCTAATATAATTTATTCGATTAATTAGTTAGACTGCATGACTGATGATGACACACCATACTTACTGGAAATACTATATTTCACATTTATTTAAACAAATTATCGCGTGTAAATATTGATTTAGTTTTATGCACACTCTGCTTGCATTTGCACATTATAGGTGAGGATAAATTGCGAAAACCAAAATCAAAGATCACGCTGCCGGTCGACTCCAAACCGCCTCGAGAACGTAAGTAATCAAATATACAGGCTTTCTGAAACATAATGACCCGTAAATAAAAAATAAAAAACAAACATTAAAAAAAAATAAAAGCTTGCATTTAATTAAAAAAAAAAAAATTCTACAGGAAATGTAGAACAACCGTAAATGCGGTTTCTTCTGCAACGTGTTCATTAATACATATTTCTTTATTATTATTATTGTCTCATGACGATGGAATTCGGAAACGATGTTTTTATGAGAAAAAATTGAGTCATCATGTATCAGATATGTAATGCTTCTTTAATCATTATCAAAAACACACTTTTCCCCTATAGAATTTAATATTTAGAATTCATTGTTCAAGTAATTAATTGTTTTATCAAAAAATAAAGAATTCAGGCTAAAAAAATAGTATTTCCTGTATTTATTCTTTGTTGCAGCTATCGCCACCCCAATAAACAATGCGACGGCAACTAGCCTAAGTCAGTCCAGTTCCGATTCGACACCATCCATCCGGCCTAATTATCCCCGTACCACTTACCAAATACCGAGGACTGCACCTTACATGTCCTCTTTAGACTCCACTCCAAATAATACTACAGTTGAAAATTTATATTCTGCTCATCCTGGCGGTTTAACTGGTTACGACGGTCCAGGAGTTAATACCTCAAGTTATCTTAAGTGAGTTTTCTGTTTGTAAAGTTACTTTTTAATAATAAAATTTCAATTAGTAGCCAACAACCACCGCCGGGTAGCACGTACGCCCCTGGAATGAACGTTCTGGCTGATTCGCAGGCCAACAAACGAATACAGGGTCAGGGACATCCGCTTAAAAGTTTTACTGTGCCAGCACCGCCACCAGTATCCGCTCCTGGGACACCCCAACCAAAGCATATTGGTAAAATTTGATTTTATTTGTTTTTGTAATTATTTAGTAAAAATCGTATTTTATTTTAATAACTTGATACTTTGTTGTTTTTGGTGTAATTAATAATTTATTTTTAGTGACAGTTCGGCCCACTTCTTCGCCATACAAAAAACCCTTAACCACTGGCAGCAGTGCTTTAACTAGTACGCCACCGTCAAGAATTAGTGCGTCGAATCCACCTCCGCATACCTCCGAAGAGGTGCAAAGGTTACAGCCTTCACATTCAACGGAAGAACTCAATCAGGAAATGGCCAATTTAGAAGGTTTGATGCTAACCCTAAACGCCATTACTGCTAATGAGTTCGAATGTTAAACTTTATTTGGCTTACTAAAGGAATGTTGATTTTTTTTAATTATGATTTAGTTATAATGCAATATTTTAAAGAAAATTATTTAAACCTAAGGTTGGGCGCACATGGACAATCGAAGAATCGGTCATGTTTACAATCATGTGTTGAAAGATGGCAATCGGTTAATTTTTTTATCGTTCATGTGCACCGATCCTAACATGGAAACCGAAGACTGATTTTTGTTAATTTTTTTTTATTAGACCATGGACTTTTATGGAAACTAGTGATTTTTTGAGAAAAATTTTAAAAATAGCCACAAATTAATTTAAGTACAACTTTTTTTTTTGAAAGTTCCTTTATTATATGAATAATCGTATTAGTATGTGTCTAAAGTAGCAATAGTATACTAATGGACACTTATTTAACAATAACTAGTGTTGCCACTACAGTTTTACTTGAAATCATTTAAAAACGAATAACAAGACAATGAACACTGCAATGAAATGATTTAAAGATATTTTCCATTTTTCAATTAACAATTACAATCAACAAGTTGAATATATTGTTATAACTTGATACTATTGCTATTTGGTAAAGACTCATAAATCAGTGTTAAGAGTTATTTTTATTACAATTGTACTTTTTTTTAGTACATTTTATTAATAGAAAAAATTTTAACAGTGTGCATACTGCAAGTAGTTTTATGAGGCAGCATAAATACATATTGTATAAAAAACGTCCATTTCACCGTTTTGTTCTATGCAAAGACATTTAATAAGGAATATTATGTTCTATGTAATTTTTCTTATTTCTATATAGATTTAAGCTTATTTATTTTGTAATTAAAACGGAATTGAAAGTGCTATAAACAGCAGTGTTGATTAAATCTTGCCTAAACACCTTTTCTTGATACTATTGGTCAGGAGAACTATATTTGAGTACAATGTTATGTAATGTATGTAATGAATTTTTGCCTAAATAGTAAAAATGTGTGTTTATTACTCACGTAACAATAATAATAACATTTATTCACGAATATGACACTCTTTTAGTTTTTTTAAAAATGTATTTATTATATATATTTTTTTATTTTATGATGCAGTATAAAGCCATATTTTATTCGTTTTCTTTTAATAGGAATGTTTGTATATAACTTTGTATATTTTTCATTTTCGATAAAAATATTTTGTATTATTGTAAAAACAATTTTACTACTGTTTTAGCACGCTTTAATATATTTTTATACAATAGTACAAAATGTTATTCAAATAGCATTGTTTTCTTCGCGTAGACAATAGTAATGTTAAAAATTGTCCCATTACAATGTTCTTTTTCTGGTAAATTTTGAGTCTAAGACGATTGCTTACTAAATCATTGAAATAACATTAATATTTTAATCATGTGATGTGTAAATTTTTTTATATATGATATATTTATTGAGGAAAGTATGCAACACACAATACACTCGTGGCAGAATATTTATAGTTATTCTGCTTTATAATATATGCCTTTTTAGAGGATTTGACTCAAAATATTTTATAAAAAATAGAAATTTTTTACTACTGTGTAATGTAATAATAATATATGTGATTGAAAAAAAAATCAGATGTTTTTTTGTTTAAATTAAATGTTTTTTTTTTGTGTTTATCTCATATGAGTCGCATATACTACGGGGTCTGAAGCTATAATAATCGACGAAAAGTCCATTGGAAATATGTAAAGTTGAACCCTCTATTTCTTTTACATGTAGTGAAACAAAATAATCAATCTTACCGTAATCATAATCATAATAAATAAAAATAAAATATCAACATGGCAACACTGTCGTTTTCTTTGATTAGTTACGATCAGTTTCGACAAACGTTCTTTTGACAGTTTAGATCTGCATAATGTGCTCGACAATGATAACAACACACTTCAATTCCTTCTGATCCATATCTCATAAATATTTTCGTAGGAAATACTGATTTTCTGATAACCGCGCCCTCTGTGAAACGTGTCTTGTTTCATTTTGAATCTAGCTATAACATACGTTCCGAACAGAAACGAATACAGCCGTAAGTTAGAAAGAGACGCAGTAGGTCGAGGACAAAGTTAATCTGTCAATGTCATTAGTAATGTGTCAAAATTTACTTATTTATGGCTCAGTTCACAAGGCAGGTTTATAGATAATTGATTATTTCGGTTGTAAAGTAAAAAATTGAAGTTAAAAACAATAAAACGTGTTATAATACGGTTCATTAAAATACATCGCTTTTTGTTGAGCTAAAAATTAATGTAAGGGTGTACGACTACAGGAAAAAGGAATGTTCTTTTGATTGCTTTTGCTGATTAAGGTAAGATTTTGATATTAAACATAATTAGAAATACATATTATTTTTTTATATAAATTCCATGTTAAATAAATCATAATTACACCGTGCCGTTTTGTGCGACATCGAACATGTTAAATCTTCTCATTATAACCGTGCAGTGTCTATTCAATATCTTTCAAGTTTTAAAATGCCTCCTTACTCGCTACAACTCATTGTGTTACAGTAGGTGCAAACAAGAACCATCCACATGTCAAGTGCAAAAAGAGTAAAACTAGATGTACCTGAACAAGAAGAACAACCTTTTATTCCTATACTGGCTAATGAATTACTTGAAGACACTCCATTAACCAAAGTTTTTGTTGGCAAAATCCAAGATTCCAAGTCAATATCAGAAGTAATTAAGAGTTTAAATTTACTTTTACCTATTCCATCACTGGCCCATTTAAAACGAATTAACAAACAAGAAGTGTTGCTTGTTTCAACAAGTGATTTGGCCAAGGATAAAATTTATGAATATTTAGAAACTAATGGTTTTAATATAAATTTACTTTACACTGACTTCAGGGAGGTTGAGGTAGCAAAGATAGCGCCTAAAACTAGGCTGCAATACGAAAAAGTTCAGAAGTTATGGCCCTGCAACTTCCATCCAGATAAATATTTGGAAAAATTAGTCACAAACACTCTATTTAACTCATTGGAGATTAATGTCCATAAAACATACATGAGTATGGCTATTTTAGTAGCAACAGAAGCTAAAAAACTCCACATAACTGAATACGATTCAGGAGTAGTAGTCGTAGATCCTAAAGTGAATTCAGTAGTTGCATTAGGATATTCCGAAAGTCACCACAACCCATGTAAACATCCCTCAATGGTAGCCATAGATAATGTAGCGAAAACGCAAAGTGGCGGTGCCTGGAAAAGTTACGAACCAATACCGGATTCTTCAAATCTAAATCTTAATGGTTGTCATCCAAAACTTTTTAAAATCCTTTTGAAAAAGTTTCCCCATATAAATTTTGGAGCTTCAAAGTTTCAAATTGACCATGAACAAAAAGAACCCAGTGACCCGTATTTATGTACAGGATATTATATATATTTAACTCGTGAACCCTGTATAATGTGTGCAATGGCTCTAATACACAGCAGAGTGAAAAGAGTGTTTTATGGCAAGAGCAGCGATAATGGAGGCTTAGGTACGTTGTACAAAATCCATGTGATAAAAGATTTGAATCATCATTATGAAGTGTTCAGGACATTGTGTGAAAATAAGTGTGAATTGGTAAATGAATTATGAAATTTGAGCATAACTTGTTTCCTACTTAAGTCAAATTATATACAACGTTGCTATAAGGAAATTATTTCTAAAATTAACATTGTAAACTGTTAAATTTATTATAATACAGAATATCACCGATTGTACCGCCAATTACTTATGATTAGTAATTGTAACGTGTATAATATATGCTAAAAAGAAGTTTTATTGTAGTTTTACAATTAGATGATCGCTGAAAGTTAATTGTACAATGAGTAATGATGGTATCTTGTGGGTGTTTTTTTTAAAGCGGTCATACAAGGTCCGGGTTTTTTGTGTTATTCAAATGCACTGAAATTTTCTCTTGGTGCGACTGAACTTATACTACTGTGGTGTTTTTTTTATTCTTGGGATTTTTTATAAACCTGATTTTTTAATGGTAATGTAGTAAACTGCTTATTATTTTGCAACTAATAATCATAAAAATCGTATAGTAGTCACTTATCACATTTGTTGCCACACTTTACCTTATCCTTAATGAATTTTCAAAATATGCATAACTTTTGCTCATGACTGTAATTACTTAAGTAAGGTATGGTATGATTTCGCAACAAGAAAAATTAAGCCACACATTTAGCATACGAGAGCCTAGGCTTTTCATGAAAAGACGGGTTTCATTAAGTGACTACGCCATACAGGGCAAGTCAAATGCAGCGCAACAGGTTAATATCTCAAAAACCTTTGAACCAAAATTAACCAAACTTGGTGGCTTGAAATTATGCTCGATTGAACTGTGATAATTGCGACGTTGTCAAGTTTATATTTTTCTCCCTAAAAATCCCATTCTCAATATGTCTTGTGTACCATGTCTTATACCTAAACTTAAAAGTTATCGATAAATTTACTATTGAACATACGAGTAATTAAAATCGTACATATCAATAACTAAGGCCCTGAGTATTTGCGGTTAAAATCTTTGGACACGTAGACTTACATTTTTCAATGCGAACATTTTTTGATAGACGAAGTATTTTAGCTGCAAATGCTCGGGTCCTCAGTTATTGATATGTTCAATAGTAAATTTCTCGGTAACTGTTGAGGTTAAGTATAAGACATGGTACATGAAACATACTTAGAATTTGAAGTAAAATTCAAAAATAAAATAAAAAATTTCTATTTAAAAAAACAAAGTTGGGATTTTTAGGGAGCAAAATATAAATTTGACAACATTGCAATTATCACAGTTCAATCGAGCATAATTTCAAGTCCCCATACACCAAGCATGGTTAATTTTGGCTCAAAGGTTTTTGAGATATTAACTTACTGCGTTACATTTGACTTACCCTGTATATACAGAGTGTTAATTAAGTACGTGTGCTAACGTTAAGGGATGAATCTTTAACTAATTCTAAGACGAAAAGTTCCTATGAACATAGGTCCGCAACGCTTTCGTTTAGGAGATACAGGGTGTTAAAGATTAAGAAAAAGAACATTTCTTTATTTTTTAACTTCCGAACGGCTTAAAATTTTTCAACTAAATTTCGTATATGAGTTTAGTATATTGATAGTTTTAATCCAAAAAATTATCAGCTTTAATCATTCACCAATGACGAAGGTATGGGTGGGTGTCCCTTTCATTCATACACAATTGTAATAACACATGAATAAAAGGGACACCCATATCTTCGCCACTGGTGAATGATTAAAGCTGATAATTTTTTGGATTAAAGCTATCAATATACTAAACTCATATACGAAATTTAGTTAAAAAATCTTAAGCCGTTCGGAAGTTAAAAAATAAAGAAATGTTCTTTTTCTTAATCTGTAACACCCTGTATCTCCTAAACGAAAGCGTTGCGGACCTATGTTCATAGGAACTTTTCGTCTTGGAATTAGTTAAAGATTCATCCCTTAAAGTTAGCACACGTACTTAATTAACACCCTGTATATTGCATATTTTCAAAGAACCATCCAGAACATTATGAATCAAAACAAATTATGAATTAATTTGATAAATGGAAACCTTAAAATCTAGTTTCTTTTTAAGCAGTGGCATAAATCATTACATTCTCTACACCACATTCACGATTTTCAAGTGCTTGAATATCCAAAAAAAATATCCTTAGCTCGTTTGTATCGCTTAAATCTCTTCATCATTACTCTGAAATTTCTTGCCACGTAATGCTTATTTAAATGATGTTGCGGTATGATAACCATTAGAACTAAGGTCAGTGGAATAAAGAAGATGTGGAAGACATGAAAAATGCAGATTCGGAATGACTATTGACATTACATTCTAAATAGTGTGCTTCTTGGCTTACTTTCTTAATTACCATTGTCAGAAAGGAATCTCCTGCTTCGTCATACCGACAAGAATCCATAATATCCTTGTTTCAATTTTGAAGCCAATAAAATTCGAATCAGCTCTATTAGTTCATACTGTATAAAACTGGAGGATTCTGTAGTAAACAAAACTGTGACGCACAGTCAGAACTTTAGTGATTTATCAACTGCCCAAAAATCAATGAAGATCTCACATGCCATTCCTAAACGCATGTTTATGAAATGATCTAAACAATTTCGATTGTTCATGGAGAATATGCCTTAAGCACAACTTTCTGTATTTTAAGGATAATATTTCTTCAAACTTGTAATACAGGGTATCTTTTGGTGCACTATTAACGGTACTGTTAAAGATTTAATTTGTGTCTCTCTTGAAATGAACAGAAACAGCTTGAATCATGTTTTGTCAATCGAGTGTAACCGGTTGTTAAATTGAACCGGCAGCTAGAAAATATATAACACCATCTGCCGGAGAAATCTTGAAATTGAATTTTTGTCTCTTTAAGCCTTGCATATTATTTATTTATTCACTTAATGATGTAAGATAAGGTTTCAACAACATGACTAACAAACAGAGCCTCCGAAAATTTATAGCATTATTACATGGTGTTTTTTTTTCTAGGTTCTAACATTGTCAATTAGAAGAGCATCATTTGCCTTGCGACAAGTACCTCAATCATCATCCAGACAAATTAAGTTTAATTTAAAGTCAGTTCATCTGTTTGAAATTCAGTCGTTGTGTAGTAGCCTTGTGTACCGCCTCGTCCGGCCAATTGTCCCGATTCAAAATCATTTGATTTTGTTTCTAAATGAGTACATTGTAAAGGGGTCCGAGAATCGTTCGCGTCACGTCCTCCGTTGGTAATCTATTTAGGAACGGTTTCGCCAAGACGGCTGAGCTGGCCAAAAATCCACGTGCAAATCGGGTTGGAGACGTTGCAATTCACCCTTAACATCGAGGGTCACAGACTAGATTTTGGGTGTTGTAAATGGATATTATCGAGTCGAATTTCCTGCAGATTAAAATGCTAAACATCGACAACAGCTTCCTGCGAAATCGGCGCCAGAGCGAAACAACGGGAATTAAAAATTGTACAATTCCTTTTTCGTTATGTTCTAGAAATCCTGTTGTTGATTTTTTTCCTTTGTGCGACTGAACTTTAACAAGGGCTCGATACACGCCTTACCTCTCATTCGAATTTAGTAATTAATTAGGGTTCCAAAATCGATTTTTTCCGAAAACGACAACGATTAGAAAAGATATCGAATACGACGAAATTCTTCTTTACCTCTCCAATTCGTATTATGGAGTTTAAACTTTGCACAAACGATGTTTTATCGAACGAAACGTCCTCATCATCTACATCAAGTTCCAAGGAGTCTTGGAACGGCATTATAATGGATAATGGAGAGGAATATTTCAGTTGGAACCCATTGAAAATGGACGGAGACGAAAAGTTACAAATGACTAAGAAGAGGAAAGCTTCCATTGAAGATCATCATCGTGGGAAGCAGCATTACAGAATTTCCAAAAGCCCTTTGGGTTTTGATCAGAAGAACGATTCAGAAAGGAAGAAAGGTCTTCAAAATGGTAAAGGTTTGTATTGATTTTCCCTTTTATAAAATCTTACAAATTAATGCCATATAGTTTTACTGACAATGAGTGCATTAACTTAAAGAACATCTGAAAATTTTTGGTGCAAATTATGAAAAATATTAAAGAAAATCTATTGTTTCAAACTCACCTAATATTTCTAATCATTTCCGCAACAAATAGCAATGATAAGAAGAAATAACTTGTCCAATGCCACTCTAAATTCTAGAAACGAAGACCGCTTGAAAAGTAGCAATAGCTGAATGCGTAGATCGAATATCAACTATAGTGTAACCCGGTATATTTAAAAAATTGTGACGCATTCAATCTTATCATGAAAGTGGCTTTTAACTTATCTGGGCCGCTATTACCGTATTCAACATTTTAATATACAAATAGTATTTTTATTATTTGATCGCTGATAGTATAATTTCAGTCGCACCAAATTACGTATATACAGTGTGTGTACAAAAATTAACATAATATGTCGTTAGATTGTTTCATTCAAAGTATGTACGTAATTTCAATTTTCTTAAAATTCCTAAATGTTATTGTGTTGGAGAGGACTTTTAAAAGTTTCGCCATTAGATTTTCGCAGGCAATAGTTAATTAATTCTTAGTATTTATTGTGTTAATACAACCCAATAGTGTTAATTTTAGGTACACGTCTTTGTTTGTCCAAATGATTAAACCCATAATAGAAGCCGAATCGAATTCATCTTGAATTGAATTTTTCAATGCAGTTTTCTTTATTGTCACATTTCAATCGTGCGCGCACTCTTTTTTTTTTAGATTATCCTCCACTTAACCTCAATTGACACCGCTTAAGACGTTACAAGCGTTATTGTTTGAGTTACAAATATCTTATTGCAAGGCAAAAATTACTGTACAAAAAAAATTAACCATGATTAAGGCCTAATAATGGGAGCGCAACATGAAGAAATTATCATTCCTTTGACTTTGCCAGACGTCCTCTTGTAGGACAAATGGTTTTATGGGATAGAATTTGCTCAATTATTTAATGAATTCGTGTTTATCAAGCACAGTAAACTTAAATTTACATTAGAAAACACATGAATTACGAGGGAGTATTGATACATTGAGTTGACCCCATTAAAGAGGGAAAATTTTCCTTTCAAGGTAACCAGAAATCTGAAAAATCGATTTCAATGTCAACGGCATACAATACTGATTCATTTCAGTTCACGATTTAAGCACAATCAGCTTATGCCAACTCTGTTTCTAAATGCACCTCATTTTGAAGCACACTTGCTGAATCAAGTGTGTTAAATTAAAGGGCATTTATGTACATAACAAACGAACATTTTATCAATTTGACAATACCGCTTGTAATTAGTAAGTAGGTTGCACCTTTAATAATTAGTGTTTTTTGACAGTTGAATGCTGACTGATGCCATACTATGCATATACTTATCAAAATTACACTGTATTAGAGCAATCAACCCACTATTGCTCAATCGAATATTTAATTTATAAATCACCTAATAACAAATATCACCATAGTGTTTGATAATTAACAAATGAACAAATTGGACCTCATTGTTGCCAACTTAAATTTCCATATTCAATTATAAGTATCCAAAACCTATGGATATTGACATCACTCGGCCATATGACTTCATTTAAGACGATCGACGACTTGTTCGTGATCAAAAAGGTCGTCACAATAACACAATCATTAAGATATAGGAAATTTTTTTTAATTCTCAAACGCATACTGGACAATCAAATAACGATTATTGTCACAAAACAAATTATTTTATTTTTTAAATATTGTTTTAGGTACGGTAAGGATGCCACACTGGCAAGTTGATGATTACGTAGACATTCATCAGGACCTTGATAATCCGTTGAATTTGGAACAGAATTTAACAACCACCAGTTACAACAGGTAATTTGAAATGATGAAACAGTTCCCAATTCAGTTTGTCTGGTTGTTGTATTTATTTAGTTTTGCAGTGTTGTCACTTCTAATTCCAAATTTCATCAGATATAATCAATAAGTTTGAGATTGGCAACCCGTATTACCAGTAGCATATATTTCAAAAATAATGAGAGTTTCGGAGTCATAGGGCCTTTCTTTGGCCAAAATATATGTCATGTCAATAGTCGTGATTAAAAAAAGTCTGACTCCATCGCTCCGAAGGCACTTTGTCGTTGACCTCTGATCTATACCATCTTTTTGTAGTTAAAATTGACACTTTAGCTGCTTTTGTTTGCTCCTGTGATTTGTAATCATGATCCACATAACTCACGTTTTTTTTATGGATTTCAAAAATTCCATATTTTGAATGGAACGGTTTAAAATAGATCATGATCAGGGAATTTGTTGCGAACGAAAGCAGCTTTTGGTTCAATAAAAGTTTGCAATTGGTCCATGAACGCAGGAGCGATTTTTAACCATGAGATAGAATGCACGATAAACGTGTTGCTTATTCAATTTCAGTTTACGAGATGCAAAATGTTCGTTACAAAAACTATCACTAATTTTTTAGGTAATAGTTATTTTTTTTTTATTAAAAATTGATGATCCTAATAAGTAGTTGGCAACACTGTTTGCGTTATTTTTTTTCTGATCGGTGGAATTCATGTAACAACCAAACAAAAAAAGGAGGGTTCTAATGAAGATTCAATGAAAAAATCAATGTTATTGTCTAGAATCGTTTGTTCTCTCTTTCTTTCGTATTAATGTTATTATAAAGGAGAAAATATTTCAAACAAAGTAATTAGCGAGCCCGATAAAGAGGGCAACTTTGACCTTTAAAATATCGCCTTTATTTTCGACTCGTTCAGTTTCGTTTGCTTTCCTAAGGGAGCCGAAAATTCACGTTTTCGACTATGCAACTGGACGATTTATTTGATAACGATTCATTCAGGTGAGATTAAAACAAACGACTCAACCTTAACATTGTGACCAACTGTTTAAAAATAAAGTTACTAAGTCATATTAATATTTGTAGCGAATCCATTTTGAGCATCAACGGTATGACGGGGTTCAAACAAGAATCGCCGTCCCCTACATTAAACGAACTGGCATTACACTCGAACAGGCAAAGTCCTACATCCACACAGCAGGGATTGACTGCTGTGATGGGGAACCCGGCAACGAATAACGGTACCATGGAGGAAACTAGCCAAAACATGTTTAATAATACGATTAATCAGCTGTTCAGTCAGAGTGCTTTGGTCAATTTGCATTCTGTTATCGATAGTAAGTGTTTATTTTTATTTTTTGAATACGTTTGCATGAATAATTATTATACAGAACGATTCATAAAATTAAAATACTAAAAACTATTTTATACATATTAGAAAAGAATAAATTTTATAAAATACACCTGTATCTATGCGTTAAACATTTTTATGAATTTAATTACGTTTTTAGATAGCAATTTGACATCTTCCCATTCTCAAGACAATTATGCAATCTCTTCAACCAACTACAACGTAATCGAAGATTGTCGCTTTCAATACGTACTTGCGGCAGCAACCAGCATAGCCACCAAACAGAACGAAGATACTCTAACTTATTTAAATCAAGGACAGAGTTATGAAGTGAAACTAAAGAAACTGGGCGATCTATCAATGTATAGAGGAAAACTTTTAAAGGTCAGTCTACTTCGTTCCAAAAATAAAAATTTCCTCAAATAAATCATCATCGATTTCCAGTCGATTATTCGTATTTGTTTCCACGAGAGACGTTTACAATATATGGAAAAAGAACAAATGGAGGCGTGGCAAAAGGCTAGACCCGGCGATCGAATACTGGAGGTGGACGTGCCACTTTCTTATGGCGCTTTCGACATAACCCAACCTAATAGTGCCTTGAATGTTATTAGTTTTGTATGGGATCCAACCAAAGAAGTTGGTGTTTATATTAAGGTAGGTTTATTTAATTGAACTTACCATTGACACAAAAATAAAATTTTTAATGGACAGGTCATAGTTCATTTGCTTAGAATTGTAATTGGTTGATGGACATTAAGATTGTTGTTTCTAATTTTTATGTTTGAAACGCTGAAAATTAAGATAATTTGATAATTTTTGAACTTGAAAAGTACTTGGTTATCTGATTTACACTACATTCCAATGTTTTTGATAACTAATTAAAATTTACTAAAGTAGTCTGTAAAACAAGTATTGTTACTGGAGAAGCACCAATAATTGACAATTTCACTTTAATAACTTATATTAACATACCTTAAAATCGATAAATTCTCCAATTAATCAACTTTTTAACATTAATCATTTTTGGTGCAGGGTTAGTTCAAACAATTCCACTAAAGGCTAAACAACGAATAGTAAACAGCAAAAATAACAGAAATTCATAACTATAATCCACAAACACTTATAATCACTAAAATCGAAAGCAAATATGTACTTCAGTCTTGAGCTAATATTTCACTTGTATTGTTTTGCAAACGATGCATTTTTTTCGAATTTCTACTCCGATTTTCATAATATGTTGTGCTTGATCATTCTTAATCCTTATCAAAAAGTAGTAAAATTTTTATATTAAAATAGGTTTTCTTTTATTGTTGTTATATATTGTTAATAACAATACTACGTTTGTGTAATGATCAGTATAATTAATAATATTTATTTTTTAATTTTTGCTTTAGAACATATGAATAAATGACTAATAATAATATGATAAATTGGTAGACATATGCTTTATTTTCAATGTTTAGCATTCGAATATGACCAATATGTGGCGGTATCAATTTATTATTGACATACTGTAGAAAAAAGACAACTTTTAAATTGAAATTAAATTAATTTATTAATTAAATTATTCTATATCAGGGATAATCTGCAACGTGATGCCTAAGAAACCTTCTCAACGTGTATACGGATGGTTATCCAATTTTGTTTTTTTAAGATTCGCAACTATAGCGAAGCAACGTTAAGGACTCTCAACTACAGCTGGATCTTTTGCTTTTTAACGTCATGTTGCCAGCAGGTCTGTTGCACTCTTCAAATAAAATCAATCCAAAACCAGCTTTTCAGCACATTGCAATCTATAAATCAGTAATGACTTTAAGGTGCAACTCCAAATAGTTTTCGGGAAAATCGACTTTCTAATCCGACAAAAGATGCCAATGTTAGGCTTTCGAACTTTTAAATTTTTCTTCGGATTATGAAAGGTGTTCAACCAATTCAAATTCCAAATCATTATTTTTTTTCATTAAAAATAAACGACTTTTTTGCTTTAATATTTTTTTAAATTTGAGATTATTTTTTGGACACCCTGTGTAGTATTCATACGTGTATGTGTGGTTGCATAAATAGTTACTCTCCGTAGCAATACCATTTCAATTAGAACTGCACAAACAATCATATATTTGTTTAAGGTAAATTGCATAAGCACAGAATTCACCCCAAAGAAGCACGGAGGTGAAAAGGGGGTTCCCTTTCGCATTCAAGTGGAGACCTATCAAAACAGCGAGGTCCTATCAAATGCGAAACGTCTTCACGCAGCCGCTTGTCAAATTAAAGTGTTTAAATTGAAAGGAGCAGACAGGAAACACAAACAGGACAGGGAAAAGATCATGAAACGTCCATTAGCTGAGCAGGAAAAATATCAACCTAGCTATGACTGTACTGTGTTAAATGATGTGAGTACACATACTTATATACGTCAGTTATTTGAAATATAAATTACTACATTGTTGTTAGATGATAATAATTAGTCATTTTTTAGTAAAAGATTTTGTGTTTTCTAAGAGAATAGTTGCAACATTTTGTATACAACATTCTTTTTTGAATCTACTATTTTGCTCTAGAAAATGCAGTGTGAAAATGCTTGATTGGTTTCAGATTTCAAATGATGCTGTTCTTCACACTCCAGGACTTACAAATGTTTCGTATTCGACAACTGATAGGTAAGTGAATTTTGGCTTGTCTGACTTTAAATTACATAACATGTAACATTTTTTTATGACGTGCATAATAGTCATATACTTTAATATTTATTAAAACACGCATGTAAGTTGTGCAAATTAAATGAAAATATCACGTTTCTGATAACGTTTGAAACAAATTTAAGCGCACAAATTTGGGTAAATCCTGTTAAGTTCTGAATAAAATGGATTGGTCTCGTTATTTCCGATTATATTATTTTATTATTTGATTTGAACCATCAATGCTTATACACTTTCGTGTGTTATTAAATGTTCGGTCAAAAACACATCGCACGGAGCCAGAGTTAACAACTTGGTTTTAGTAGTCATTGCTTTAATAAATTTTTATGGTTTTAATATTTCCTTTTAACTATACCTCATACTTTTCTTGTTATTAATGCTATATAGTGGGAAATTGCCAAATGGAAGCAATTTAATACGCCAATTAATGTGTACATTTATCAAAAATCTGCAACGTAAAAATTTCATCCCTAAATTGAAGTTTTTTTTTACAGTTGAAACTCGCAAATTTTTAAACTAGAAGTAGGGACTTATGATACCTCATTCAAAAGGTCTTTTCAATTTCTATTCAAAAATGTTCTGATTAATGAAATTTACTATAAAAATGAAAAACTTAATGTTTTTGATAATGAAAAAGACAGAAACAAATCAATTTTGTCTGGATTTTTCATAGTAGGTATTATTAGTTTTGTTGTAAATGCCATAGGAATTTACTATCTGATTGTAACAAGATTAAATTATTTGTCATTAATTTGGTAACTGAAATTCCGAAACATGGGTTATATAACAGAAAATAACAATTCTGTAGATTGTTGGTTACGGAGATCGAACACGACCGTAAGTAACAGTTGCTCACCTATTTTAAGAAAAATTTCCCAATTTGCCACCTATATCCCGAGGTATAATTAGTAATATTGTAAAGTGGTTTAGTGAACATGGACATGTAAGGCAGGTAAAAAAAAGAATCTTTCAATGAACTGAGTAACGATACCAAATTGAATGTAATGCTTGATTTTGAAGAAAACCCACATAATTCGAGTTGATAGGCAGGATTTAATGTTAGCTATTCCTCGATTGTTCGCGTATTAAAACTAAATAAAATAGATCTCTATAAATTGATACCAACTTAGGAGCTCACTGACGATGATTTTAATAGAAGAACATATGTTTGTGCACAAATGACGTAAAGGTTAAATAACAATGTTATTCAATTAGAAAATGTTTTTTTTTCTGATAATTCTACCAATCAGAATAAAAATTTTTTACATGATTAAAACTAATTAAAATGATTAAAACTGTCGCTATTGTATGTTATGAAAATTGTCCCTCGATGAGAGAATTATATACACAACACCCTGAAAAGGTCAATATTTGGACAGGAATAACTAGAGAGTATGTATTTGGTTCTATTTTTATTGATGGAAATTTGAACGGTGGTAATTATTTAGCACTTCTCTGGCACGAAATTATTTCGTGCCAACTTTGGTAAACTTATATTCTGCTCAAGCAAACTGACAAGTTCCAGCTAATATGATATAGTTCCCGCAGAAATAAGCACCATGATAATACCCATTCAATGTTCAGCAATTTCTCGATTTAACATTTCCAAATTGTCAAATAGGGAGGCAACGACGCTATAATGGCTAGCACGATCACTTGATTTTACGCCATCAAATTATTAGGGACATGTGAAAACTATCATATACAACACTAAACCACGGGATCTAGCTGACTTGAAAGAAAGAATAACGTTTGCATTTAGATTTATTCTCTCTTAAGTGTTGAGTAACGTTAAAAGACCCTTGAATTTGTGATTAAGATGCTGCCAAGACTTTTAAGGTATGCAATTTGAACACGTCCTATATTGAAATTATTTTGTTTGTTATTTTTTTACATTAACGTTATTAAGTTATCAAATTATTAATTTTTTAATATCTTATAGCAAATTTCGTTAATTAGATGAATTTATTTTTCTATGTAAATTTTGACCTTAAATTTGAAAAAACATTTTTAAATAGAGAATGAACAGACCTATCAAATAAGGTACCACACGCCTCTACTTCCAATTTAAAAATTTAGGAATTCTAGCTATTATTCAAAAAGGGTTGAACTTATTAATGAAACTTTTACGTTGTAGGACCATTTTAGAACCCAAAGTTTACATTTTCAAAATTTTTTATAAATATTACTATACATATAGTATATACACTCCTCGTCAAAATTAGCGAATAATGTAAAATGTAAGGAAAGTTTAACAATTGATATCTCCCCAATCACTGATCGGATTTTAATAATTTTTTTTTCAATTGTAGCCCTGTGATGGGGGAATTTCCTGTAGGGAACAGATATCCAAAAAATAAAATCATCATATTGTACAGGGTCTATAAATAATGTCATGTTTTTATCATCAAAGTTCAACGTCGTCTGTGGGCAATACAAGGTGGTTCAAACATTCGAAAACCACACAGTCATGTAGCCTGATGTCTAATGAGTATTTTGTTTTTTTAATCGTCCCTTTATCTCGAACCATACCGGAGATATTCAACTTTTTACGACTCCTTGCATTTTTTCAAATGAAGCTTATTAAGTTGCCGAACAAAATTAGCCAAAAATTATCATTAATTGTATTCACTGGATACACGGTAAACTGAGAATAGAGACAAATGACTAATCTACTGTATAATTTTTATGCGCCTCAGCCACTTGGTATTGGCCATAGAAGACGTTAAATTCTGATGAAAAAACATGTCACTATTTACACCCCCTGTATAGTATGCAGATTGTATTTTTTGGGCATCTCCTCGTTGCAGGATATTCGCCAATGACAGGGCTATAATTGAAAAAAAAATCATTAAAATCCGACCAGTGGTTCGGAAGATATTGATTATCAATGTATAAAATGCAAGAAATGTTAAAAAGTTGAATAACTCTGGAAGGGTTCAACATAGAGAGGTGATTAAAAAAACAAAATACTCATTAGACATCAGGCTACATGACTGTATGGTTTTCGAATGTTTGAACCACCTTGTATTGCCCACAGAAGACGTTGAACTTTGATGATAAAAACATGACATTATTTATAGACCCTGTACAATATGATGATTTTATTTTTTGGATATCTGTTCCCTACAGAAAATTCCCCCATCACAGGGCTACAATTGAAAAAAAAAATTATTAAAATCCGATCAGTGATTGGGGAAATATCAATTGTCAAACTTTCCTTACATTTTACATTATTCGCTAATTTTGACGAGGAGTGTAGTATATTAATTGAAATACAAAATTTTTTCTATTTACCTGTTGCAAACTGTATATCTGGTTGCCTACATTGACAAATCATTAAAACAAACATCTCCATACACAAGGCCAACTTTAATTAATTACTATTTGCTGGCAATATTACAATATATTCACAATATCCTGTTTGTTGATAATTCAAATATGTTAATTTTGCTGTAAAAAGACATCGAAAAAAAATGAAGAAAACATTGGAAACATGTGTAATAATATTAACGAAATTTGTGTTGTAGATATCGCTCATTTGATGTAACAACGGCATAATATTTTTAAATAAATCCATAAATCAACTATTCTTTAGATTTATTCTACATCAACTATTTATATTAACTTTTTTTAAGAGTTAACAATGCAAATAAAAAATGAAATACTTTAATTTGGTTCGAAAAATGGTGAGAGAACATTCCTTACAACGTAAAATTCTAATATTTGTGATTTTGACTTATGCCGTTGTTACAGTAAATAAGCGATATTTGAATATAGATATATGTATGTATGTATGTAGGTAGGTTTGGTTGCCTATATTTCAAGAAACAATTATCACAAAGGAATCGTGGAAAGTCTAACGTTACCCTTCTTCTTTAAAAAAAATGCTAATTCGCAAAACTCTTCATTGAATATGTGATGTAACTTGTGTATAACTATAGTTTATGTTGATCAATGTTTATGTTGATGAAAACAAGTACCTTTCACGCCGCATTGAGTACAGCTAGGTAGTACATTCGGTATTGCTGCCGCGGAAGGCTCAATCGTGCTTTTGTTTCGCCCACTATCACGTTAACCGGCCGAAATTGGTTTGAACCAGATCGTTAAAAGGATAAAGTATGATATTTAAAATATATGTATGCAGATGTCTAACGTGTTATTTGTTTCTGAAAGACACTCTGTATAATAACTTCAATTGCATTTATCCAGTGTGTAATAGCTGATCTCGAAAACAAGACACACATCACATGTTTGTATAATGAGTTTACAAGTGGTAATTGGCCATATTTGTATGACAATTGAATGTAAAAATAAACAAAAGCTACTCTAGAATACGAATAACAGAAAATTATTCCGTTTCTAATAATAGAAACGAAAATCTCAAACCCTATTAACAAGATAATTGGAACTAATAAACGATAAATTATTGTCAGTTAGTCCTGGCCTGGACAGTAGTATAGCGGGTCTCCGCACCGAGTGCCGACCAAAACTGCCGCGGCCCAGGGTTTAACCGGTTACAACCGGTCATTTTCATCGAATTAAATACGAGCAACAGCAGAAAATTGTGAGTGAGTTGGGCGAGTTCGTGCGTGTGAATCTACACGATCTGAGGTTTTCCGGTCTGTCCAGTTGCCTCAAAGGCAAACGAGTGTTCTATTGTTTTTGTGTTCACATTGACTTTCCAATCTTCTGTGTTAATAATGGTTTTTCGTTAGTGTTTCATGGAGACGTAACGCAGTAAACAATTAAAACCTTTTTTTACACTTGTTATGCTTGAAATTTCCCAAGGAATTTCCATACAGGCATGGTCGCATTCAATATTTCTCCACTTTTACACGTCATCAATAATTCGAATGGATTTAGTTTCACCCAAGAGTACCACCCTTTACTTCTTAGTCACTATCAACACAATCTCATCACGATTTATCACCTGGAGCGAGTTAGATGACACAGATTTTCCCAATTTAAGGGCGAAACGCGTTTGCCAAGTGTATTTCTGTAACAGTCGCAGTTCGGTGGCCCTAATTTGATAACAAAATGGAAAATTTACGGATTTTTCTACTCGTTCACACCATGACGGTAACCGATAGAGGATTTATTGTCAAAGCACAGTTTGTTCACGCCTGTTTGGATGATGGGGCTCGAGGTCTTAGCGCGCCCCTGATCGCGCGCAGGGTTGTCGGATTGCGTGCTTTTCGCGCCCGCAATGAAAAATTGGACGGTTTAACAACATTGCGGAAACCAATGAAAAAGAATACGCCAACGGTGAAACATCATATCAGAAAATTTCAAATGTAGGTGTGATAATTTGTTTTTGATGAACTTTTTACTTTTGTTTTAGATTTAACATCTTGACCGTCTAGTAAGTAAGGTAATACAGTTTGTCAGTATTCATGACAATTGATGATTTTCGAAGAATTTGATTTGTATTGTTGCTGTTATAGTAATTTAAACCTTACGAAACAATTCTAAATTGTTAAATTTTAGAAAATTCGATGCCACGGGGATATTGAAGTCTGTAAAGCCCATTTATCCTTTTCTATTTTTCTATTTGAAAAAAAAAATTCTTACTTAATATAGCAATTGTTGTTTTTTTCAGCTGCCCCGAATTTATAAACAACGCAACGCCACAAATTCATGTTCAACAAAATGTAGAACAATTGCCAAGTCAGAAAAGCTATAATAGCGCCCCTCATAGTCCTGATAAGAAAGATGACAGCTCAAGCACTGACAACATTATTAATGACGTAAGAGTAACGTATTTATATTGAATTAAATTTAAAGTTTGTTTTTTATTTCTAGTGTTTCAATGGTAATCTTTTGACACAGTTTTCCAGTCCAGACGAGACCAGCCATTGGCTCACGGTGAATCGCTTCGATAAATATTTAGATCTGTTTTCACGATTTTCTGGATCAGATATGCTGCGCATGTCGAGAGAAGACTTTGTGCAAATTTGCGGTCACGCCGATGGCATTCGTTTGCATAACGCTTTGCATTTAAAGTATGTACATAATTTGTTAAAAAAAATATATGTTGACTAAAATAATTGTTTCTTAGAGCGATAGCTCCAAAATTGAAACTATACGTCTGCAGAGAAAACATGTCAGTGTTCAACGCTCTATATCTAAGCACTCACAGTCACACAGAACTTCTGCAAAAGCTCTGTTCGATGTTTAATATTAACATAGACCAAGTGAAAGCTGTGTATTTGGAAGGGCCTCATTCAATTCACGTGCAATTGACCGACGATGTTTTAAAGCACATTGAGGAGGAAACTATGTTTGCTTTGAGCGTCGCACAAGAGAATGGGATGTTTATTTTGCTGCTTAAGAGAAAAACTAAGCAGTAGATAAGCATAAGAATGGAAAAAACTAAGTATTTTAGGTTTTAAACGACGATTTAATCTTTAGTACAGTAAGGAGACTAATATAAAGGTGCTTTTTATAGGATATTGTTAAAATTATGTTATATTTTATTTAAGGCGAAGTCAAATAATTCGAGCAAGTTATTCCGTCAGGTATCTGAGATTTAGTTTTTTTTAAAGTATGTGTGTACACGTGATGATTGCGTTAGTAGACATTGCTTCATCTCGATTGTGTTGGAATCCGTAATTAATTTGGTTTGTACTATGTAGGCTGCTTGACTTAATAACTTTCTTTATTTACCTGACACGTTGTAAATTCGCCTTTACGTTGATAGATTAAGAAATTGACAAAAATATAGATCTTTTAGTTATTATATTTCATGTGATTTATCATTTTAATTAAGTATATATGTGCCTTATGACTCGCATATTAAAAAAATTTATATTGTTAGCTAATATAAAGACATATTTTATATAAAATATTATATGTAATTGTTTATTGTTAAATATTGAAATATATTTTAAAGAGATATTCTTATATAGAGGAATTGAATATGTATATTTGGTGGCCATGTTTTCATAGTACAAATATTTGAACTATTGTCCAAATCTTACAATGTTAGTTTTGCATTTTTTTCATTATCAATTATTATGCCTCCAATGTAATAATTACGAGTATAAATATTATTAAACGTTTGAATAAATATCTCAGGATAAAAATACGAGGATTAATTAGACGCTATATTAGTTTTAGGTCAAGTGAATGTTAATATTTTCCGAATGGAGTTGTTATCCTTTTTTTTTAATAAATATCTTTTTTCATTTCCAATTACAGATAATTCTCATTCAAGACGAAAAGAGAAAATTCGAAATTTATATAATTTGGTTATGTGCCTTGCTTTATTATGTAACAGTGTTGTTAATCTATGAAAAATTCCGCAAAAGGCGATGATTTTAAAAATAAATGAGGAATTTAACTAACTTGCTTTTTTCTTGTGTGGGTTTTAAGTATTAAATATTCTGAATTTTTATTTTTGACATAGGATTTTTGAGAAATTTGACGCAATCACATTGCCAACGCTAGTAGTAGTATAGGTACAGTAAATTGTGTCAAAAATAATGTAGTAAAAATTCAGAAAAACATTATACATATTACGATTATTTAAAAATTGAGTCTACTGTAAATCACTTACAATTAGATGGTAAGTATTTCGTATTTCAAAAATCAAAGATGATGGACAAATTTACCAACACCATAATGCCTTACAAAATTACCAATCTGCAATGTATTAGGAAGGGTACCGTCAATTGGGGTAATGAGGAACACTGAGGGCAATAAGGAACAAATCTTTCAGTTTGTGTTCGGACAAAGTAGTGTTGAAGTTTCAGTTTCGGAGTATGTGAATCTCAAACCTAATATAAAACCGTTCAATGTTCACAAACTTCCAAGTTGAAAATTCAACACGAACTACTCCGAACGCAAATTGAAAGATTGGTTCCTTATTGGCCCCAGTGTTCCTTATTACCCCAATTGACGGTACTCGAATTTTATTTTAATTTAAACAGCAATGCTTAGTTTGGATAATTTATTTCTATTTAATCATCTACATGTTTAAGTTTTAGGGCCAACCCATCTCTTCATACAGATCACAGTAAATGGTAAACAAATAGAAAAATTTGAAATAAATATTCTTTCTTACATTTACCTAATAAATAGATTTGTGTAATTTGTCCATGTATACAGTAATTTTTTGTTGCTATTTAGCATTTAATTAATAATAAATATATATTTTTTTAATATTTCAATAACTTTATAATAAACTTTTATATTCTATCAACAATTAATTTACTGAAAACCTGTTTTTTTTTAACGGCAAAAAGTTATAATAAACATTAACAAGGGGGAGGCACGACTTGCATCACATACTATGTATGTATAAATAAACAATCTGATATAGGAAAAATCATTATTTACACATAATTGACAATAATAATAATAAATTCTAGAAGTTTTAACAAGAATAAAATACTATCAGCGTGCAATTACTGCTAAGGAACATATTGATTTAACTAGAAAATACCTTTCATTTACTCTCTTAATAAAATAGCTAGGTACATATATATTTTTTCAATATCGATACTCTTTAAGCTCACTTTTCTCCTAACATTAAACGGATAAATAGATTGGAAATGTATAGAATTATTGTACTTTAAAGCTTAAGTTAATGACATTTATGCTCTTTTTGTAAACTTTCCTAAACCTTTTCAAGCATAGGTAAATTCAAACTTTCAGGAATTTCAATTTCTTCTAGTTTTACATCTGAAGGATTATAGTCAAACGATACTGGGAAAAAATGTTTTATGTCCATCAGTAACGTCTACAACAAATAAAATTTGAATTTTCGAGAAACGGTTCAAATCAACAAAACGTACCTGTTGTTCCATATTTTTGCAACGATCCTTCAACCGATCCTGTACTTTCCTTATAAACGAATAAGGAATTTTATCATAATCATCCGCAGGCGTGTACAAATTCAACAATTTGCAAATCTGTAAGGGACTAAGAGCATTACACATATCACATAAACTGCTCACGTCTTCCTCGGTATCGGTTTTTCTGGCCTGCAGGAGTTGGGCCGCTTGAATTATAGGCTGAACGGTGTCTTGAATTGGTCCTTCCTAAAACATTACATTTTTTTTTATTTTCTGGATAAATTTTTAGATTTAGGAAAGGTGAGAAGCTATTTTAACATGAAAATGTTACTTGTTTTTCCACAACTTACGTCTAAATTTCTATCCCTAATCCACATTTCTAAATGTGATAGATTGTGTCTGATTTGGCAACCTTTTGCCCAATGACACAGCTCTTTTCTCAACAACAAATTATTCAAGCTCGATGCACAAATGAAATAAAACAGTTGCTTGAACACGTTAGAGATCAGTTGCGAATCCACCCCGTAAAACACCATTATCTAAAGAAAAAACAAAGGATTAATCATATTTGCAGAAGTCCTCTTACCTTATGGTGATTAGAAAGCTCCTGTAGCAAAGCTGCAGTGGGTTTTTCAACTGCTACATTGCCAGTAGGACTGGTAATGCTTCCAACACGACTTCTTAATCCGGAAGGTTTGCCACTCATCCCTGGCACTTCTTCATGTTCCAGTATAGCTGGCACTATTAGAGGTTGAATTTTTTCTTCCAGATTATGAGTGAGAGCTGAAAACGTATTTAGATTACGTTGAAGATTTTACTTTTAATCTAATTTCTTTACCTTGGTGCAACCAAATGGAAATATCCGATAGTACTTGCCGATACTCGGAAAGATCGAAGTTTTTCAGACTTTGTTCGTTTTGACTGGGTGTATTGTGTTTCTGGAATCGCGCTTCGCCGCTATATTGTTTCATACAGTTTACCAATCTAACAAATTAAAAAGAATTTCAAAATAGTTTTGACTCCTGTTATATGTTTTTTTTTGCAGTTTTAAGACATACCTTAAAACATTTGTTGTCCAAAGGGCCAAGCATTCAAAGTCATCCTTATGCCTTTTCTTGATTAACTTCTTAACGGTGTTTATAAATGCCTGTAGAAGATTTCTCACTTTTTCCTCATCGTTTATATAGTCCGTATGTCGAACACACATGAATGTTATGTAAGCTGGCAAGCCTGGAAGTAGAGTTAAAGCTAGTCGAGGCCGTAATTCTGAAAATTAACAGAGAGATAAGACGAAGAAATCTTGAATATTGTAATTTTACCCATAATCAAGCGCTTCATAATTATAGATTCGTCGCCAGATTTAAAAGAAAACATTCCTAAATAATCTCTGTCCTTTTTTCTAATTGAAGGTTGTGCTCTGCCAACTAAAATTGCTCCAGACCGCTTCTTTTCGGCTTCCAATAGAGCTTCCTCAACGTCTAAATTAGCATCTTTCAATCTCTTGGACAAAATTTTGACCTGAAAACGCAAAGAAATTCTTTATTTATCAATCCAAACAAAAAATCTAGAGATGACAATGTGCTTCAATAAGAAGATAGACATACCTGCTTTTTCATTTTTCTCATTTCTTCTGTCAATGAATCAGTCTTATCCAACAAACTTAAATTGTCACTAGTTAATCTAGCAATTTCCAGCTGCATAAAAGCTTCACTTTGGTTATGGGGTGATCCATTCAAGTTAGCTGCCAATATACGTTGTTGTTTCTCATTGTCTTCTCTTAATCTCTCAATTTCCAATTTGTATATCCCCTGTGTGCCTTGTATTTAGCCTGTTCATCTTGCAATTCCAATTCCAATTGTTTATTTATCGTTTTTTGTGTTTCGTATGCCAATGCCAATTCGCCATCTTCGTTAATATATGCACCTGTAAGTGCAATATCAATTGCAAGGTTAAAACCTTAAGGACCTAACATGTTTATCAATTAAAACCATCCTACAGCATTTAATGTAAGCCTGCATACCGCCCAAAATAGCCATTATTTTATAATAAGCATATTAGGTTAGTTTCCTTGTAATGGAATAACAATCCCAAGCTTAATGCTCACCCAAATGAGTGTTAGAGTTGACAATAGACTTCATGCTATCAGTTTGATTAGCTAAAACGCTTTTCAGTTGAATAATTTCCTCGCTGCGCCTATCTAGTTCCAGTTGCATCTGTTGAAGTTGTTGATGGAGTTTTACAAGACCTGTACCTTCATTTATGCTATTTTGTAACTCAAGCAGTTGGGACTTTAAATTAGAGTTGCACAGTTCTAATTCAGAAATCCTTATGGCATCTCGTGCAGCATTTTCCGCCCTGAAAGTTAATTTTAAAATATGTCAAAGAAATTTTATGATCTTACGTACCGTTCAATTCTCGGAGACATATCTAATTCGTCTAATCGCTTTTGGACACGAGCTTTTTCACGTTCTACCTCGGCCAGTTTGTTTTGCAACTTCAAGACCAGTCCAATATCAGCTACCTCTTCGGATTTCACATTGTTTGAGTCACTTGTGGAACTTGGAGTTTGACTGTCGTTGGCTCCTAAAAGGAAAAATTCTCTTTAGTATTGATATTATAGGAAAAAGTTATTTTATACCATTCCAGTCTATATTTTCTAGCCTCTCTCTTGTGCTGGCATTTGTAGATCTCACTGAACCATAGCCATGATCTTCTGTAACGTCCGAAGTAGAAATTCCACTAAGATCGCTTACATTCCTTTTGTGTATACCCGATCTGTTCAATTCTCTTTCTAGTTCCTCACAGTGCTGCTCTAAAGAGTGATATTCATTCAATAATTTTTGATAAGCTTGCCTCTCATGGTCGGCTTCGTAAAGGATCTCTTTCTTCTCTTCTTCCAATCGTAATTTCATATTTTCCTCGTTTCCTTTTTCCGTCATTTTTAACATCTCGATTATGTTCTCGTACTCCTTTTTCAGTTTTTCCGTTTCCTCTGCCCAAAGATGACGTTGATTATCCACTTCTTTCCTATACTTGTCATGTTCCGTTATCAAATCCATTTTTTCCTCCTTTTCCGCTTGTAATTCTTCTTGAAATTTGTCAATAACTTTATTTTTCTGTATAATCAAACTGTTCAAATTCTTTACTTCCAATTCTAAAGCTTTTAATGTTGATAACTTTTGCCTTTAATAAATATTTGATTGATTAATGATTAACTATTTAGTAGTTACGAAATACGCACTTTAGTTCGTTAACCTCGTTTTTGTAAACCACTAATTCGGAATGTGATTTATTCAAGTCATCAATTCGCTGTTGTAGACTAATAATTTTGTTTTCCAAACCTTTGTTCAACTTTTTAACATGTTCAATACTTCTGGCTTCAATTCTCATCCTCTTATACTGTCTTCGTGCCAAAAATCTTCTAATGGCTGCTTGACACACCACAATATATCTGGTACGTTTGGTGAAACGTTTCCTAGCCATGTATCCTCTAATATACTTTTGAAGGATCGTAGCCTAAAAATTGTATCATTTTAAATGAACTGGAGATTACATTTAATAGCAATCAAGTCTACCATGGCATTGTCTTTGATAATTTTGAATTGTTTCCTAGCCAAGAGACCTCTGATTTGTGTTTGAAGACCTAAAATGCATCGTTTCTTTTGCAGATATTTCCTTCTGAGCAGGAAGCCTCTGATATATCTTTGAACTGTAATTGCAGCTCTTTCTGTACGAATTAGTTGAGCTTTTCTATGGAAATTGAATAGAATTTTACCATTTTCCTAAATATTATTTTTCTTACCTTCTAGCTAGTAAACCTCTACTGTAAGTTTGTAAAAGTAACGTTGTCTTCCTAATTCTTTGATACTTCTTTCTGGCTACAAACATCCTTACTGTTTTCTGCATCATTATGCAACAGGCTTTCAACTTTTCATAGCGCAATTTTTCTAAATAAGCTACCTGCCCCGCTCGGAAAAAAATCTTGGTTTTACCAAATTGGTACATATCAGAATTTTTAATGTACTGCATCAAAATATTTTGGCAAGTTTTCTCCAAATTATTCTTATTAATGTCCTTGAACTTGCATAACACCCTGTATCTGTAGAAAAAGTCTCGGTAATTCCAGCGACTTGGAAAACCTTACGTAAAAGAAGTTATTAAGAAAATTTCTTGTAAATGTGAAAATCAACTGACCTGCCGAGGAAATCCTAATCGTTTCCAAGACTCCACAAGCCCTTAACTGTTGTACAGCTCTTTTTGGATGAAATTCGAATCCAGCTTTATTATCGTTCGGTTTAATACACCTAACATAATGAGGTGTTGTGGCGTTTAAAGTGGTCATCAAAGCATTTAAAGATTCACGAAACTGCGAACCCACAGACTTTTTGTGTGCTTTTTTAGCGCCCGATTCGACTTTAGCCGATACTACTTTCAATTTTGTTCCAGGAACTTTAAGTTTCTGATCGTCTGCCAAAAACAAACGTTTTAACAAAGAATTGTTGCTTGATTTAAAGGCATTAATTTGTTCTTCAATGACAGTATCACGATTTTTCTCTAAGAAACCATTACTTTCGTATTCAACTTTATCAGCAAAATGGTTAATTATAAAGCTGGACCGTCCAAAACGACTCTTTGCAAAGTGAGAGTATTTTATGCATTTGGAATATAGTTTTTCGGTCCAAGAAGCATCAGTACCACGTGGCATTTTACACTCTTCATCCAGCAGATCCAGAATTCCTAATTTGGTTTCAATCAAGTCAATGCAGGGCTGATTATCGTAAAAATCGATCATTTTCCATTCGATTCCTTCTTTAATGTACTCTTCTTGTTCCAATTTGAAAACGTGCAAGTTGAATTGTTGCTGTAATTTTTCATTCGCATAATTTATACAAAATTGCTCAAACGAGTTGATTTCAAAGGTTTCAAAACCTAAAAATTGCGCGATTAATTTAAATATAAAAAAATGGTGGCTATCATACCATAAATATCAAGAACTCCGATAAATTTATGTTTTGGAATGCTTGATTCTAATGCTCGATTAATAACCAATACGATCCAGTTAAACAGTTCGGCATAAATATGTTTGGCCAGGGCATCTCGAGCAAAAGCCGCTTCCTCCAGAGTCATTGGTTTGAGGTAGATGTCCCTCATGGAGACTATTTTCTAGTGACTAACCATTGTTTCAATTCTTCTGAGTTTAATTCTAGAAGATCGCAGAGGATCTTTAGATGTTTATCTGTTTTCTGTAAACGGACGAAATGTTACTTCTTCGAAAAATAATTAAGAAAAAAACCCACTGAAATAACGCTTCCCTCCTGATCTTGCTCGTTCTCCACTTTGACTAAACATTGTTTAAATTCTATGTTACCCAAATGTAAAATTCCTGCTAGAATTTTCAATAAGTTTTCTTGATCGATACTAGAAAACCCTAACATTTCCAAAGCATTTTCTGTTTCTTCGAACTCGTTCTCATCGTTTAATCCTTGTACATGCGGACTAGAACCCTGGTTTAAATAATGAAAGTTATCTTGATGATCTAAGAGAAAAAACATTTATTGAAGAAAATTCTTAAATCAGAATTGTTACCTAAAAATAAATGGGGCAGTCGACTTCTTGCTGCACATAACTGATAAAAAATATGATAATTTCTTTCGTCTGGAGCCTGGAAAACAACTCTGGATTTTTCCAAAAGATAAGTTCGCATTGATGCACCACTAATATTAAACTGTTTATTAAACTGTAGTTCGATAAATTTTCCAAATCTGGAGCTGTTATCATTTCTTGTAGTTTTGGCATTTCCTATGGCCTTAAAGTAATTTGCAAACTTCTATTGTTATTATGAAAAAGACTTTTACCTCCATAATAGGACTACTGGCCAAAACTTTACGTTCGACTTGAGTTTCAGTAGCATTTCCACTAATAGTTGCAAAATATCTCATCGCATATTTGGCGGAAACAGTTTTACCTGCCCCACTTTCTCCAGAGACTATAATGCTTTGGTCCCGTTGCTCTCTTTCCAGTTTCGTATAAGCTTCTTCGGCAACTGCGAAAATATGTGGTTCTAAATCGCCCATTGCTTGTCCTCGATAGGCTCTCATGGTATCGATATCTGAAAGATTTAATACAATAATTGGGATAGTCTGGATTTTTCTAGATATAACAGGTACCATATATAGGCAATTCGTCGTAAGGATTTATGGCCACAAGAACTATGCCACAATAAGTATATATGTCCTTCCTTTCGCAAAAACGTACCTACAATTATAGAAAAACAATTTAATTTGCAGTAATACTATCTGGATTCGTACCTGAAGATTGTACAAAACACCCGGTTCATGTAAATACGATAGGGACGTGAGATCATTTTCTCCAATTAAAATATCAGGATTTTTCAAAAATGGCAACTCGCTTTCGGTTTTTATTTGAAGATTTTTCACTTCTTGCTCGTCGTCCGTTTGAATTTCGAGACTTTTGGTATTTGGTTTGTAGTCTTCCAGTAAAGTGGCACCCTCCCATACTTTATCTGGATGGGGAATCCAAACTCTGGCACCCTGAAAAGATACATGTGTTTTCTTAATATAAATTGAATATTATGTATTTTATGGGTATAAGTATGCTTCGCTAAACCCAAATATGACTTTTTGTAATTGGTGAGAATGAGAAAAACAAATATTAATGAAATTTAAGTTTTGTTTGAGAAACGATCTCACTTGTACGTACACAGGCAAAAGCATTTCAACCTGCGCTGGGATTATTTGTGACCGGTTCCCATTGTATTCGAACCAATTTTAAAATAATTTTGTTACTGTTTTTGAACGGTAATTTCAGTACCAGGCAAAAAACAAGAATCATTTGACCTGATCAGTTAACAGTTTAGATCATTTAGGTACTTAATAATGTTCCAATGGCTGAATTCACAATATTTTAATAAACACACAAACAATAAACAAAAATAAATTAACACTAGTCCCAAAAAAAATAAAAGAAAACAACAAACAAATATGAACAAAATTATTAAATTTACAGCATATGTTCAAAAAAATTTCTGTTGTTTTCTAGACCCAGATTGTACCTTCCAACTTTCGACTCTTATACCGTAGTCAGCATTTGTGAAATAATATTAACAATTCAGTCATTGGAATATTATTAGATACCTAAATGATAAATGATAAATTATTAAGTGATTTGTGCAGTTATTTATTCTTAAAAGAATAGAGAAATATGTGTATGTGCAGGTCCATATTTGGAATTTTCCTAATTAAGACCGAAAAAAAGACTAAAATGCAGTCAAACCATAATGTATAATATGTCATTGAAGTCGGAATCAAAATCGGTCGGAAATGAGCTTTCAAAACTCGATATCAGAACCCCAGTGCTGTATTTAAAATAAATGAAATTAATGATGGTTCCCCAAAGACGAAACGTCCAAATTAAAAAAAAAAACTAAAAATGCCACCTTAAAAGACATTAAAAATTGGTTTAGAGAAGTGTTATCAGTTTTGCTCTAGGCCAGAAAGAAATAATATGTATTATAAAATGCAAAAATTCCATTTTTTTCAAAATATGTATCTTAAAAACCAAAAACTGTTTGTTATTTTAGGGATTTTTAAACGTTATTTTCTTAGGCCTTCAATTGCGCAAGTTATTTCCCATTTAATGAAATTTGTGTCTCTTTCTTCTGTTTCCAAGATGTCCATACTGGTCCTCCTTCCTATCTTACAATACAATGTATGGTCCTTTAAAAATTGCAACCAAAAAGTAGTTTTTATTTAATATCATTAAAACTACCATAAGTAGAGCTTACAATTTTGGTACGCGATATTTTCTACTATTAACTCGTACTTTCAGCAATTACCAGTTATTTGATATCGTGTTCAGAGGCGTACTTGGGGAGGGGCGCACATTATTTTTCATAACTGCAGCTTCGACCGGTTTTCAATTTCAGAATGATTCTAAAAGAGTGTTAACTTTAGGCATGTGCATAGGACTTGCTGTATTACAATAGAACTTTCAATTCCAGAACGATTCTAAAGACTATCGTAGACTATACAATTTCTGGTACAAGATTTCTTGTGCAAGATTGCATCCAAGAAGTTGTGTGATGCTTTAATATTTCATATAAATATTATGTTGACCAAGAAATTTAGATACGATATTCGNGCTTTAATATTTCATATAAATATTATGTTGACCAAGAAAATTTAGATACGATATTCGATCCAATTCAATTTTTATGTACAATTTTGTATCTGATATTGCACAATTTTCTTTGTACAAGAATTCTTGTACCAGAAATTGTATAGCCTACGACGATCTTAAAATATTGAATTTGAGTAATATTTTAATTTTTTTGTTAATAATCATTAAATACGATTAAATATTGAAATGACAATAACCCAGTGATAAATTAGTATGAATCATAGTCAAATAAAACGAGTTTTATCGCAAAATAAATTGAGATTGTTTGCACTCAAAATGGATTTCTCGAAGTAGAAGTTGTATTTTGAAAATAAATTTTTTAAATGACGATTATTACGTCGCTTATCGTACATTCTTTTGTTTTGTTTTTTTTAATTTTAATTTGGAAAGTACTATGACAAATTTAGAAAAGATATCGAAGAAAAAAATAGGGAAAAGTGTTTCTAAAACTGTTTTGCAGGCATCAATAAAAGAAAGTTTTTGTACACAATTACTATTTGCATTTTCTGAGTACTTTTTATGTAAATATTTATCTAAGAAATAGGTTTTTTTCTATTTTTTTTTATTGTAGCATGTAAAAAGAGTTAAACCCGTTGTTAATTTCGTGCATGTACAATTTAAGTAAAACTGCTCACGTTTGTACTATTTAATGTTGTAACTGTTAAACCGTTTGGTGAAAGGTCACTAAAAGTATAGGTTCACATTGTCTGGTACCTAAATGGTGAATTCATGGTCTCAATTTTTAGCACTCTTACTTAAAAGTGCTAATTTACTTATAATAAGAGAAATGGTAAAATAGGAGAAATGAGAAAACCATTATTGTATGTGAATTCTAATTTTTGTTTTTATGACTGCACGATATTAGAAACTGAATTCCCATGGCCTTGGTTGTGGACCAATAAAAAATTAAAAAGTGGGTGGGTCACCATATAGTATATCCGCAATCTAAGCTGGTAGTTTGATATGTAGCAAACGTATTAAAATTATAATATGTTCTTCCTTTGTGTGTTTTTTGTTATTATTGGTGACACATACATACCCTACTTAAGCATTATCTAATTATATGACATTTCAATAAGTTACACATATGGTAGAAGTATTTAGAACGGGAAATACCAATTTTAGTAAAGATCATTTTTTCGCATTTCTAAAAAACCATTCTCATGTACATTTTTAAATTGATTTCGAAAGTTCTATTAAAATTAAAATGTAATAATGAGATTACAGTTCACATGGACTCAATCTCGAAAGAGTATTACATGTAGTTCACTTTCACCAACCTTTTAGGAACCATATTATTACTAGTAGATCAAACTAGTTGGCTATTGTTGTATGTACGAGGTGAAATCAATTAGTGATTAAAAAATGCTCATTAGAGCATTTTTTTAAGCATAACTAAAGAAAGAAGTTAAAGGATTGCGAACGAATTCTTTAAGTCATAAGGATTCCAAGCAAAATAATGTCCATTCATTGATTGAAACACTAAGATGACTGCATTAATTTGCTACATATGTTTCCAAATAAATTATTTATAAGGTTGAAATGGGTTTTAGTTGAACAACCCTCGTAATTATTATTTAATTACATGCATTCAAGGTGAAATAATTAAATAATTTAATAGTCTCGTATTGGCATATCGATATTTTTAAATTAAACATTAAAAAATAGTAAATATTTATATAAATTTCAACAAAAACATAAACTATAAATTCTGGTTAACGTTTTTCTTTAAGAAATTTGTCTTTTTCTAAGTGCCTGGAAATGTAGCTGATAATGTCTTTTAATTAGGAATAATTTTATAGGACACCCTATATTATTCCGAATTAAATTATCAAATGCCCCATGAAATTCAAACAATAATAATTCGATATGGAGCTGAATTTGAGGAATGTAAATTTAAAAATTGCGAAAACAAAGACCGGTCGTCAATTTCAAATTTTAAACCGGTTCTTACATTAAGCGTGATGCCTCAACGTGTGGTTCTCACTCGAAAATCGGAATTATCACTGTATAAATCGGCATAAAAACCCTGTATAGTTTTTCATGTCCTACCTTTGTGTATAACTCGGCCGTTGTCATTTTTTTCCTAATTGAACACTACACTCAAAACAGATGCAATATTTATTTTTTTTCCTGATAGTAATGCGTTGTTGACGCACTCCTGCCACCGATACTGAATTCACACATTCGTAAACGAAAAATCTCGTTATCTTATCACATTTTTGATCCTTATACGGGATATTTAACAGGTAACTCGAGCACACAAAAAAAGTGAATTTCTGAAGTTCTTAAGGAAAAAACACTCGGTACGTGTATGGGAAACGCGCTTTTAACCTAAAGCGTTGCTGCTGCTAATATTGATCGTACCGATATACCGTCGTCGCCAAATTGCTGCCAGCAGGACTTACATTTCTAAATTATATCCTACAACTTACATAATTTCCGCACAATCCGGCAATGCCACAAATGATTTGCTAGCCTTCAAGTGTCGAAATTGAGAATTGAAAAGTAGTTACAGAAATAGTCAATAAAATACAGGGATATTTCTTATTTCTAAAGCTAACCACTAGATAGCACTGTTTAAAATTTACAGATTTCTATTTTAATTTTTTGATATTTGATGTTAGATGGCACTACAAGTTTAAACTTTTTTTAATTGCCATAGAAATTGCGTCATTAATGGAAATATTCAAACAAAAAAATTCTTTTTTTATCAAATCGCTATGTAATTTCTAAGAGTTAAGTATCAATATTTCAAATACTAGAGTTGCAGTTTAATTTTCCAATTAAATTGCTAGAAACGTGCAAAACTAGTAGATATATAAATCGATTAGGGACATGCACATGGCATATTTGGTAATTAAAAATTATGCCAACTCGTAAATACGTAATTTATCACTCGAAACCGCCTAAAGCTATTCGAAACCAGCTTATGGAATTCCGTTAAAACACTATATAAGACGATATTTATTTATGAACGGTCAAAAACCGTTTCTCAGACGATCGATGGTTTGTCTTGTAAAACAACACAAACATTACTTTGCACTGAAAAACAAAACTGTTTGAAAAGACATCGCTAATTAAACACCTGTAGGTCAATTGATTACAACAATGAGTCTATTTGACAGAGATTGTCAATATGAATAAAGTTACAGGATATTTATATAAACACTTCCTACGGAACGTAAAAACATGCTACTCTACTCAGAAGATCAACACGAAATCTATTAAATGTGAAGAAGATGTAAGAGCTATAAAAGAATCTTTGCTTTACCTTTTTGCTACATAACCAATCATTGCTAGATCTTTAAAAAGTATTCAATAGTGGAGCATAAATACGACTGTGTAGTTATTGGAGCAGGTGGAGCAGGACTTAGAGCTGCTTGTGGCTTAGTAAAGAATGGATTTAAGACCGCTTGTATTAGCAAATTGTTCCCTACTCGATCACATACCGTTGCCGCTCAGGGTGGTGTCAACGCTACACTCAGTAATATGGAAGATGACTATTGGGTCTGGCACCACTTTGACACAGTTAAAGGTTCTCTTTTCATTAATAAAGCAGAAACATAATAAAAACTTATATTGTCAAAGGGTCGGACTGGATAGGAGATCAAAACGCTATTCATTACATGACTAGAGAAGCCCCCACTTGTATCCAAGAGTTAGAGAACTGGGGAATGCCGTTTTCCAGATTGAAAGATGGTCGAATTTATCAGAGAGCTTTTGGAGGACAAAGCTTGAAATTTGGAGAAGGAGGACAAGCTCATAGGACGTGTGCAGCTGCAGATGCTACTGGACATTACATGCTTCATACTCTGTATGGATTAGCTTGCAGAGAAAATGTAGAGTTCTTTATAGAATATTTCGTTTTGGATCTTTTGATGGCTGAAAACGAGTGTCGAGGTGTAATTGCTTGGTACACTAGCTACATTATCTATTAATATCTTTATCCTTCTATTAACCATATTTAACATTAGGAACCTGGAAGATGGTTGCATTCATAAATTTTGGGCTAAAAGTACTATTTTAGCTACCGGAGGCTATGAGAGATCTTTCTTCTCTTGCACTGCAGCGCACACTTCTACAGGAGATGGTTTAGCTATGGTTACTAGAGCAGGACTGCCTTTGCAAGATTTGGAGTTTATACAATTTCATCCCACCGGAATCTACGGAGTGGGAGTGCTCATAACCGAGGGTGCACGAGGTGAAGGTGGTTATTTAGTTAATAGCAGCGGAGAAAGATTTATGGAAAAGCATGCTCCAAAGGCTAAAGATTTAGCATCCAGAGATGTAGTGTCTCGAGCAATGACTGTAGAAATTATGGAAGGCCGAGGTATGACGTGTTAATTATACTAAAGAATAATTATTTAACATGAAATTGCCAAAGGATGTGGCAAAGAAAAGGATCACATATTTCTACAGCTACACCATTTGCCTAAAGAAACCATCACAAGACAACTTCCAGGCATTAGACAGTCCGCGTACACATTTGCAGGAGTAGACGTTCTAAGGGAACCTATTCCCGTTATACCAACAGTTCATTACACAATGGGAGGCATTCCAACGACTTACAAAGGTCAAGTGTTAACTCAAGTAGGTCCAGGAAAAGATCAATTGATAACGGGATTGTATGCTTGTGGCGAATCTGCCTCTGTTGGAGTACATGGAGCTAACAGGTAAGAGAATTTTCACGAAAAACATGATAGGTATATCGAATTCTTACTTTAGACTAGGAGCCAATTCTTTACTGGAGGTTGTAGTATTTGGCAAAGCTGTAGCTGAAGCTATAGCTGAAAGTGAATGTCCAGGAGATGAAATAAAAAAAGACAAAGCACTCGGCAAAGAAATCTTGCAGAATTTTGATTGTATGAGATATTCAAAAGGAAAACATACTGTAGGACAGTTGAGGTTTGGAAATTTAACAAAATAAAGAATCAAAGAATGAAATGGAATATATTTAGGTTGCAGTTGCAAAAACTGATGCAGAAATACGCAAGTTTGTTTCGAACTGAAAAAACTCTAGTAGAGGGAATTTCTAAATTGAATGTACTCTACAAAGAAATTGATAACGTCCAAATCCAAGACCATGGAATGATCTGGAACACTAATTTAGTGGAATATTGCGAGCTGAAAAACCTGTTCATCGCTGCCGTACAGTCAATTATTTCTATGGAAGCAAGAAAAGAATCCAGGGGTGCGCATGCACGCGATGATTATAAAATTAGAATCGACGAATATGATTATTCAAAACCGATTCGAAATCAGAAAAAAAGAGCTTTTGAAGAACATTGGAGAAAGCACACTTTAAGCTGGATGGATATCGATACTGGTGAAGTATGCTAAGAGTCATTATTGTAATTTAGACATGTTTTAAAGACTCTCCTATGCAGGTTTGTTTAACGTATCGTTCGGTAATCGATTGTACTTTAGATGACAAGGAGTGTCCATCAATTCCCCCGAAGATAAGGGCTTATTAAGAATTGTTTTATGGAATAAAATTTAGTCGATTTGAATTAACAGAGTTGTTTTATTATTATTTTGATTAAAATTTTAAGTTATCGTTACATAAATAATATTGATAAATTTCGAATTCCTTATTACCACTTTTTCACAATGTTGATTATTTGATGATAAAAATGTAATGTGTCTTTATTCTTCAAAAATTTAGTTGTAGTAAGTAGACGTCTAATTATCAAGGTCAAATATTTTTGTGCCAATAAAAAAAAAATTTAAGAAACGATATCAACTACAACGGAGTGAAATTTAGTAAAACTCTTAATTGGATCGATTTAAAAACCGACTTAAAGTAATGGCTCCTGGTAAAGGAACGCAACCCGATCCGATTTCCCAAGAAGTAGCCGAAGAAAACAGCAAAAAAGCCCCATTGAGTTGTAATTAATTAACCTGTGCTGTGCAGCAAGAGCAGCACCGTACAGTCAACTCGTTTTCGACCAAATACCACGAAAAAACAACAACAACCAAAGGAGCAGGAAACGACCGTTCGCTCGTTCAGTCGTAGAAGCATCAGCAGCATCCGCGTTGCAGCAGCAGAAGCGACAGCGGCGAAAAACAACGGATTCTCGTTACGAAGAAAAGAGACCATCATAGTGTGTGTGTGATACTGAGTGGTGTGTGACGTCGCAGCCCATACACACGGTCCTGCTAAGCTAACTGCTCTTGTACCGCTAACCCAGGAGGACCCGTTAGGCGACGGTATGCCAATGACCTCTGGTGGCTCCTCACCTGGCCTGCCGCCTCAGTCACGGACGTAGCGCGCAACAACAGGTGCTGTTCGGTGGTCGTACAGCCCTGCAAATACCCTCCAACACCCTCATTAATTTGGAGGAGGTTTATTTTTACCTCCATTCCCGTTGATTATCACGTGAACGATTTTCGAATTAATAATTGTGATTTTTTTGTGTGTGTGTTGTTTTTTTTGGATTAACTTTTATTAACAATTGGAGGTAAGATTTTTGATGGTCCTTAACTAGGAAATAGGATTGGTTTGTGTGAAAAGAGAAAGTTTATTTAAACTTTGGTCACAATTCCTGCAATGAAATGACTAACAGTAATCGCCGATATGACAGTTTTTGGTTTCGCGCTGAACCAGCAGGAGATTTTTAACACGTATTAATATCAACAATGGTCAAATATGGTGGTAGTCTAGTAGTTAACATTCAATTATGCACCATAAGATTGCGATAAAAACTCGACAAACGGTCTTTTTCGATGGGGCGGTTCTTGGTTTTTATTTTATTGCTTTATCCCCTCATTATATTTAGTTACCTTAATAATGCAGAAAAAAACCTCATAATCAAGATCTCGTTTAACCTTAAGGAGACTTGAGGAATTCACGCGACACGAAGAAATAAGCGAGGTCAACGATTCGTTCCGTGAACTTTCGGATGTCTTTAAGGGCGACGAAGATTTTCGGATAACATTTTACATAAAAATGTATTTTTGTTTTTCTTTTTTTCAGTGATTTCTTCTTGGTGAAAATGTCCAGTTGGCCCTAGTATCTAAGCAGAAACAAGCACGAAGATGTTTCGAGGAACATTTGGCAACTCGAAAAAGAAAAAGAACTATTGACAGTGTGTCCGTGTCGCGTGTTCTTTCAAATATATATTTTTTTTCTATTTTATAAATACTAAGTTAAGGGTTTAAGGGGTTTAACTTCATAAGGCGGTAATATAGTACAAATATCTCTGTTTTAATTTTTTAATTTTATATTTTTTTAATTTATCAATATTACAAGTTAGTTATAAGGGTTTGCTTATTATAGCGTTTTGCGATTATCACAGAAATTGGAGTGCTTATTTGTGAATACCCAAGAAGAAAAGAGAATATGCTACGATGCCCAGCACTATAAGAGGTGAGTGAAAAAACTAAATAATTACTTTACAGTGTCCCATCTTAAAGAAAAAGTTGTAATTAATGAAAATCATTTATGTCAGATGGAAACCACCAATATACCTACCGGCTCATGTGAAGAACGGGTTTAATTTAATGGTCGCCTCAGTAAAATATACCGTTTCTCAAATTCGTGAATAGCTGTAAAACGGCACACCTAAAATATCTTTCCAAATAATGCTTGTGGCGTGCGTATATACCCGGCCTAAAAATGAGCATGTTTAATGGCCGTTTTGTTTATTTGCGTGGGTCCAATGTTAAATTACATTTTCATAATTGTGCCTTAAGAGAAAATTGATTGACTCGAAACATAATTAGTTTGAAGGACATTATTTTTTATTCCAATTATTAAGAACAAATTTAGTACTGGTACTTGGAAAACAATGTACATATTTCCTTATTGTAATGTAATCGGCAACATCGCAAAATCTTCAAATTATTATGCTACAAATAAGAAAATCTTACATCTGATTTTAACGAAATTAAAGATTGTTTGACAACACCGCATTACTTTTCCGATTGCCATCAAACCAGCTTATTTCTTCAAAACTAAAACCTGGAACTGAACGGCAAGTGACTGTTCTTACATAGAAATTCACTCAAACAATCAAAACGAACAGTTAAAAATAACTCCAGCAGGAGGTTAGCAGGAATAACGAAAAAATACGTTAGAATTGCGTGCGACAAGACATTTCTCTTAGCAAAAAAAAAATTGATCGTTCACCCCCACAAACAACGGCAGGAAAAAGTGCGTGTCCGCAGGCCGTCGAACTTTCCTGCAGTTTCATTATTATTATTTTTACAATTTAAACTCAGAATTATTGTTTAAAGAAATATTTGGTGGGAATGTAACGAAGTAAAGAAGAAAACGCTTCTTCTTCTTCTTCTTCTTCTTCTTCATCTTACAGTTTTAAGTTAAGAGACGAGAGGCTGAGTGAGCTTTTTCGAAAGGTTACTGACCGGCCAAACTGCCAAAAATTACCATTGCGCCGTATACCAAACTTGGCATTAACCATTAAGGCCTTGACCATCAGGGCTTCGGGCCGTGTTGGTACTTTTTGCGCAAATAAACGTGATTAATAATAATCAACCGAGCCGTGACACATGATGGTACACAATCAATCAACCTTCCATGGTACAATATTAAATTACCTTCATAAAAAATTTTTTCTTAGGGGTCGGGATGATTAAAAATTAACCACTTTCTGATATATAATCGATATTTGAAGGTTAAGGACCTGGGAGGAACGTCTTCAGGTCCCACGCCACCCCTTAAGGTGGGAATTTACCAGGAAATGCAGCTGTATAGGATCGGGTGTCCAAGAAAGTACTGTTAGGTCATGTTTTGTAATTACCTTAAACCTAAAGCAGATGAAAAGCGTTAACACGTAATAAAAACTTTAAAATGCCTACAGTGTGTCCCATAATTAATCATGCAATTTTTCCTTTTGCGTGTACAGAGTGATTTATCGAAAATGCGACTTAAAAAAGATTTTTTTAAATCAGATTTACTTAATGGTACCTAAGATCATGCGATTTAGTATAATATACAGGGTGGCACGACAAGTTTGTTTCCTTCAGAAATGTATTTTAGGCCACTGTAACTGCCTATTTGCAATTCGTTCCACAGTAGAAGTGACAAGTTAGAATTTAGCTTTGTTTACAAAGTGTATTGAGTTAATTTACTTCATCAACAGTTTTCCGTGATATTTTTCAACAAAGAACGAGGAAACGAATGGCATTTGCGTTATCTTAGGGCGTGTAATAAAAATGACATTGTAAACGAACCCTTAATAGTAAACATCTGATGTTGTCTTACCTTTCAATTGCTGTTCGATCGAAAGTTTCTGATTCCGTAAGACGCTTGCGCGTTTATTAAGCCCTATTCACACAGGGAATATTCATCGAGTTAAGTTGTTAACATGTCCTCTTCTTCCTTCAAAAGCATCTCACGTTCACGAAACTTCTCATCAATCTTGTGTGAAATTAAAACTTCTGACGCTGAAAAAAAAAGGTTATTAACTTGGACGGCATTTCCCCGACGTCATTAAACCCATACAGTAATTATTGCCAAATCGGTAAAATTAGCTTCAGTTTGCGGTTCGAACCATGATAAATTCTTCCTTTATGTAAGGGAACTTCTTAAAAGTACAAGGTTTTGATGTGAATAACAAAAAAGTCTAAGATATTTAAAAATGCAAAGTGCTGTTTAAAAAAAATGGATTCATCAATAATTATAAAAGTAATAATTGTGTTTGTGATTGATATCAGCAGATTTAGCTCCAAGCGATTTTTTTTTTGATCGAGAAAATGTGTGTTTTTCAATGAAATTAAATCACAACTAAGCAAATAATTTTTGAAATACATGATCAAACTATAATAATATTTTCAAAGAAAATTTTCGTCGATCTCTAGTTCTAATTTTGGACTTGAACATTTTCGAACTGATTTGTCCCACAGTGCGTCCACCTTTTACCCACTAACCCATATAATCGAAGACAGCCGGTGACGTCACAACAAACTACTACCATATCTGGAAGGACGAGGGGACATTGTTGCCAAGTCAATTAGTATTTTCTATAGTAGCATCCATTTAAGGTAGCTATTTTAGTAAAATTTTTCTGACAGGCGTAAAGAATTTATTCAAGAATGAAAAAAAAACAAGGAGAAATCATAAATGTGACAATAATGCAGGAATGTTTTAGTGCGCTTGCGTTCCTGCATACTTCCGCATGTTACCGGACCGTCTTCATAGATTTTCCCTGTTGTAAAACGGGGCGAAAACTGACGACCCCCTCGCGTACAAACGTGGAACTAACTAATAACAAGCGTATATCTCGTTTTACACATAAATGTAAGGGAATATAGATTTCACTGGGAAGAAAAAAGGAGAGAAACGTGTGTGACGTGATTTGTGGAAATTTGTTTCGTTAAAAAACTGAGTGTGATGAGTTTCTCCAAAATGCAGAAAATGTGTGTAAGCGTGTTGCGGGATATGGTTTTCCAGTTGAAATTCCTTGTCGCGCTCGAATCGATTTAAAAAATTTATTGATCACGGGGAAGAGGAGAGAGACTCCGTATGTAAAAACCGTAAAAAGACATAGTTCAGAAAAACAACATCATCAATGTGTTCGGGTTTTTAATTGTGATTTTCTATTGTGGTTTTTTTCATAATTTGTTATCGTTCTCGTTGTGTTTTCTCAAATTCTTATGTTATTGTTAAAACGCAATGCTTTTTTAGTACAATTTTCATCGGTTATAACTGTAAATCCGAATTACATTTGAATCAGGAGATATTTCTCTTTTTTTATTAGTGTCCAAGACCACAAAAAAACAATCATTTATTGTTCTTATTGGAGACGCTTTTATTGAAGCAATACGAAAAAAGGCATCTTAAAAAGAAATTCTTATAAGACTGTAATTTTGACTGATCAAACATCGGTTCGACTGAATTTACACAAAAACAAAAGCAAATTTTTCATTTAACAAAAAATACGGTTCGGTATGTGTGTGTCTCTTTAAAGGACGTTTTTTTGTTTTCCAGAATCTTGATGTTGTCGTATATTCGGTCGTTTTGATACCAATTTTTTACATGTCTCGCGCTTAAAAAATAAATTTTAAACAAACGCCCTTACAATAATAATAATAATAATAATAATAATAAAATGTCGCGAAATTTCTTATTATTACTATAAGCATACGTCAAGTGCAATAGAACAACTCGTAAAACTGGCGGCCCAACAGGAATCCAATCAAATCATCACCATTGAGGTCCAGGAAGTGGAGGATGCATCTGTGGCGGATGAATCGTCACCGACACCTCCACCTTCGTCACAGCAAACCCAACCGGTCCCAGCTGCTAGTGTTGTTAATCAGGAAAGCGTTTCGGCTACGACAAATTCTTCATCCACCAGACCTACAGTCACCACGTCACCACCAAATACTATGACAGGTAATAGATCAAGACCTCACAATTGTTGGAAAATTCGGATATTGTATCTTTGCCGGCTTTCAAATGTTCCAATACATTGAAAAAGAAATAATAACACATTTATGGTAGCTACTATAATTAGGAATTTTTAGAAAATTGATTTCTACTAAAAAAGAAATTACGTATATAATAGCCTTACCCATTTCCAGTATAATAATAATGCGATGTTGTCATTTATTAGTAAAACAGCCGGGCCTGCTAGATTACTGTCTTTATATTATCTGCATAATTGGAAAAAACATGATGCCCAGTTGATTTTTTTAACTACATCCAATTACATAATTCTATCGAATTCATATATTGGAACAAGTAAAATTGCGATGTTGCCGTATTAATAAAAATCGAAAATTTACATTTGCCATTATCAAGGGACATCTTATTTATATCCATTAAATGTCATTGATCCGTTCACCTAGTGCCAGAGACACGTTTGCGCTTCAATACGGCCTTGTTGTTGTTGTTTTTGTCCTGAACGTAGTCGAAGAACGAGCGAGGCCATAATAAAAGAGGTAAAATGGCACAAAGGCGCGGCGCGGCATCGCTCACTACTTACCATCATCATCATCATCATCAACATCGTCAAACGGCGAACCTAACGGACCTCGTGGAACCCGTATAACTGTACCGAGACGCTGGTAACCCAGTGCCAGTGTGGTACCGCTATTCGTCAGCCGGATAGGCCGCGCCAGGCAGCACTGTGATTCCCATAATAAGAAGAAGATGGTTTCTACGTGTGTATCGGCCTCTCTTCTTATTTCTCACTACATATTAAGTAATGTTGCATAATGATATTATCCGGATGGATGATGGTTCTTCTTATATGGACAGCATATGCATATTATTAAGAGACCGCCAAGACTGTACCGTGAGACATTATTATTGTTATTAATTACATTGGAACCCCGTTTTGCTGTACCAACTGGTGTTTGTAATTAATAGTGAATGGTGATTAATAGTTTTTCTATTAAAGACCTCAGTAATATGTAATTATTCATTTGCTATTGATTTTTGCCACCACATTTACTCCTTCTGTAATTTCTCTTCAAGTTTAGGTTATGGTTTTTAATGATAGTACCGAAATTTCTCTGTTTTGTTCATCATTGAATAATTTGTCCCGTTATGGGCCTCGTTATTTCGCAAATAACGTTAGAGTGATGGGTATATAATTTGTTTTGTTCAATTACACGATGAGGGCCTTTCTATTGGATTCGCAATCTTCTTCTGTCATTTGATCGAGGATTATCACTACGGATTAGTGACCGCAAAGAACCGTAATTCTAAACATTTTCACTTAATGTATTGTAAATGTACGGAGCAAATATTTCCTGCTCATTTCCCCGAGGAATTCATGCACAATTTGGCAACTGCGATGAAGATAAATAAATCTAACAGGACGGTCCTGGAATGAAGTCGTGCATTCACAAGGAGGAAAGTTGATGTCCATTGGCACTCATATATCCGAGTAGGCGATGCCTGGCCGCTTGGTCGCGTGACGTCACGGCGTCTTCCGTGTACGTCACGCAAGCGCGAGGTCAATAAACTGCCTTGAAAGGTCGGGTTCAGAACCGAGCTATGGTTATTCGTCGGTAGATAGCGCCAGATATGTTTCGAGTCGCAAGTTAGTAGATGGCGCTACTCGACGATTTGGTTTCAACAAAAATGTTTAATTAATGTATAGAAAAACGTGTTAAAATTTGTTCAATTTGGATAAATTAATGCATATTTTATTGAATTTGGAGAGTTTAAATTTGGAACTTAACACGTTTAATTGCAAAGTTTTGGCCACCTGTTCTGGTTAATTGGCCGCGACAGAAGTTATTTGTGGGCGCAAATTACTTGAACCTGTTATAAAATGGCAATTAAAATGGACTATGTAAGTTGCATTGATTTACGTATCAATATACGATACATGTATGTACGTGTATCTGTCAAAAGGTAACGACCCCGAGTTTTAATGATTTACTATTTTATAAATTATTGTTTCCATGTGAGTATGTGTTTTTGCGTTCACATGTTATACTAAAACCTCTGACAGGACATAAACCGAAAATGAAAGTTTATTAATCAATACAACAATCTCAAAATTAGCATAATCACTTTCAAAATTTCGTAATAGTTTGGCAGCGCTGATGAAAATAAATGAGCTTTTAACCGTGTCTCGCAATTAATTCCCACAACTCCTGCTAAATTTTCCACATTTTCCAGCAACCAAACATACACTGTTGTTGACCCAGTACCACAACCAAAAGTATGTACATTCCAACGAGTTAATTTCGGCTGTGTAAAGATCATACAAAATGTTTCTCGTAATTAAGACATTAACTAATGGAACATCATTATTATTGTTATTATCCTTTATTAATCAACTTGACGATAATCATCGAAATATCATAGGCGTACGTATATGTAATAGGTTATTTTTCGTTTTATTAACGACTTTCTCTCTACTTCCACGTAACGTAAAAACCATACAGTTAACACATGTCGTGCTGCAAATGGCAAAAAAAGGTAATGCATCGTGTCTTTGGAACCAACATTTAAAAAGTATGGAGTCGTCGTAAACATCTAGAATCGTTTATTGCAAAATGCTTTAGTAATAAAATGTAAATAATTATAAAACAAATGGATAAAGTCTTTATACGAATTAAATCATCGCTTTTGCGTAATACTTTTTCGTAAAAAGTCACTTTGAACAAGATTTTTTTTCTTATTCTGCAATCAAAATGCAATTTACAAGAAGATCTGTACAATAAATATCCGCCTATCTTACGAACTACATAAACTACGTAACGTTTATGCATATCTCTTCTCCATAACGACCACGAGAGATAGGTTATATTAAAATTTTACACGCGTAAACTAGTTACTTACAGTATGAAACCTCGAGTGTTACCNAGTTTATTGCCATAACCAAATACGATGTTTTTAATATACAGAGTGTCCAATTCAAATTTCTATCTTTTATGACTTTGCTGTTAAACTTAGAAAGAATCGTGGTGAAAGGATGTAAACTATGTTAACGGGAGTACGTTTTAAAATTATTGCGACATATATAAGGTGCTCCAAAAAAATGTGGTGATGTATTGGCAGTTTTTAAAATAGGACACTAAGTTTAATGTCATTGGATCAATCGGATATACAATTATCCTTAATTTAATGACATAAAATTGGCTTGACGGGAACAGTTAAAAAAATTGTTTTAGAAAATTAATTTCTGGTTTTTCCACTATTCACACACAAGAATTAATAATAATTATTAAGAAAAACTCATGATTTTACTTTAACAATCTAAAAATCAAATATCTAGCATTCCATTGTGACCTAAATGTATTTAATTACTTTAATTAAAACAGGGTGTCCCAAATATTATTTTGCCATTACTATTATCTATGAAACGGTAAGAGTTTTCAAGGTTGATTAAATTAAGAAAAATGTTACTATATTTGAAACTTTCTAATATCAGATTTATTGCATTGTAACTTTTTGAAATATTAAAGAAAAATATAGATAAGAAATAATCATTAGGTTATATTTCAAAAAGCAATCAGTTTGATTAAATGTACAAATATTTTTTATTAATTTTTTATTCTCTATCGCATAAGCCCATCCTTTCCAAGAATGACATTTGAAATATCGATAATACTTTTTTTTTAATAATATTCTTTTTATTAAATTCGTTGAAATTTCTAAGTAGTTTGAAATCAAAGAGAGTTGAAGACAGATAATTAATAAAAATGTTTACCTTAAACGTATCTAATAGGTAAGGAAGCATACAATATTTTTATAGATTTTTCACATTTTGTGCACTATCTTGGAAACTAAAAACAATTTCGCAATATTGTAGACGGACTGTGAAAAACCTGTCATTCTTGCTTCTACTAGCCTCGAAATTCCGTTTCTATTGATAGACAACAATAACGATACATGATATTTTGGACACTCTGTTTTAATTAAAGTAATCAAATGCATTTAGATCAAAACTGAATGGTAGACATTTTGTTTTTATTTTGTCAAAGTAAAATGGTTAATTCCTCTCAATAAATTTTATTAGTTGTTCATAGGCTTGCCTTATTTAATGGATAAATTACAAATTGATTTTCTAAAAACGGTTTTTAAAAAAAATTATACCCATAAAGTACAATTTTGTGTGTATCAAATGAAAGCTAACCGAATATCCGATTTATCGATGCCATTAAATATAGGGTGTCCTATTTAAAAAACTTGCGAGAAATACTTTGAAACATTATCATTGTTTGAACTATAAAAAGTAAATGCCCTGAGTAAAAATTTATTAACTGACAAGAACACCTTATACCTAGACTAGTTAAAGTTAAGTCTACAGTTAAATTTTGAAGACAAATGGATAAATCGCCAACACGGTGCATTGATTTTAAGAAAAGAGATATTAATTTTCACGAGAATTTCATTTGGCAACGTTGCAACCGATTTTAGAAAAATGTAAGTACGAATATAGTATTATTTATAAAACCTTTATTTCCTGTAAAAAAATTATCTTAATTGAAAATTAGTACCAGTACATTACTATGCCTTTTTGGGACACCCTATATATATTGCAATAATTTTGAAATGTATTCCCATTAACCTAGTTTAATTTCCCCAAACTAAGATCTTCCTCAGTTTAACGACAAAGTCACCATAAAAGACCGGAATATAAAATGGACACTCTGTAGACCGTAGACTTTTATTGGAACATTCTTCCGATTGTTAAAGTATGGAGTTGACGAACCCATGTTGTAAAATTAAAGGACTTTAGATGAAGTACTAGACCCGTCTGTTAAGTTTTTACCAAAATAATGAAAAAAGAATAAATTTTTGGTAGAAATCGTTTTAATGTTTTTGAAAATATGTGTATCTACGTAGTCTTCTTTAATAAATTATTATACACTCTTGTATGCGTTCAAAGCACTTCTGGAAACATTTTTCTCCACAATGAAAATCTGTTTCAAACACATGGACTTTGAAGGCATCAACGGCTTTTAGAGCTGACCACAATCGCTCTCCACGCATTTTTTGTTTGACTATTGTCAACACAAAGAAATTATTAGGTGACCGGCTGAATATATACAATGGGACTTTAATCTGATGTTTTTCTCTTTTCGTTGTTTCAATTGTTGAATTGACTTCTGGCAAATAAATTGTTATACAGGGTGTCCCAGAATAACTATTCTTAATTTTCAGAAATGATAGACGCCACTTAAATAAACATTTTTTATTAATAAACTAATGTCCGGAAATATTTTTTTTGTTGTTTTTTTCCATAGGTTGCTTGACACTGAAAAATTTCCTGACATTAAATACCAGAATGTTTATGTTTTAATGTTTTAATTTCCGGATATTAGTTTATTAATAAAAAATTTTATTTAAGTGCCCTTTATTATATTTGAAAATTAGGAAGAGTTATTCTGGGACACCCTGTACATCATTCAGCATTAATTCTCCTATAGCAGTGATTGCGACATGTTCAGAACAACGAAAGAAACAAACACTTTTTTGTAAGTGCTTCAAGAATTAATAACTTTTTTTGGATTCAGTCTTGAATTACTAAACAGTCGTTTACTGCTTAGTTTCGGGATAGGACGAATATATCCACGTTTCGTTACCTGTTACAATAATATTTATAGATTTTCTAGTTCCTCTATTCAATTTGTTGAGCATTTCCTTACGTCCATTAATCTGAACTTTTTTTATGGTCAAATTATGTGAGCGAGAATATCGTTTTCATACGTAAATGTTCTTGCAAAATCGAATCGATTGCACTTTTCGATATGGTTAAGACTGCTTCAATCTTATGATAGGTCACATGAAAATTCTCTTTAACCATGTTTAAACATAGATATTCGGGGAATAACAATAGATTTTGGTCGACCTTTGCGAAATCCATCATTGACGGAAGCACGACCACGACGAAAGTCTGCAAACTAATTGTAAACTGTCGTTTCTGTTGGTGCTTCATTATTAAAAATTTAAAGGAACTCACTTGATATATTGTTAAATCAAGCTAAAAATCGTAAAAAGAAAATCATCCAATGAAAACGTTCGCACGAAATTTGTATTTTTTGATAAAATTGCTTTTTTACACTCGCACTGCAAACAATCAACTCGCGGTCCTCTGTAAAAACTTAAAAGGTCTCTTTCGTAGGTGCTTTCTCAGAAATTTGTATTTGTATGCAAATAAACTTTGAATTTTGATCTCAAGTATTAGAGTGGTATCAATCTATCTGGCAGTTTTATTTACTTGAATCATTGAATTACGTGTACATATATATTTAGTTAAAAGGAAGCTAAAGAGAAGTTTCACGGTGGTTTGTACATCAAAGTCTTATGGAGTTTTAACTGTATAATTGACAACACCGCTGTTGGGTCCATTAGATCCGCTTAGTTAGGCTTAGAAGAAATTTGACAATAATAAATCGTTTGTTGTTGCAACAATAACAATAGCTAAAAATTATAGCTTTCAAATTTAGACACACGGGCCTCATACATGATCAGATAGACCACCATTGCGAGAAGAACCACTTTCACATTTATTACTTCACTCACATAGGAAGAAAAAAGATTGCATGTGTCATTACAGGAACCTTGATACATGTCTTTTTATTATGTTGATATGAGAACCTAATCGTTATTATGGGTTCTTCTCACGCTGGTATCCAAAAAACGAACCCTCTGATTATCATTGTATGGGAAACTACGTGAATATCGATCGCATACAAAAAAAGCAAACAGATGTATGTAGTGGCAAAGAACTACATATTATCAGGTTGGCATATGGCGCGAAGGTGGATAACTGTGAATTTTTTTGTTCTTTGGTTAGAGGAAGCTGAGGAGGACCCTTTTTTAAGTACCTGTGGGCGGTCGATTTACTGTATTTTAAAAGATATCGAATTTGCACATGTTTCGAGGGATCGAATTATAATTTTTTTAAGGAGGTGGAACTAAAAGTGTTTGTAGATTTTAGGGTTTTTAACACACGAAAATTTATACCTTTTTTTTTATTCTCGTTAAAAACTGATTACTAATTTTGATTTTTTTTTTCAGGTAAATTGACAATTGACAAAGATACATTATATTTTTTGTTATTTAATGTGAGTATATTAGTTTTTTAGTCAATCCGTTATACAGGTGAACACTCAATGCTTGACTCATTCTTGGTATACTATATGTATATAATTAAATAAACTTTCTCAAAAACAGTAAAAGCCAAAGGAAAACGATTACCTAAATAAACCATCCACTAAATAATGGTAAAGAATAATTAACGTATTTCCTATATGTATTTGGCACATTTGTATCCAGAACCCTTCTAAAATACATTCTCAAACAATTAATTGCATTCGTTCCAACTCCACTGCACTCGCGAGACAATTTCCACTTAATAAATGGGCGTATTTACGAGCGTCGAGCGATTTAAAGTTTGAATCGGGTCAATGCTTATTTAAGCATTCGAAAGAAACATAATTGTTTTCTTATATATTTTTTTTTGTTTTTGTTGATATTCGGACACGCACCTAAAACGGTATCGTGACCATGATAACCATCTTTGAGACAGGAATTTAGCTGGGGGCCCGTTCGGTTTGTCGTATCGAAATTTTATTTTACCATTTTGGGCACCTACTTGATATTTGAACATAAATTTTATGAAACAGATCGATATTTGCATAACTCATCTCTATTAGATTAATTTCTAGGTTGTTTAATTTAGAATTTATTATTCGAGGAGCAAGAATCCTATTACATATATGTGATTCGTGACTGTTGAATTTCAAAGTTTTAGTTATCAGTGTTTTCAACTAATTTCAAGATTACTGCTACTAACGTAACGAATATATTAAAATATTCTTTTCTAAACAACATATCCAAATGAAGTTCAATTGGATTAAGGTCAGTTAAATTTACGAAGCACATGAAACTTTTAATATTTTGCTCCTTGATGTCTGATAACATAAAATCTCCGCATACAGTATTTCGATAAAAATCTAGTAGTATAGTACTATTGTAAGTTCTTCATATAGTTTCTGTTTTGTTATTCACTTTTTTCTTAATTTTTTCTTCGCCCCAACTGAAATTTCAGTAGAAATGTACTTTAGAAATTTGCTTAGAGAATCTTCTAAATTGGTCGTTCGAGAACAATTTTCCTCTTGAAATAACATCTTTTGTGCGCATGTAATTTTGTTTTGCTTAAACGGAAAATGTCCAACATACATATGTCATTGTATATTTGTTATCTGAACGAGAAAAATCTGGAACCGTAAGTTTAAAACTAGTTTCTTGATTTAAAGCCTAATAAATGGACACCTAAATGGGACAAAATGCATTTGGTACATGTCGATATTGCAGCGCAAAAAAAATTGGAACCTTCAATAACTTGAAATGGGCGAGGCCCCAACGGTGGTAGTACTAGTTAGCAAAAAAAAGGCAAATTTGAATGCAACTCTCTCAGTACCTCAAATATATCAACATCGTCTGGTAGAAAGATTAAATCTAAATGTCATGAAGTAAACATTGTATGATTTGATCTATGACACCCATTCGTTTCAAACGTTTATACTGGGTGTTGATTATTTATGAATTGTCTTAGCCGAGGGGATCATGACTGGCAAATTGTTTAGTTTGTGATGATCGAACAAAATGAATTTACAACCGTTGTTCAGAAAAAGATAGAAATTGTGGTCGTTACGGCCTCGGTACCGCATAAAATGACTCCGGTTTCTTTTTTAAGCCATTTGTCCGGATAGTTGTTAACCTATGACGAGAACACCTCTCTACCTATCTATCCTACCTATCTGATAGTAGTTGAAATGTATGGACTTACATGGGTACCAATGGCGATAAATTGCGTAATTCAAGTTTTGCTTTATAAGGAATTAATTTGATAGTTAATTTATTTGATTAAATACACGTTCCAATTCCGATTGGCTTGTAATTTTACTGTTTTTTTCTTCGATTTGGAAAAGAAAAATTACTGGCCCTATACCATTCAAGAATTTAGATATTATTTTATTATAATTTGTTATTTATATTATTATTTTATTTTATTATAGTAATATCTAAATCTTAATATATTCGGTGGTTCCGCCATTATGAAAAAAAAACTGAATCTGCTGTTCTTCGGTTGCGGTTGCAGGCAGAAAAAAAAACGGGTATAACGTTATTTCAATCCCTAAAAGTACCGTTTCAGATTTTTTGGTATCGGGCTTCGGCTATTAGATCATGTTTATGATGAAAGAGAAAATTGATTTTTGTTTTGATTTCGGACAATCTTCAATCGTCGTGATTCAGTTGATGTTTTTTTTATTTCAATCTTAGTTGTTTCAAATTTCTTCGCAGAAAAACTGAAGTAATCATTGATTATTACTGATACATTAAAAATCAAAATGATGAATTATATTCAGTATAGTTAATTTCATAAAAACTCAATGTTCTTCAAAAAGTTTTCTCGCAGGTACAAATAATATGTTTTCTTTATCTTATATTGCATTTGCAAGAAATAAATACCAATAAACAGAAAACATAAAAACAATTAGTCCCTTTTTGTTATGTATATTAGGTAGAATCCAATAAAAGCCCAATAAAAGCATGAAATCTACATATAAATAAAGATTTATAGTACTAATACCGCTAAATGTTCGTGAAAATGATCATTTTCCTTTGAGGACATTGACAATATCTTCTGAGCGACTTCTTTTATTAAATATTATAATTGTTTTTCTGCTTAACGCCAGACTTTTGAAAGCTTTCTTAGAATATGTAAAAATGCTATCTGAGCATGAACGCAAACGAGACAATCCGCGGCGACGCAAATGCCTCGTTGGACGATTTTGGTATTCGAATGGAATTCATATGAGGCAGCATCTGAAGCAGTGATCCAGCCATTCATTCGTACGGTTGGAAGGTGAAAACATGGCGGACCACATTGTTTTCCGGTTTTTACTTTTCGGCGCGAACCTCGCCAACTTTAGGTGTTTCCCTTTAGAAATTCTTTTTTCTCCTTTGAACATCTATCTTTTTATGGTGCAGTAAAACTATTTATCGCGTTTTTTTATATGAAATCGGGGCCCATTTCATATTCTCTTATGAAACGAAGTGTTTTTTTCATTATCCCAGCTCATTTTATAATATTCACCACGCTCTTTGAAATAATAATAATAGACTTCATCTTTCACTCACAGTGTCTCGAATGACGCAGACATATAAAGCAATAAAAATCGTTCAAACCGAACAGAATTTTCGTTTGAAGTACCGACTCAAAACGAATAGACTCCAAAGTAGCTCGAAGTGAGCCCTCGCAGTTTGCCGCGTCTCAGGTACATATACGGAACTCGGTGCTCGTTTGAGTTCTGCCTCGTTTCTATTCGTGCTCGGATGTGTACCCACATTAAAAGATTTTATACAAAAAAGTTTTATACTATTCAAATTTTATGTTTAAGCTTGCAAAATCCAGGTTTAACTATTCAGTTATTTACAATGAAAATAAAAAATTTATAATTTATATGCCTATTTTATTAATAATTACATTGTAATATATATATACGATAAATTGTGTTTAGATTTAGTAAAATACCGCTTTAAGCGAAACTTCTTCATACTATGCATCTAAATTGCACAAAACTAATTAAGACTGTCCAATAAAGTGTAACTTTCACATTTCTACATATCTACACCTTTTTGCAAGACTCTCCCTTTTAGTATCTTTTTATGCTCTAACTTATGCAAGAAAAATTATGATTAAATTGGAATTCCACTAATATTAATGAGGTAAAACTTCGAGGAATATTAAAAATGCAAATTTTTGCAAAACCAGCATTTGCAAAAATTTAAAAACAAAACAATTTTTTTGATATGTAGTTAAAAATTATAGGTTTTTCTTGTAACTCGTGAGCAAAACTTTTAAATAATAAAAAAAATAATTTTTTTCATCCGATTAATTTGTGCAAAATCCAAAAAAATCCTGAATAGAGGAAAAATTTTGATTTGACAACGTGATACGACTTTATAAAAGGCATGCGCCACAATGCCCACTTTCTACTCTTCAAGTCGAGCACTGGGTGCTGTAGCTTTCTGGCAATGGTTGCTGTTGTGTTTGTCCTCGTCGAGAGCACAAGACATCGTGAGTGCTTTTAGTTAATCGTAGAACTCGGTATCGTAACGTTGCGTCGACGTGAATTTAGTGGCTTTCTTTTGAATAAGGCCCAGAACATATTATTCACAATATTATATTGGAACGAGACACATTTTCGACAGAAGGTGAACGAACCCGCTCAACTCCTTGATTTAATTATTTTATTTTGTTCATTGACAATAAACTTTTTTTTTCTGAACGAAACAGTTATGGAGCATTGCGGGTTTTTCCTTCGTTGCGTGATTGTTTGTGATTTAGTGGATTTATTGTGAATTTTTCTGTGATCAGTGGATTTATTAAAAGAGATATTTTTTTGGATTAAAATTGAAATGCCATCCGGTACGTTAAAGCTATCGTAATGTAGTATGCAATTTCTCATGTTCAAAAGTTTCACAGTAGTAGTACTTTTTATAACTACATAGTAGGAATTACATATTAGATTCGTTTTTTCATAAAAATATAGTTTTGTCAAAAGTTAATAAAGCATTTTTTTCTTTTGGTAGGGAAATAGTTTAATGTTTGTAAAAATTGTTGGTTCAGATTGTCCATTATTCAAAGTTAACAATTGAGTTTCATACAAGAAATGTCTTATAAATATGTGAATTTCATATTTTTTAAATACATGATAGTATCAGGTATTTAGTCTTGAATAGCCTTTTCAAAAAACTAATCATTGTTAATTATAAATATTTTTTTTTTTGCTTGGCTAACATTAAAATATATTCTCCCACTTACATATCTTTAATTAGAAAGATACAAAAAACTATTTTTTGTTAAAATTAAGCAACAAAGTGTCGATAATACTTATTTATAAGATTACATGCTACTACTGTAAGCGCCCATTTAAAAAAAACTTCAGTTTTAGCTGTGCAATTTTCTCAAACTATAATAGTTGAACAGACTCCGCTCGTACCCAACACCTTGACTAATGCAACAGTTCAAAATCCTGAAATGTCATTGGTTGGAAAACGTAATTAAGCACACCGATTAATAATTAAAACTGTTCGTTTGTTAGAAATTACCGTCAATCGTTAAAATTAAAAAAAAAATGTTTCACTAACAAGAAAACAAAAACAGAAGATTATGTAATCCCTCTAGAACGTATAATAATAACAATCTGCTTTAAGCATTTATGATATTTACATATTTTCAAATGTCATACATCGTATCACATGACAAATATAGAAAAAAACGACAAAACAGTTGCAAACGCATTGAAAACTACATACATACATACGTGGGGGATTACGGTAAAGCAAGTTGAGGTAGGCAACAGCGGCTAAATCAACTTAATTCGCGAATAAAATATTGCCGCTCTATTCCTGCTGTTGTCGTCTCACAATTTAATGCTAGCGAGCGAACAACAACGATAAGAATGAAGAAGATATTCGAAGAATGTGAGGGCTTTTTACGGAATTCCAACACCCACTAGGGAGCAGGAAATGTAATTCGATGAATTCGTTGCAATGGCATTCAATTGAAAAGATATTTTTCTGTTCTATGTGTAATTTGATGTTCATGCGTAAAAAATTGCTTATTTTACAAACAATCTTGTACACCGCATTTAACTCTATGGGCATCGTTAATTTTATGAAAGAATTAACAACTGTTCATCAAATTTCTAAGCGACTTGTCTTTAAACGTGCATAAAGGAATGAGCTAGCGTGAATGAATATTTGCTCAAAATTAATATTGCTCTAAAATTCAGCTTAGGGTACGTTTATGATGCAGCTGCGATAGACGTTAAGAACGGCGACAAAAAATGATGTACAATTTTTGTATGAAAATTTTTTTATTCGAACATTGCATAGGTATACACTTGCTAGATTAGCAATGGTATAAGCTCTTCGTTACTCTTATCCTTTATTGGAGCTCCAATATAAACACGCCCATTTTTACGCCTGTTTGAGTCAAAGGACGATTGATTGATTGATTGATTGATTTGAAACGAATGCTCTTGCTTGTGCATGTTGTCTACAAAATTGGTTCAAATGTATACAGATTTTTCTATTTTATTGGGTGGCCAATTACATTCACAGTAATTTCTCTCTAATTAGGAAAAAAATATAATAGAGTCTGATTAACTTTCTTTTTTTTAATTTTCTTCTCACAGAAAATCAACATTTCATTTGGACAAAAGGCAAAAGCTACGAATATCAATAATCAGTGCTACTGCATCCTTCTCTAATCCTCATATAAAATAATTTTTATTTTATTTCAATTACACCTCTGGCAAATTTGCCAGCAACTAATGTTTTACTAAACACGTCACATTTTTGTCATTTTTCCTCCATTTTGCTAGTTTTTTTTCATGTTCATGCAAACGCAACCTTGTCGTTTCGTCACCAAGTTTATTTAGCGGCTGGTCCGGTCGACCGAAAGTGAAACCTAAAAATAACGAAAACTACTAAAACAATCATAATAATAAATGGACAAAATTACGAATCAAAAGCCTAATGTTTCACTGGATTGGCGGCGTGCGGTTTATTTTCCGTAATTCGGGTCAATTCGAATTCGTTCCCCCTCATTTCCCAATACGATTTTAAAATCGAAACACACACGTATACAAATTTGACAATTTTCATTAGAATACAGTAATATACTAGCATGAAAAGTAAAAGTACATTAGTACAGCTGTATACGAACAAGCATGATTTAAAAACAGTATGCTTCTGAATGCTACGACATACTATAGTGGGAATTTTGAGGAAGATGCTCAGAAGAAAATCTAATCGTCTCTTCAATTGTGAACTACAGAAATATACTTAGAGCAATCATGCTCATGTCGTACTAGATCACTTATAAATCTATATGCATGCACATCACCGAGTGGCGCTAAAGCATGCTGTGTCTCTAGCGTGTGTACTCTTGGCATAAGAAAAACTGACAACTCTGAAGCATATTTGTCAAAAAGAAAAAAGTTTAATTTTCAATTAGAAAAATAATCAATTTTGAAAATTGTTATGACAATAAAGCGAGCATAGTAATGTTGACACACATTTGCACGGCTCTTTTTCTCCTTGTTTACGTCCGACTATTACTAAACTACAAATTACCTTGAGAAGTTCATTAACCACAGAGTTTATATTATTTTTAGTTTTGCAACGACAAGTGCGTTACGACACGCTGTACACTGCAAAAGGGAAAGCGACATTTTTAATATGAAAACGCAAATTTCGTTACTGCCGCCGCTACAAAATAATAATAAGCAAGAATTGGGCTGAATTGCACCAATTCACTTTGGACCTATTGTCCTTTTTTCCCCTGGATATATGTATATCCCTCTGCATATGGAAAATTTTTTGAAAAAAATTAAGTAACAAATTAGACAGAAAATCTTAGAAATGGATTGAACAGTTGTTAGCTCTAGTCGAAATATAAAATATAGAATATATAATGGAAACTGACATCATCATTTGATATTCATATTATATCATTGTAAGAGTTATTCTTATAATATTAATATGGACTGGATAGAATATTCTTAAATATTCCTCATGCTTTTCAATCAGTTCTCATTGATTGTAAAATGTTTAAAATTATCCATTATATTAATAAAAATTCTCAAAAAGATGACAAATTATTCTTTCGAAATATATACATATTTTTAATTACTTTGTGTTAAATAATTTAACAAACATATGAGACAATTAACATTAGAACCACAACAGACAATAACGACGAATTAATTTCTTATATCATATTTAAAATTGTAATGAAATATTCTGAAATATCCANTGGCGCTAAAGCATGCTGTGTCTCTAGCGTGTGTACTCTTGGCATAAGAAAAACTGACAACTCTGAAGCATATTTGTCAAAAAGAAAAAAGTTTAATTTTCAATTAGAAAAATAATCAATTTTGAAAATTGTTATGACAATAAAGCGAGCATAGTAATGTTGACACACATTTGCACGGCTCTTTTTCTCCTTGTTTACGTCCGACTATTACTAAACTACAAATTACCTTGAGAAGTTCATTAACCACAGAGTTTATATTATTTTTAGTTTTGCAACGACAAGTGCGTTACGACACGCTGTACACTGCAAAAGGGAAAGCGACATTTTTAATATGAAAACGCAAATTTCGTTACTGCCGCCGCTACAAAATAATAATAAGCAAGAATTGGGCTGAATTGCACCAATTCACTTTGGACCTATTGTCCTTTTTTTCCCCTGGATATATGTATATCCCTCTGCATATGGAAAATTTTTTTGAAAAAAAATTAAGTAACAAATTAGACAGAAAATCTTAGAAATGGATTGAACAGTTGTTAGCTCTAGTCGAAATATAAAATATAGAATATATAATGGAAACTGACATCATCATTTGATATTCATATTATATCATTGTAAGAGTTATTCTTATAATATTAATATGGACTGGATAGAATATTCTTAAATATTCCTCATGCTTTTCAATCAGTTCTCATTGATTGTAAAATGTTTAAAATTATCCATTATATTAATAAAAATTCTCAAAAAGATGACAAATTATTCTTTCGAAATATATACATATTTTTTAATTACTTTGTGTTAAATAATTTAACAAACATATGAGACAATTAACATTAGAACCACAACAGACAATAACGACGAATTAATTTCTTATATCATATTTAAAATTGTAATGAAATATTCTGAAATATCCATTGCAGGTAATTTGTTGAATATATTTCTCACATTAACGGTACTCGAATATTAAAAAAATTAACAAGTCATATTAAGTCATATTATTTTTAAAATAGTCGCATGAAACCTTAAATAATCTCGAATATTTTCAAAACTTTTCAATTTTCAAATTTCAAAATAACCGAAAATCATAAATAATTATTTGAGTCTCATTTCTTAAAATTCACCAGAGTCAAATATTTTCTCGAAATTGTCAAGTTGCCAAAAATGTCCGTGAAATATTCTCGACTATTCAAAAAAAAAAAAATGTAGCGAAAATTCCATGGTTGCAAAATTGCACTACTGCTCGTCAGAGAAATCGATACTTTTATGTGTGTACGAAGGAAAAAAAAGTGGGCCCTTCAGAGGTTACTTAAAGCGGATATTCTCAGCTAAAATTGAACATTTTTTAAAGTGGGCGTCGTTGGAAACTGAACTATTTTTTAGTAAAAGACTCATTCTTGAATTCAGGTACGCTGGTTCCATGGCTAATAAACGCAAGTGGAGAAGTGGGAACCGTTTAGCATGAACCACGGGAAGGCGTACTGCTTCAAACGCACCAAAAATAAGTGGATAAATCCATTAGTACGAATATGACTGAAAATCTCGAAGTCGGCTAAATAACAAACAAAAAATAATATAAAAACTGATTCCTTAAATGTTCCTTAAACCCAGTCATCTTTGTTCAGTGTTTTTAGTGTGAGTGATTTTCGCCTTTTTCTTGTAAATTATTTTTGTTTTAATTATTGTTGTTGACTGATATTTAATAACTTTGTTATTGTGACTTTGAAATATTTTTCGAACTTGGTTAAAGTGTGACCTACATGGATTCTAATAATCCACTATCAATTTCTTAATGAGCATTCAACGAAGAAGAAAAAGAATGCGGACTACAAACGATTCAAAAAAGTGAGTGTGCTTCCTTAACAAATATGTTTGAAATGTGGAACAATGTCGCCACCAAACTGGAAATGCACCAGTCGCAGATCCAGTCCCAGCAACCTCACACTTCCAGTGGATCGATTAAAGGTAAAGGTCAAATAGAAAAAGATCATAAAAAGTGCAAAATTCTTCTTGTCTAGCGTTAATGTGGTTTCTTAGTCCTGGCGATACTTTTTTTCGGTTATCCGGTAAAGGAAGTAACGGGTTTTCGACTCTCGAAATTCGACATCGGTATTATTACAAATGGGGTTCATCGGCCTGGAAAAACACACGGTTTGCAGTTATTTCTAACATTTTTTTTTACGGGCGAAATTATTTTTAGCTTAGATTTGGTTGTAAAATGTTCAGTTTTTGCGCGATGCATACACACGTCTGATGTTTGTAAAACGGAAGGTTTACATTTGTAACTGCAGTTATTTGGGAATCGTTAATTGTTATTCATAGAAAATGCTGTTTGGTGTGTTCTCTACTAGATTCTGACCTACATTTACTTTAAGCACGAAATTTTTCAATATTTATTGAAAAATTTACGGTTTTTACCATAAGAATGAAGGCTTTCACGGACTGTCGCATTGATAAATGTTAAATTTTCCGAGTTTACATACCATAGCTTTTTCCTGTTTTTTAACTCCCAAGAGTTAAGGGTTACTTTAGCTTTTTGCAAAAGTTGTATTTCGTTGTAAAGCTCCTTCAGTAAAAGACTTTTTTTATCAATTTTCTAGATTAAAAACTCTGAAGAAAATAAGAAAATTGTAAGATTGACAAGAATTAGTCTATTTCTGTATATTTTGTGCAAGTATTCTTGCAAATTGTAACTAATTAATGATACATATATAAGTACCGGGTACCCAAAAAAGGCAGTTAGCCATAATTAAGTTTTAATTAATATAAATGTTTTATATAATTTCATAATTTTAGCACACTAAATCTCATTTTGATATATCATTTGCAATTTTAAGATAATGTGCGGATTTTTTTTGTTTTTTCATATATCTTAAACATGTATTTTATTCTTCAAATTCTCTATTATCTTAAGACTTAAATTTTCGGTTTTCATATAGATATCAACGCGATTTTTATCAATTTACTCTTTTTTTAATCATCTCTACATTGGCGTTAAAATAATTATATCGTTTCGTTTGATTTTTTTTAGAAAAGTTGTCGGTTTTATTTCTTATTTCAAGTACGCCCTCTAGAGATTACCGCAAATGAAGATTTGTTGCGGTTTGGGACTCATTTAGTGGAATGTTGCATTACCTATGCTTATTAACTAACCCCGATAAATTCAAACAAACTGTTTTGAAACTACAGAACTTTTTCTATGAAACATTAACTACTATGTTTATTCCTCCGTTTCTTCAATAGTAACCGTCAAAATTCATTAAACTCACACTTGTACATGTTGATCTATAGTTTACAGCTGATATACTTTTTTTAATCCTTAACTATAAAAAGACTCGCGCAAAAATAGATATTTCTACTAAAAGCCAATAAAATGCCCTCTAGCGAATGTATTTAAAATTGGAAAATAATTTCCAGCATTTTCTCTTGGCAATATTTATAGTGATTTTTTGTTTTTGATAACTCTAGCTTAATTTTGAAATATGACCGGTCGCCTCTCTTAACTTCTCTGCTACAATAAAAAGTTAAACAATCTTCGTTTTATTACAAAACTCCCTGAAATTTTCAAAAAATTACTCCATTATTGCAAAATTTTCCAAGTATTATTGTAAATTGCAAATACATTGCAATTAATTAAAGTTACACCAATGTAAGAAGTTGAATCATTGTCATTTGATTACTAAACTCACAGAAATCTCATTGGAAAACTTGGATATTCATTTTTACAAAAAATTCTAACATTATGATTTCCTGCAATTATTGCTAATAAATAATATGACATTAACGAGTATCAGTTTCAAGACACAGAAAAATTTAACCGATATATCCTTTAGGAGAGAGTTGATTCGAATAAGCAGACAACACTCGCAAATATATATACACACACACACACACACACACATACACCAAGCGAGGAAATTAAGTGTTGTAAAATTTCCTGCTTCTCTCTGAAAAATATTCTAAATAATTTATTAATTTATTGTACCGTTCCTGCATTGACTTATGTAAAGACACGGAAGGAAGTATCATATATAATTTCTTCATATTTGTTTTTTCAACCGATTTCGCCAAATCAAAAAAAAAGTAAACAATCGAAATATATTCCTGTCACTTTAATAATTAGTGTCGCAACATACACGTGTAAATTGAGTAAAAAATGTAATCTTCGGCTCATACAAACACACACATACACATACATTTAAGTGTATTATCTTACTGACCCATTTTCCAAAGAGTTCAACGCTCTTAAGCCCGATAAGAACGGTTATAAAGAAAAACACACAATACATACAAAGTGCATGTGAGTAAGTGTTTGATGTTGCTGCTTATATTATAAATACAGTGGCGTGTTACTATGACATTACTCTTATTCATTACATTCGACCTATGTAGTTTTGTATCTGCCCGTCCTGGATAGACGGATCAATGAAATATCCTTTTATTAATAACGCTATAATTCAGACTATTTAAAACAGTTACCTCGCGGTTAGTAGGTTAGTAATTGCATTTTACATTGTACGCCACTGATCAATTTATTACGCGTACCTGTTCATTTATTCAGTGCACTTCCCCACAGCTATTGTGTTAAATTTTTCGTATTGAATCAGTTCAACGTGAAAACAATGAGCCGATAAAGTAAATAAGACCCAAATCTCACAGCCCTCGTTTCAATACCATAAATAATACCGAAATATAATGATTAAATTCCCAAAAAACGACACTTCAGGCCTGAAACTCACCTTGCTGCACCAAAACAAACCTTGAATTCTATGTAGTCTATAAGTCTGGCAAATTGTTCGGGAATATTCTTCCATTTACGATAGCACGTACGATAATTTTTTTTTACCTTGATGTTGGCAATCCTAAATACATTTTTTTCTATAGGTTTTATGACATCCAAGAGTGATGTTATTACATTTAAGAGTTTTTGCACAAACCTAGAGATGGCTAGTGCAACAAATGAACATAGTAATTGTAAAAAATAAAATTCGTATTCCAAATCCAATTGAGGTTGTCCTGCAACCATTTTTAGGATTTGTTGCATGTTTGGGGTTTTTTTTGCATAATTCAGCCGCATAGATTTTTATGACAAATGCAACCACTATCACTGTTATTATCTGTGTTAAAAAATAGCCTTGATCCGAAAAGATGACGATAAGTATCGAAAATTGACCTCGCACCCATAGCGAGGACCTTGCGGCCTTCGGGAGTCGAGATGCAAGAAAAAAAAATGAATGCAAATTTTTTGCGTCAATATAAAACGCACCTTGCTTTAAACAGGCCATGTACATTTGAACGACATTTATAACGTCACACAAATCGTTTAAATGACACACACACACACACACACATACAAATACACGCATTTCTTCTTTGGTTTCAAGATAAATCTCGTGTTTCATAATATTTGTTTTTGTGTTGTGTTGTTTTTATTGCGACAAAAACATTATCACAGAATTATTACTAATGAACACATGACTTAATGTTAAGCTTACAGTTCTTCATTCATGTTTATTGTGTTTTTCTTTGTATATTTTCAAAAACATTAGTCATATTTAATGTTTCATTATTTTTATTGATTGTCTATAAGTTTTAGCAGTCCATAGTACCTCTATTCGTTCCATTTATTTAAATTGAGATATACATATAAAAGGGAAAGTATAAAAATAAGAAAAAGTGCGTATTTCAATAGCCAACGAATCGGAAGTGGAAGAAATAAATGTCGAAGTCTTTAAAAAAAATTCGAAACTCGTTTGTACTATAGTAATTTCAGTTATACTGCGAGCCATTATTAATATTACAGATTAAAAAAATCATGATATAAGATTTTATAACATATGGTTTGTTGAAAAAAAAAATGTTAATTACAGGATACATTTTTTTTCTCGAATATTTTCCATAAAATAATGAAATCTGACAACTATGCAATAAAAAAAACTATACCTGTTGATATATTTTTGAAATTTATTATGAAAATTATTTGCAAACCTGTTATGTGGCTTATGTTTATTTTCGATTAAAAAATATCACATATGTTATGAGAATGACTTCTGATACATATACAGGCAGTTTGGGAATTACGCTGCCAAATCGATAAGAGTAATAGATTATCGAAAAATAAGTAGTTTCTTTAAGAAAACTATTGTTCTGAGTCCCTTATTTCCGATATAAATACATACCGGATCATTTTGGCAGCACAGGCCCGAAACATTCTGTGTTATATTTTGTTGCCATGGAGACGCAATTGTTTTTTTTTGTTTTCTCACTGATAAATGTACTTCCTCTAAATAAAAAAAAACAACCAAATTTATACAAGAACAATACCGTCTCATTCGTTTGCCCAAGCGACCGCTAAATTGGTGGAACCGAATTACGAATGAGCGTCTCATTCACCCGATTTAGCTTCTGGTAAATTTTCTTGGTTCGAAATGTGATAATTATTAACATTGTCATCAGTATCAATAAATCTGTCATTGCAATTTACTATTTTCATTATTTATATTGTGTTTTCGCCTATAATTACATCAATTTCATTGAAATTTCCAACCCATGAGATTCTTCACGACCATCATTAATTATTAGTTGATTATTTATCCAACCGATATCTTGATTATTCTTATTGAAAAAAAAATCAATGACACCACTCAATTACCAAAAAATAAATAATCGCAATCTTTTTTTTTCGTTGTTGTGTTCAACCTATTGCCGCTCCTCAAGACCTCATCGTTGTTATTCGAAGGTTCCTTTTATTGCTGGTTATGGTATTGAAAGCTTATTGGTTGCGGACGATGCGTCATCCGTCGCCGTCCCGTTTTGTAAAAAACAAACGCGGCGATCGATCATGGTTCAAGTGAGTTTAATCTCAATGATTTTTGTGTAATTTTTCACCTCGTCCGACCAATAGGGTCCTGCGATTTAAACGATTTTTTATGGACGACTTGTTGGTAGTACAACAGCAACGATTCATTTATTAATTTGTTAATAGATATTACAGTTGGCAAAACAGATACTGTTGATATTATGAAGCGGGAAAAAGTTGTATAATTTTGGTCAAAAAATGGGTTAAAATAGTTGAGAAGGAGATAAAATTGTAGAGACCAAATCATTATACCAAAGGCAAATTTTCTAGCTGGTCACTATACTTTTTTAGACTTTCAGTCTCAATTTATGATTTTCAAAAGAAAAAATGCTTGGTAAATCCAATTCATTCATTACATAGATATACAGGGTGTTTGGTAACTGTGGTGCCAAATTGATATGGGTGATAGACCTCATCATTTTAAACAAGAAAGTTCATATGAACATGGGTCCGATAGTGTTTCGTTTCCGAGATACAGAGTGTCAAAGTAGAAGAAAAAGAACATTTCTTTATTTTTAAATTCCAAACGGCTTAAGATTTTTAACCAAATTTCGNCTCATATACCAAATTTGGTTAAAAAATCTGAAATCGTTTGGAATTTAAAAAATAAAGAAATGTTCTTTTTTTTAAACTTTAACACTCTCTATCTCAGAAATGAAGCACTATCGGACCCATGGTCATATGAACTTTCTTGCTTAAAATGATGAGGTCTGTCACCCATATCAATTTGGCGCCACAATTACCAAACATCCTATATAATAAAGAATTTCAGAGAATTGAAGAATGATATTGAGTAGCATGTTTTAGCTGGAGGTAACCAATCAACTCTATATTTGACTCATTTAGTTTTTATGGATTTCTCTAATTTACCTCAATCGTTTTGAAGAAACTCTTAGAATGAACGTATCTGACGGCGCATACAGATATGCAACAGAACATCACAAACATAAGGCCGCCGCGTAACAAGTGTGGACGACATCATGCAACAACGTAACTCTATAACATCACAGCGTACTATCGGTTGTCGGTGTTTCTTCGTCGCATCAAAGCTATGTTACATGTAGGTGTTAAACTACGATCTTTTGGACCTTTTTATGTCGTGCAAGTTGAGTATGTGTTGATGTTATATGACAGTGTTCTATTGTATCTTGAATTACATACGTCAGATCGCAACTTCATCGTGACGATATTCTATGTGAAGATGTTATTCAATAATATCTCATTACAATGGTCTGTTTCTCACTTGTACGCACCTTTAGAGACCACTGAAGTAGACCGATTTAAAACTTTCATGTGTCTGTTATATCAACCAGAAATTTCTTGTAATTTTCAAATTATAACCTGACAGAGTTTATTTTTAGTCGATTAAACTAACCAACCATAATACCTACCTCATTAATCCAGAGGCCTAATAATTCATCAAGAAATTTCCAACTAATTAAAATCCTTCAAAATTCAAAATCGATGCAATTACACCAATAATAGCAATAATTGTAATGAATAATCGTAAGTCTTCGAAGTGCGGTGAATCGTGTTAGTGCGGACCCGATGTCCTTGGAACGAGTCTTTCAACTTGTGACCCACTTTTCAGCCGGTCGCCGGACCACCGTAAATACGAAGCGGCCAACCGGCGGTTTCTTGGCACGAGCCGTTCTCGCTTATTTCGTCTAGTTTGCCGCTTGCCGGCATTTTTCACACGTCATCTCCACATATGCGAGTATGTACGTGAATAAATGCGTCGGTAATCTTTGACGTTTATTGTGACATAAGACCCAGTAGCGCCTGTTTATTATTTACGTGCAGTTCCTAACAGTTCTATTTTATAATTTGTTTTTAGATGATAAATCTAGTTTACATTTCTGCGGTAAAATTAGAGGTATTTAAGTAAGTTGCGTTAGAAACAAGACTTATTTTATTTTCAATCTGACTCGAACTCGAAACGACCTCGGGTTAGCCAATGAACTTATTAAATAGAATTTTCTATAGTATCAATGTCAGTTGAAAAAAATCATCATTAATTCCTTCCTGTGCCGCCGCTGGGACCAGAGTAATCCTGGCGAATCCGCCACAAACCGCTTATGTTAACGTATAAACAATCGCGTTCTTCACTTATCTATTTATTAGCACCCGAGCAAATGTAAAATCTATTAATAAAAGCCAAGAGAGAGAGTGCAATTTGCCACGTTTACATGAAATATACACACGTATCCTAAATTTAGCATTTTATTACGAAAATCGATCAAAATGTGAAAACACATTTTTTGCATTTTCAAAATATAAGCAGTATTCCTGTTCAATAGAATTGAAGTTGAATAATTAGAAGGATCCGTCTAATTTAGTAACGTTTCAAAGTTTAATTGAGGTTCTTCAACCTGAGTTTTGCAAAAATATTGAACGGTTTCATTACGCTGTATACATCCGATTCGACCATTATTTTAAAAGTTTTCTCATGTTTTTATTCCTTTTTAGTAAGAGATCTACAATTTTGAAAGATCGCCGGAATTGGGAATTTACAAACTTCAAAAATCTTTGTTGCTGCATTCCTTGCAACTGATATGGAATAGGTCAACCTCTACATTTCCATACGTTTTTCCATTACTATGCACACACATGCTCTTTACATTTATTTTGTAACGTGATAATGACCGCAAACATATGGCAAGAACAATTAAAAATTAGTGTTCTACAAAGACCACCTTCTTCACCAATTTTAATTTTTATTGAGAACTTTTAAAAGATTACTTTGAAGGCAATTAGTGGAAAAAATGTTTGGAAAAATATCGATTACTTAGAATTCTCTAATTGACAATATTTTTAAAAATGAAAAGAAGAATTTCATATTGAAGTTTACAGTGGTAAACAGTCATAATGACATGGAATTTTAAGAAATATACATGGCAATTTTAAGAGAATTTGTCAGTAAATCGATGACACTTACACGGTCAACGAACCGAATATTAACCATTTACACTTAACTGTAATCCTATTTTTGAAAATTAATCGTGCAGAAGAACTGGAACTTTCTTTGGTCATGGGATATTTCCACTTGAAAGGTGAATTATACTTAAATCTAACTCTTCAATGTGATCGAAATCTGGTTTTCGGGGAGGACTTTTCACCAAAATTGATTAAATCAAGAAGAAATTATCTTACATGTAATAATATGTAATAGGTTCGGACACATTAAGCACACATGGTAATTACATGGTCTCTTATGTAATTTCCTTCAAAATTAATTAATTGCCATCGTCGAAATAAGAAAAGTAGCTGCTTTTTTTGTCTTGCTTCTGTTACACGCCTGCTCGTATGACGGAATCGTCATAAATAAATAACGATATTGACAGGATTTTCGAGCAGGATCAGAAGAAAGTTGTTGAACGGCTCTTTGGGGTTCGAAGCAGTTACGAAACGATCACGTTCGAAATGTTAAAACATGTTGAGAAAGTTTTTTTTCGGCAACACATAAATTACATAACACTTTTTATAATTAAATATCGTAGGATAATTGTGTGTGTGTGTGTGTGTTTGTGGCTGTGTAATTTTTGAAAAATTTTCACTGAAACAAAAAATAACATGAAAAAACTGGAACAAACGCTACTAAAAATAAAACTAAATATTTAATAACGATTTTATTTTGTAAACATGCTCTTCGGGCGCCGCCTGGTTAACCTTACAATGGTCATTAACCGACCTTCACGAACTCGACGATTAAAAAATTCCTTTATTGTATAATCGACACGCTTATTTTATCGATAAACAAATTTGCCAATGGTCGTATAATACATACAAGGTGTTCCCAATACAAATAAAAAATCAACACTTCGAGAATGTTTGAAAAACTATGAAAAAAGTTTGTATAGAGTTTTCACTTTTAAGTTCGTTTTCGAGAAAATCGCAAAGAAATACAAACAAAATGAATTTATGTACATACTATCTACCTACCGTTTGACTAATGTTGGATGCTGACCTCCAGCAGTAAAGCAACCATTACATCTAGCACAGACGGTATTAATAATGCAACTAGACATGATTCTCTTGATAGTTAATGAACTGGATCTATTGAATCGCATACATTTTTGCTTGAACACTAATCTTTATGAAAACATCAAAGGATGTCATATCAGATAATCGGTATGGCGAAGGTATTTTTCCTTCACATCTAATTGGTCGTTCTTGAAAATGTATGTTTGAAGGAAATACCTTACGGAATTTCCTTCAAACTATTAGGAAATAATCAATAAATAATTGCATATTTTTTGCGATTAAAATAAAAATTAAACACAAAACGCTAAAGGACTTTTTCCCTTAATTCTTGTTTTAATATTTGAATTAGGAACATTTTGTATAGAGATATGATATGTTATTAAAAATCGTCTAAAATAGGACTTTCCAAAATTCCTTTTGCATTTATTAAGCAATTTTTTTTTCAAACGATAAATTACCTCTCAAATACAATTTGACAGGTTAATAGTGGTATTAAAAATTACACCCATGGTGAAAGAATCAAGTCTCAATGTGGGCATAAGTATTGAAGAAAAAAGTGAAAGCGTTATTTGTCTCATACTAGGGCTGGGCCATGATTTTTAATTTTTATTAAATACATATAGGGATTAGCAGTTGTGTAAACATTGAATTTTATATGTATTCATCGGACAAATATATTATCTAATAGGCTTATAATTGTTTCCTACTGACATTTATATGTTCAATTGTTTTTCTTACTGCGCACCCTTAAAAATGTATCAATTTGGCAACATCAACCACAGTATTTTAAGTCAAACTCTTGCGTTTGTACAGTGTGCTACATGCAATGCACGAGGCATAACAGAGGCGACTGCAAGTCCAGCAAACTACACAGCATGATTAATAAAGTGCGATGTTGCCAAATAATTTTTTTAATAAAAATACATATGTGCTTTTTCTTGATACAATTATGTTTTACTCAGAAATACATTGAGATTTGTCGAGTTATTAGCAAACAGTGGATTAGGAATGAAACTGGTCAAGATTATTTTTGATGGGGAAAAATAGTATGAATTGGCAACGTAGTTCGAGTCAGCAGTGTGCCGTAAGCAAACGTGGTGCAATGACCCAACTTGTCGGTTAGTCTCAGTGACCTACTTACCGAAATATTACGTACGATGGTGATGGTGGTGACGGTGGTAGAGTGGTGGTCCTGGTATCTTCGGTCGAGATCGGCAGGATCCGATGTCATGTCCGAAGTGTTTTATGGGATTTGTTACGTGTACGAATACCGTGCTCGATACTGTAGTCCCGTTAAATGTTTTTAGCTTGTTTTTTTGAGAAAAAGCTGTGTTGCTTTTTTATAGAACATTTTTAATGGATCCATTGCATTTCTTAAAGGAATTTTCACTAAAATTATTTAAACGAAAAAATGTCAGCAGAATTGAAGAAAAAGTGCATTTTTTCATTCCTCAGAAATGTTTGAATTTTCCTAATATTAAAAAGATAATTGTTTGATAGGTTTTGATTCTAAATTTAGAAAAATTACATTTTTTGGCAATATTATTTATTTTTTAAATATTCGTACAGTTAAATAGTAGATTCTTCTAATAGAAACATCAAATAAATATTCATGATGATAAAATTGTTCACCTTCAAATCGATAACCTATGGACTGAAAAAGACCATTAAAATTTTTGAAAACTATCGTTTCGCTTTTTAAAATTTGTTCACCAATTTGTCAAGTATTAAATAAAAAATTGTATACTGACGGTTAAAAGAAAATAAACATGAACAGATGGAGTCAAGGGAAATTCGATACCGTAAGACGAGCGAATCCAATTGCTAATTGGCGAAAATTTCAATAAATTTGGCGTGAAACGCAAGCGACACGCAATTTATTGCGACGTTGGTAAAATGCGGTGCTCGCATTTCTTGACCTTTTTCTTTCTTTCAGGGAAAATTACCTAACTGCCCTAATAGATGGTTGATGTTTTCAAATTCAGATGTCCAACAGAGTATACAAACTATTTACAGTATAGATTTGAAAGATCCCAATATCATAATAAAATATCCAGTTTTGATATATTGTGAAATATGATTAATATGTAAATCTAGGAAATTGTAAAGATGTATCACATACACATACACACACACACCCAACAAATCAACATCGTTAGGTGTGGACCTTTTAACAAGCACGAACAAACAGTGACAAACAACTAGAACATCGTTGAATTCATATGATTTTTACTCATTACTTCATTTGGTGTGAACGTTCTTAAGATATTTGCATTTTAGTATGAATGAGACCTTAAATTCAATTATAACAATGAATTTTTAAGGCATGTACAGATGTACCTATTTCAACAAAGCCAGATTTACAATATAATACAATCAACTACAATTAACTGCTCTGAATAAAGTTTTATTTAATTGACCATAAAAGGCGCTATTATTTTTAAGTAGATCGAAAATGTTTAGTGGTCTCGTTGGTTAAAGAAAATTGGCCCGAATCTAATTATAATATCTGTTTTTGAAATATTGACGATCAGATCAGATTCCTTTTGAAAAATGAATAATTACAAAGTCTAAGAATTAGTAGAAAACATAAATCCATGTATACAGTTTGTATTTGTAAATGTTGCAACATTTACATTCGAATAATGTTTTCTCGCTATTCGAAATTAGACTTAAAAAAATTGAAAGTGTCAGAAAAAAGTGAGAAGATGATCTAATAAATTTAGAAAAAAATGTAACACCAATCATGGTCGGAAATAGAATATTTTAATTTTTTGTGAATTGAGGCCGTGCCACCCACCCAAAAAAAAGTAAAACTAATAAAAAACATTTTTTCCTAAGCCAAATATGTAAATATCTAACAAAAATACATCATTCGACAATTAATATAATCGACTAAAAGTTTGGGTAGGTCCAGCGATATTTCGGATGATGTCGTTGACTTCTACCGGCATAATTTGAGAGTTTATTCACCTTGCGAATAACGACGTGTTAACCGAATTTCCGAAAAAAAACATTCCTTGTTCTTGCTGCTGCTGTTACAACTTCTTCTTTCCGATGATGGTCTCGCTCGATTGCGCAAAGCCATGCATCTTTAAACAATTGACAAAAAACAATTGGTAAACCCATAACATCCCCAATTTTTAGTTTTCAAATAAAGGAAAATTTCCCAATACGTCGTACATCTCCATTGGACGATTTTTACCTTTTCGCCATCATCAGGATTGGAGGGTCGTTTACCTTCCGAATAATACAGACCAGAGTCGTTGACACCGAATGAAAAACCACCATGACTATAATATAGGCCTACTACATTGACTATAACTGAAATTTCCATGAATAAAATTTTTAATTGAGGGAAAGAAATGGTTGGGTTGGTAGCCTTTACTTGAGGACTGAAAAAGTCACCGGTATTGGAGGTACAGGGGAGAAAAATTGTGAAATTAATTAACAGGAGAAAGTTGATGGCCAGAAAAGGTCGACGGAACAAAACGGTGACAGTTTTTCAACCCTCATTCTTTTAATGAGAATAACAACCGTAATAAGAATGCGTTGGTTATTAACTTCCTATAAAAAGTAGCAAATGCAATTTTTTAATATGCCATAATGATTTCCATAAAAAGGCAATTCATTTTAAGATGTAGCCAACTAAAAATTGCTTAAAAAATGATTGAAAAACACTTTCGAAGAATTTAATTGAAAATAATGAAAATAATAAACATTGACAAGTCCAAAATACAAAATGATTAAGAAAACCTGTTAATAAATTACGCTAATATTGGTAATGTACTTGTTTGTCATCGATATGCAATTTTCAGATATTTTGCAAATATTTATATATTCAATCTCAAAGAAATTGCTGTAAATATGCGAAGTTTTCCGGAAAACTTATAAATTGCACAAACAGCGACAACATTGCCGAACGCGTAGTCATGGGGTCAATGAACCCGCAATTCGAGGTGGGGGACTCCACTACGTCACTAGAACTAGGAAACGAGCCGCGCAACGCGCCAGACAGAGACGGAAATAATCGTCCTTGTCGCAGTGTTCGGCTCGCGCCATCGCTCTCTCTCTCTTACGGATTACCGCACAGATACATGGACAATTTGCTAGGGCTCGCTTTCCTGACACGAAAATAACCTGACCGAACACTAGAAAAAAACAAAAGAAATGTAATCGTCATGTCCGAAAAATTTCCATTTTCCGAGGAAATTCCGCGAGCCCGGAAAAAAGCGTGCGTTGCGTTTCGAAGAAAAAAAGGAAGAAGTTTCGCGGAACTGTGATTAATATATTGGGGAGGGCGCAAAACTCGTCCAATAAGGGGTTCAATTAAAAAAAAGTGATCTGTGTTAGTGACCAAGGGTGACTCTAATGTGCCTTAGTTCAGCTACCAAACGGCAATTGTTTTTACAGTGGATGCTGAAAGTTTAGTGCGGAAGTGTATTTTCTATATTTTTCTATTACGTAGCGCAGTGTGCCCCGACAAAATTCCCCCACATTTTGTTTTTAGGCGAATTTTCCAATCGTAAATATAAATTTTTCAAAAGAAAATTTCAAACAAGGAAGCGACCATTAACAATGCCAATCTAAAAACGCAACTAAAAAAAAACGCAAATAAATAAATACATTGTTGTCGTCGCCTCGCTTACAGTTGTTATCAGTTTCGCGTAATCGGTCATTCACACTAGAACAAGAGTGAGTTTTCGAAAATTTTTCACTTTTCTTTCAACCGAAAAAAAGGCAAAGGAGTGAGGCGGAAGAGGGGCGCGGGTGGTAGAGACAGATTTTTTCCTTGTCAATAGTCCTTGTTAGACAAATCGACACTCTTGCGATCGAATAATGGCCGAAAGGATTTTCTATAGGCTCGATTCAGATATTCGGGAAGTGAATAACCCCGAGTTCAATGCCTTTTGAACCGCGCCTCCATACGGAACTATTCTCCAAAAACCAGGGACGGAATCGGGATTATTTTGCCTTTTATTCTTTTTAGTTATTCATTTGCTATTATTTCGTTTATTGTTGATTTATCACTTGAAATTATTGCTATATTTTCTACATATGTGGAATGTGTTTTAACAGTTTGAAAACTTTTTTAAGAAAAACGCATTAAAAAATTCATATTTAAAAAATATCATAGATTAAACGTAATGATGAAAGTGACAAATTGATGGAAAAACGACCCTGTATGTTGGATAATCACACATAAATCGTGCTTTAAAGACACAGTCTTTCTCTCTTTCTTTCTCTTTCTCTCTCTTCGTGGTAAAATCCTTGCAAGGTCGCATTCCACAATTGGTTGATTACGTCACTTTTCGATTCCTTTTTTTTATAATCATTTATGTAGTTTTAAAGAAAATTCTTAATTGCACTGATAATACTGCAAATCATCATACTCTTGCCACTCTCGTTAACTGTTACGTTACAATATTGCCACATTGTGCAACTGACATTCCCGACAAACTGCCACTTGGGCAAAGCTGATTGCAGTTATTTTTGGTGAAAATCCTTCATCTTCAAGTGCAAATAAAGTATAACATTTTAATTTTAAATTTTGCAAAAAATGTAAGAAGCTAAAAGGTATTGTCAATAGTACTTTAGAACCTGGATCAACGTTTCTGAATTGAAATTTTTCAACGTCATTAGCTTTTATATCGTAGAGTCTAACAATAAGTGGCAATTTTGATTCATGCGATTTTAACAAGGCCAGAAACAGAGATCTAAGATCAACAATTTTGTTTTTTTTTGACGAAAATTATTGATTTGGATGATGTATTAAAAATGAAAACAGGTATATATATATAATTTTAGCAGCATCTGGAACTTTATAAAAATTGTAAAACTTCTGTAAACTACAAATGCTCCTCCCTAACTTCGCAAAAAGTCATAAATTTTACACAGCTATTTTAGTAAAAATGACAATTTTGATGTAACCGATTACAAAAACGATAAAATCTTTATTGTTTCGTAAATGATAAGCTTAACTCGGGTCAACGACTTATATTTTAAATTAAAAAAATATATATTTTTGCATTAAACAATAGGCTTTTTCAAAAAAGACACAACTACTGCAAACCTCATTGGTCGAGTTCTGCAAGGTCCCTGCCCCGACTATCGCACAACAATTAATATAAAAACCATCCTGCAAAACGACCAGATACCCCCAGAGTGTAAAAATACACATTCCTTATCACATAAAAGTCGATGCGGCGCTCGTTTGTATTGCGGCAGCGGCCAGTGTGTGCGAGAAGTGTATGGTGTCTTGCCTAAAAATCCTGAAGGTCGTTGAACCGCCAAAAGTTTTGGCTCAGGTTTATCGAACCCTGGTCGGGCTGCTTATTTACCTTTTAGTACACGTCATCGGGTTTATAAATTGTTTACCTAATTTGCGCGCGGATTTTCTTTTATTATTTCGCATAGTGCGAAAGTGTGCGCCTCTGTGTTCTCTACTCCGTCACTCGCGCGACGCTTGTGCCTGGGAAAATTGACGTGGAAAACGGTTTCTTCTATTTAAAAGGAAAAATTTTCAATAATCTCATCTAGAGTGATCGTTATTCCAACGATAGATCACTGAGTGGTAACAATAAAAATGTCAACAATTATAATTGTTGCTGTGTATTGTGACGAGTGAGGAGAGTTCATTGCACTCGCTCCAATAGAGAAACATATTTTACTTTGTGAAATTACCAATGACCCTTTATCTAACGCGACGCGTATCACAACAGCCGGCTTAAGATTCACCCGAAAATAATTTTTTCATATTCACTTTTCTCATCGGTTTGGTTTGTTGTCGGGTGCACTGTGCCGCTTTTCTTTTCAATAAAATTCCAGATTCCCTAACAATAATGGAAATCGATGTGGAAAAAGTGCCGAAACATTTTCGATTTCTTAAATTTCACTAACAAAGATAAAGATATTGATGACCGGAAACAAAATCGGGTGAACAGGACGGTCGCTTGCGCCATGCGCCCCCTGAGGGTGGTTCTTAGCATTATCTACACCTACGGGGTCGTCTGTGGTCGAACTGTGTTGCCGAATTATAATCGCGTTGACGAAAGTGAAAAATGGATAATTTTCCCGATTTGTTTAACGCCACGAACGAAACTTGGGGTGTAGTTGGTGAAACTAGTAGCAGTAGTAGGGACTTATATAGGAGGGAGGGTGGTGGCGGCAGTTCAGTGGACTCTTCCACTCCGCCCCCGGCGTCAAATTTGGATAGTGAGGAGCGGAAAAGTGCAAATTCCATTAGAGGTATGATTTTTTAATGAAAATCTAGTCGTAAAAGTGTTACGTTATCTGTTGGAAGTGCGTTATAGAAATTAAATGTAATAAAATTCAAATTTTATTGCAGGTTCAATGACCCTTTTTGAGATGTAGTATTTTTAAGTAGTTTTTTCCGTCAGAGAAGATAACTGATAGAACATAAGGAGATTGATTTTTTTTTTCGATGCGCATCAGTGCAAAATGTCATTAGTTCTAAAAATTTGGTAGAATTGCAACAACAATTTAGCGGCAGCTAATTGCATAATAGCTGTTTTAGCATGTTTTTTAAAAGCAATTAGGCAACATTCGCAGGATGTAAACTTGCATTAACCTTCCGCTATTCCATTATGGAATTCACACGGTTACCAAGTTAAAACAATTTCGAAGAAAACAAGATTTCTTGCAACGTACGCCCCTGATTTTAATTTGTCACAATGCATTTCACATTTATTATTCTTTCTTATTTGAAAGGTAAATAAGAACTAAAAAAAATTTACATGGTATGCATAATTATTTTTGTGAAAAAATATCTATAATACACCCTTCTAATAATAATAGTACCTATTCATCGTTAAACCAATTTAATTGACATTTTAGAGAAAATATTATTGATGACACCACTGCCTTTCAATTGACATTTAAATTTCAATGTGACCAGAAATTCCTATATAATATGCTGTAATGGGAATTTGATGAGACTTTGAAGGGCCATCTCATATCAAATTGACATTTATATCATGATGTAGATCAAAAATTATTTTATATTACTCTTTTTTTTATCATCTAAACGACACGGCATTGCGTAAAAGTATGTTTAACAGTTATAAACATGTTAAACAAGTATCGGTTTTATTTAAAATCAACGTCAAAATTATTGGCGTTCACTTTAAACATTCAGAGTAGCAATTTGACATCAAAAAGTCCGTTTCTCTTTTATTTTATTTGCCTGATCCTGATTAGAGAGAAAACACAATAGTTTTGAGATTAGCTTAAATGTTAATTGATTTTGATTTTGGCTTATTATGACAACTGCTAAAACTTTCCGATTTGGCTGATTTTGAATAAGTAAGTACTTAAGCGGACCATACACGTTCTCTACCTACGAGTGCACCGGTACACGAATATTTAAGTGGCCGGAATTTAAACAAATAATTAAATTTATACGTTTTATATACGTAGAAATATAATATACAGTATTTTGATGAATTGTTTCATTCATATTTTAACTGTTATTACATAAAACGGTATACGCACTAAGGTTTGGGTTCAACAACCTCTACGATTATTAGATTTTAATACTCATTATATCAATTACATATTTAATTCGCATCCAATTACGTTATTTTAATGTGTGTTGTGTTGCCAGATTTAATCGTAGAATTTCCTTAAAAAATGCCATCGGAATGCACCGCAACTGTAATTTAAATGAAACTGAACTTGACCTTGTTTTAACCCCCTTTTCTCGTTTCATTGAATCGGCCAACGTAATTTTGAGTAAATTAATGATAACCGAGTGTCTTTTGTTTGTTATTTTTAGCACAAATCGAAATAATACCATGCAAGGTATGCGGAGACAAGAGCAGCGGCGTCCACTACGGGGTCATCACCTGCGAGGGCTGCAAGGGCTTTTTCAGACGGTCCCAGAGCTCAGTGGTCAACTATCAATGTCCCAGAAACAAGAATTGTGTTGTCGACAGGGTCAATCGCAATCGTTGCCAGTACTGCCGTTTACAGAAGTGCCTCAGATTGGGAATGAGTCGAGATGGTAAGTCTTTTTGGTATTTAAAAGAATAATGTCTTTCAGCTTGCTTTTAAAAACAAAACACCAAATTGTTAGTAAATAAAAGGTTTTTTTTATAGAATTTCGTTTCTCATTAATCAATAATTTAAATAAAGCCTTTTAAAATTATAAAAGGTCGTTTGCATCAAAGTAGTAAATAATATATGCTCGTGAGTTTTAAAACGGTTTAAAATGACAGTTGACAGACAACTTGCAATTGTACAGGACGCCCAATGGCGTGCAATTCAATTTAATACTTCATACACACCATTATTATTATTTCAATCTTTATCTTTTTTTTTTCAATTAAGAAGTAGACAAACATTGTGCAATCTGGCAACATCTTTTGCAAAATGTGTCCTATTTTCGTTACTTAAAAAATACTAAATTTTATATTAATTTTTATTTAACCTCCGTGGTTGAAACAAAACTAGTTGCGAAAAAAAATGACATGTACACACGACACGTTTTTAGACCTTTTTATGTGCCGCCTTAATCACTTTTTCCTGCGGCGATTACCAAGACAAGAACACCGTGCAATTGACCCACATAGAGAAACCATAACTGTACGGTACGCGCAGTTTATTAGCTGGTTTAACAATATAAATTACGTGTACCTAGTCTAACCGTACACACGCATATTCTCCTCCTCTTTTGGGATTTCTTTTGCTAGTTGTGTGTCTAGTATATGTTACTAACTGTAAAAATCAAACCGATGTAAACCTAACGATGGGAAAACTGATGATGATTGATGGATTAGAAATAACCCATACATTTTAAATAAAAAAATAGTTTATTTGCTTTTCAAGAAGAAAAAGGTTTATGAAGGAACAAACAATTCAACAAACAATAGTTCTCTGGAGATTCTTGGTTTTATATGTTTTTCCCAAAATAAAATTAGACCTTGATTTGCAATGGATTTTCATGATTTTTTCAGAATAAAACCTATTTCTTAGGTTAATTAGTATTTTATTCTCAAATTTCAGCGGTAAAATTTGGTCGAATGTCCAAAAAGCAGCGGGAAAAAGTCGAAGACGAAGTGAGATTTCATCGGGCCCAACTCAGGGCACAAAACGACTCAGCTCCAGACAGTTCAGTGTTCGAACAACAAACACCTTCAAGTAGCGATCAGCTACATCACAGCTATAATGGAGGGTAATAAAGGCTTTTAATTAAACTAAAACGCATTTATTCATTATTTTAGTTCAGTGGAATCCTTCAATTTACATTTACTTTTTCAGATATCCAGCTTACAATGATGTAGGCTCATATACGCCCGCCTACTATCCAGGACAAACCCAAGTGCCTGGCTCAACGATGGGTTATGACATTTCTGCCGATTATGTGGATAGTACAACAGCGTATGATCCCAGACCGGGTCTCGAAGTATTAAATGACACAGGAAGCTTGATGACCAACGTGGTCACTACTGGTCTGTCCATTTCTTTATTATTCGCATCCATATTTAATCTTAATGTCTTGTTATGGTTAATGTAATGCTTAATGAACTAACCTCCGATTTACCGTCTCCCCTCTATTAGGTACTAACACGACGAATGGTAATAGCGGAGGTGGTGGAGGGGGAGGTGGTGGTGGTGGTGGTGGAGGTGGAGGCGGTGGTGGTGGCGGTGGCTCAAACAAGGCCTCCTCAAATAATTCGCTTTCGTCGTTGTCACCCGAGTCGCGTTCGTTCAAACGTATTTCTCAGACCACATCGTCGACGAACCTTTCAGGAAGTGTCACGGTTAGTACCATTTGACTTTTGGTACTGTTGTTTCAAAGATTTTCTTCATTAATAATTTCCATTTTGAGCAAAATCGATTTACAGAGAAAAAAAGGAAATATTGATTTTTCCCGAAAAATCAATCCTTTTTTCTCTATAATTAATATTCAACAACTCATTCTGTATCTGCGTGTGAATCTGTATATAGGTGATCTCCGTTAAACAAGAAAATTCTACAGTGGATGGGCTCCAGGTGCCTAGTTACGTGGACAGCACCACGTATGTCAGCTCACCCATCGGCCAGGGTACGTCTACGCGCAATCCCGCACAACCCGCCACTGGCAACGGTGGCGTGGTTGACGAATGCGAACCGGTGGTTATACCCAGTAAGTGCCGTCGATTTAGGTTTCGCCGATATCAGCGGCGTCCCAACTTTGTTTTGTTTTTAATTTTTGAATGTTCTTCCACTTGATTTTGTTGACGATCACTTGCACGTGTAGATTATGGTTGCAGGTTTCTTTTAATATAAGTTTGGTAGCTTTACGGATATTGATTGTATGCTATTTTAGGTTTTGGTTATTTTTTAGTTGTTTTTGAATTTTTTTGATTCCTTCAACAGTATTCTTGTAATTTTCATGTTTGTCATAAAAATATGGCTCTATATGTATTCGTACGTCATAAATAGACGTAATTTTTCAGATGTTTAGTGAGAAACTACTTAAAGACTATTCAAACCTCTTGAAAATGTATTGTATTTTATTTGTTTTTCGAACATATAAAATGTTGTTTGCTGTTACAAATCGATATTTTCAAAGATATAGTTCTTTTATTTTAAAAACCGTTCCACGTCACGAATGAAGTTATTAAATTGCCATCCAACAAACTACACAGTTTTCGAGGAACTGCATTGATAATCAAAGTTACCGCCACGCTTTATGGTTACACCACTGACCGATGTTGTCAACCTAACATCAAATTTTTCTTATATTCCTTCGGAATTCGTGTTTTTCATATATTCTGCTTTCTTGTTTATTGCTTTGCTTAATTAAATTGTTCTGTTAAAAACAAATCTCCATGCTTATTTTGTTATTAACTAAATCAATCCATCTTAATAGCTGTTGCAAAAAACTTTCCTATTAAGCTTTCCTGCAAAACTATTTTTGTTAAATATTCATTTCATACATTTTTATTTAATTTTTATAGAAACTTGATATGAAACAAACAAATTTGTAAAATACAAATTAAATACGAAAAATACACTTAAATTAATAGCGATACTCTAGTGTACAGTTTGCAATTTAACCAGTTTTGACAACAAATCACATCAGCTGGTTGATGGCGTGCAACGATTTTTAAAATAAAAGAGTTATAAATTAATATACGAAAATGGTTTCATAGATCCCAGTCAAATATCGGAACTGCTCTCGAAGACAATATCAGACGCGCACACCCGCACCTGCATTTACTCGATCGAACACATCCACGAAATGTTTCGAAAGCCTCATGATCTATCCAGGTTGCTTTACTACCAGAATATGGCGCACGAGGAACTCTGGTTGGATTGCGCCCAAAAACTCACTACCGTCATTCAACAAATTATCGAATTTGCGAAGATGGTACCCGGATTTATGAAACTCAGCCAGGATGATCAGATAGTTCTGCTTAAAGCAGGTTTGTGTTTAAATCTTCAAGATGTTAATATCCTAACAATTCTATTTTTACGTTTGCAGGAAGTTTCGAATTGGCAATAATAAGAATGTCGCGCTACCTGGACCTGTCACACAATCGTGTCCTTTATGGTGACACTATGCTGCCGCAGGACGCCTTCTTTACATCAGACACTGCGGAAATGAAACTAGTCGCCTGTGTTTTTGAGGTGGCGAAAGGCCTTGCCGAGTTAAAACTGACCGAAACTGAACTCGCCCTATATTCAGCGTGTGTTCTATTGTCACCAGGTGGGTATTTTTCGGAACTAAAATTTACTTTTCAAAACGTTGAATTTAGTAAAAAAAAAACGTTTTGTAACAAATTCTTTGTTTTTCTTACAGCTGATTCTGTTTTAGATCGGCCAGGCCTGAAGGGGATAGCGGAAATCGGCCGACTGAATCAGGCCGTACTCAGAGCGTTGAAACTTGAATTGGACAAAAATCATAGTCTACCGATTAAAGGAGACGTAACAGTTTGTGATGCCTTGCTTACTAAAATACCTAATTTGAGGTATGTTTAACATATGTACATTTGGATTATTTTTTATTGGCATTCAGTTGAAACCCATGCTTCAACCCATGAATATTCAGCTCATAGAGTTTATAAAGCTACTAATTGACGAATCGAACTGCGATGCCATAACATTGGAGTTCAGAGAGGTGCTCTAAAACCTTCTATTTCTTTAACTGCAAATGTGGTTTTTCTCCTACTTTAGCAACATCAAATCGACCATTGTAATGATGCAAAATGATATAATATGAAAGCACATTTTTGCTTTATAGCCGGAACGTCTTTATTGTTGAAAAAAATATCGTTATCCCCTTTTAGAGAGACAAATGCATTGCCAACTTTTTTTCTGACCTCAGACAAAAGAAGAAAAACCCACTCCGCAAAGCCTGTGCTGTAATAAAGTTTGCATACTGTACCAAATCCTACATTCACATCAATATCTTATGAAATTCAATGTTTTTTTTCTGGATTTTGACAAATGGTGCTTGCTGATATTCGTCTATTGATCATTTGTCTCCTTTTTCCATTATTAATTTTTCATGACCGTTCCTTCACAGTTGGATACTTATTACTTGCGTTTCTATACAGTGATTGCTTTTGGATACGAATCAAATTTCAAATAATTATCAGTTCTTGTTGGATGAGTGAATGCTGAAGTTTAATGTACATATTTCATTAATTAGTCGTAGTAGATTGTTTTCTTGAAAAATCAGATCCGGTCATTTATTAAAGTATTTACCAATTGGTTTGGAACATTTTACGATACTGAATATGGTTATTTTTTCCAGGGAAATCAGTTTGTTACATATGGACGCCTTGGGGAAATTAAAACGATCGGCGCCTCATTTGGACTTCCCTGCGCTTCACAAGGAGTTATTCAGTGTGGACAGTTGAAAATCTTGAAATGTATTTTGCCTACGTTATGTAGCTACTTGTAAGAATGCAATACGAACTTTGAAAAATCCATTGGACTTTTTATTGCTCTTTTTCAGATTTCTCTATGACGATGTATCGGCCTTACATGCGTATATATATATATATTTAAATTAAGTATACATAGATTACAATTTCGTTTCAAACGAAAGAGCGAGATACAGAGTGGGAATCGTTGTTAATGTCATGTCGCCAATTGTGCTGAAAGCGAAATAAGCGATCAGTTCAGTGAAAATTACGCCCTTTATTTTCGAGGCCGTTTGAAAAAACCGCATCGGACTGTGATAATTTATTAAAAAAAGAAAAACAAAGCCAGGCCCTGGTTTGAAAGTACAACTTCTCTTGTTTGTTGTCTGTTATAAAAGAAAAGAGGGAGTTGTGAAAGAATTGTGACGAAAGCAAACCGAAATTTTTTCACTAACTCCCTGTTGTTAATGTATAATACAGTGAGTTTATTAAATTGATGAAAAATAAGGTGCTGGACATTAACTGTTATATGCTTAATGTCTCTTTGCGGTTTTTTTGAAGCGTTTAAAACGTCTTGGACCTTTGTCAATTGACGAAAGTCAATTGGCAAATGGGATTTTTGTATAATTCAATCTGCTATACACCTCCCTAATAAAGACTTACACCTACAACACGAAACATGAAAATCTTTAAAAAAAAACAAACATCAATATTATATAGAATTTAATAACACATAAGCAGACACCATGTTCGGAAATAGTAAAGATTTAATTTAGTTTTTAATAATGAATGAAAAATACGATGCTACTCTAGTAGTTAGAACTCGTTTTATCGATTACATATTGAGTAACGTATACTGAATTTATCAATATATACCTATGCATATATTAAAATATTTATCTGAAAGATGAAAGAGAGTTAGAGAGAAAGGACAGAGAGGTAAAAATCACAACTTTAGTTTTAGTAGGGTAAAAATAGTAGCTGAACTACAATACAATATAGAAGACTGTATGCTTTATTAATAAATATTAATACTAATTATTATAAAATTTTTCGNGAGGTTATAGATTGCGTCAGATTAGCAAATTAAACGTGTTGTTAATGTTCCATATTTTGTTGAAATTTCCATTTAAATTAAATAAAACATAATGAAGAAATTTACAATAAATGGAAACGAGAACAACCCTGCCACTCTCAAGGTCATTGTGGCAAATAATTTTAGAAAAGACAAATGCGAGGTGAAAATTGCAAGTTCCAATGGTAAGTAACCAACAGATTTTAATATTGTTACTAATATGTATGTTTTTAAAGGAGACAACAGTGAATTTCTTCCTCATTTAGTTGTCAATTCTTCTGAAGACTATGTTTTCATGCCCAATGCTGCTTTATGGATTTTATTACAACCACCTAAAGAACTCACTAAAAAAGTGAGAGAATTTTTAGAAATCGAGGCAACAGTGTTAGCTCCTTTATTGGCAACAATTTTAGGAACTACCAATAAACTGGAAGCTTCAAAGAAACATTCAGTATTACAAGTTTTAGGAATAATCAATTCTCAGTTGAATTCTAGTAAATTTTTAGTTAAGGTAACTATTTTTAATGTTATAAGATACCGTGCAATTCATAAATTTGTTTCAACGTAATTGATCTTTTTTAGGACACCCTGACTATTGCAGATATTGCAATATTTTCCACGTTGTATCCAGTGTTGAAGGTTGAAACTTGGACAAGGGAATTTCTTTTAGAGTTAACTGCTTTGCAAACATGGTTGTCATACTTGGAACTTCTACCAGAATTTAAGGTCTATATTTTACTGCAATTAATATCAAGCTGTCTTAACCTTTTTTCTATATATAGGATGGAATTTCAAAAGTTTTCTGCCAAAAAATTTCTTCTGGACAAGTTACTGAACAGTCAAACCTAGATCTCCTTAAAACACAGCTATCTGCAAAAGGTGTTGTTAGTGAAACAGTTGTAGTCACACCTGAAGAACTTAACGCAGCAAAACTAGCATGGAACAAACTCAAAAACCAGTTACCAAAATTAAAAGTTCCTCAATCTGTCGTGTAAGTTTATTATTAGTATAAACTTCAAATATTCTCAATTTACTTTCCTAGTTTGCCTAAGCCTGGAGAAAAGAATGTTTTCATAACTTCTTCATTGCCCTATGTTAATAACGTACCCCATTTAGGAAATATAATTGGTTGTGTCTTGTCAGCTGATGTTTTTGCTCGGTACTCGCGTCTATGTAATAACAATACCTTATATATTTGTGGTACTGATGAATACGGTACTGCCACTGAAACTAAGGCTTTAGAAGAAGGTTTGTCGTGTCAAACCATTTGCGATAAGTACTTTGAAATCCATAGGGATGTTTATGAATGGTTCAATATCAGTTTCGATTCCTTTGGCAGAACTTCGACACCTCTACAAACTGAGTAAGATGATGAAAAACTAAGTCGCTTTAGCCTGGCGTAAAAATTATTCTTAGGATAGCTCAAAGCCTGTTCTTGCGCCTAAATAACAACGGTTTTATGTTTACCCAATCGGTAGACCAATTGCATTGTGAAAAATGCAATCGTTACTTGGCGGATCGATTCGTTGAAGGTGGATGTCCAAATGTTGGATGCGATTATGAAGATGCACGAGGCGATCAGTGTGATAAATGTGGCAAGTTAGTTAACGCTGTTGAATTGAAGAATCCGAAATGTAAAATTTGTGGAAATACTCCCAAATTGAAATCTTCTAGTCAATTTTATATCGATTTGCCTAAGGTAGGTTTCAGAAATTCACAAAATTATTTGCTTATTTGGAAAAGTTACTTTAGCTGGAACCATTGTTACTCCACTGGATTAAGAAGTCTAGTCCGGGATGGTCCCACAACGCAGATGTTATCGCTGGAACTTGGCTAAAGGAAGGCTTAAAACCGAGATGTATCACTAGAGATTTACAGTGGGGTGTGCCAGTACCATTGGATGGTTATAGACATAAAGTAAGGGAATCAAATTATTTACTACATTGCCACTTCTACTGAAAAGTAATAGAATCTTAGAATAACTGTACCAAATTTGAATTGTATAATCGATTTTTTAAATAAAGTGATAATTAAGCGAAAATTCTCGTCCCACAGTGTATTTCCTTCAATAATAATAGAATATGTATCTTTTCTTAGGTATTTTATGTTTGGTTTGATGCTCCAATTGGTTATATGTCAATTAGTAAAGCATACACTGAAAAATATGAAGAATGGTGGCGTCCATCTCAAGATACTGACGTGAAATTATACCAGTTCATGGCGAAAGACAATGTGCCTTTTCATGCAATTTTATTCCCTGCTATTTTATTGGGTGCCAATCAAAATTATGTAACAGTCTCGCATATAATGGCAACAGGTGATTTGCATATTTATATTCAAACTAGGACTGATTGTTTTTTTTTAAGAATACTTGAATTATGAGGATGGAAAATTTTCGAAATCACGAGGAATTGGTGTTTTTGGTACTGATGCGAAAAACACGAAAATACCTAGTGACGTTTGGAGATTTTATTTATTGTTTATCCGGCCTGAGACTCAAGATTCTAGTTTTAGTTGGGATGATTTAGTTACCAAGAACAACTCCGAATTGTTGAACAATCTTGGAAATTTTATTAATAGGTAACACGATTTAAAATAAAATTATTCTCAACAAATACCAGAAACGATATATAAATCAACTCTAATACTCATTAATATTTGCAGAGCATTGACATTTGTGAAAAACAACTTCAACAAAACTATTCCGCAAATGGATCTTTTACCAGATGATTATACTCTTTTGGCATTATGTACTAGGGAAGTGAAAGGATACATAAACGCTTTGGAAAAATGTCGTTTGCGAGATGGGATTCGGCATATTTTATCGATTTCCCGTCACGGCAATCAGTATATGCAACAGAATCAACCATGGGTGAAAATTAAAGAGGGTAATACGGGAAAGTAAGGGGCAATTAAAACAACCCTTCAAGATTTTTTAAACAATCAATTTCTAGAATAAGAGCTGGAACAATTGTGGGCTTGTGTGCTAATTTGGCAGCACTGTTAAGTACGTTGTTACAGCCCTATATGCCAGAAACGAGCGGCAAATTAAAAAATCAATTGACCTATAGCGATTTCGTTTTAAATCCTAAGTAAGTGAAGCAAAAAATTGTAAAAAAAAACATTAAAATTGAACATTCATATTGTTTCAGTAATGTTGAAATAGTTAATCTTCTACCTGAAGGTCATAAAATTGGAGATCCACAACCCTTATTTGATAAAATCGAACCTGAACTCGCAGAAGAATACAAAAAGAAATTTGCAGGAGATCAGGAATCTAGAAAATCTCCGAAAGACGCCGGAAAACCGACAGCAAATAATAACATTACGTTAAATGACGATCTGGAGACTCTACAAGAAGCTGTTTCTAAACAAGTATTAAAGTTTTGTTTTTTATCATTTTTAAAGTACCTAATACGTATTTTTTATTTTTAATAGGGAATGGTTGTGAGAAAATTAAAAGAAAGTGGAATGAGTAAATCTGTGTGGCAACCAGAAGTTGCCAAACTATTAGAGTTAAAACAGCGTCTCGCAAAAGTCAGTGGCGTAGATTTAACTTTAAAACCTTCCAAAAAGAAGTAATTTTTCAGCAACATTTTTAAGATAACTTATTATTTATTTTTATTTAATTATTTCGCGTAAAAATTACAATTAAATTATTTTTTACCAAATATCTGTATTAAAAATGTCATCATTTTTCTTGTGTAAGGACAAAATTTGTAAATTTTCATGCAGCGTTTTGGATAATCTTTTAGCAGCTGCCCGTGGTTTAAAGCCTCTTCCAATTGTTTATTAGCAAACATATGAGCGTCATCCACAGCAGCTATTCTGAATAACAAACAATACATGAGAGATCATAAGGTTCATATGAAGACTACAGTAATAAGGAGAGAAAGCTGGAATCTATGGAAATGGGTGCTAGAAAATAAACATTTTAACATCATCTGTTAATCATTTTAACTAATCAACTGAAATATTAAGAAATTTTGGTTTATTGGACGCATCCCCCAAATTATGCACTTTAAAAATCACTAAAATGTGAAAGTTAAAGTAGGCTTTAGAGAATGAATGTGATCCAAATAGAAAAATATAATCTTTATATGGTGCACTGAAGGAGGGATTTTACTCCTCACTGAGTATAATCCCGACCGCAGCATGCCCTTTTGTGTTTGTATATAAAACCAATGTATGTAATTGTAATCCTTCGTTTTACATCAACTTAACAAAATTTCATTTATTGAACAGAATCCCAATTGTTCATTTATTCGTATAGGATTCAAGGAAGACAAAAATTTAAATGAACCGAACATAAAATATAGATGAGCGCTATATTAACAATTATCAAGTTATAACAGAAACTTGATAATTGTCCATTTGTAGACAAATGAATAGCAAAAATTGAATAGGATGTTAAAATATGGAAAAATACAAACCTGGTTAGATTTAAAATAACTTTTTCCTCATATATTAAATCTTCTTCTTCAGAAGCTGCCAATTGACAAATAAAACTTCTTGCACAACTTGCCGGATCCCGTTTGATTACCATATCCCAATCGATAAAAACTGGTTCAGCATTAGAATTTATAGAACGTTTAAATAATTTTATATCTGGCTGTTCTTGTTCTCCTATGAAATATGATAATTTTTTTTTATTTCATTTTAACATTATAACTTGCCATTGTTATTGGTATTTAAAAGTTGTTTGCCAACTCCAAATCCATTTTGCACAATACCAGTGAAATCTTGAGCTAAAGTATGAATCATCCATAAACCAGCCAAACCGAGTCCAGCCAAAACAACTGCTTTTACAAAACTAGCAGACTTTGCAATTCCTAATGTTGCACTAATCACTATTAAATGTATCCAGTAAGATTTAGTTGACATCTTAAAAACTAGGAAAAAATACAAAATTATGAAACTAGTTATGCATATTGAATAAGTGAAATTACATAAAATAGTGCAGCGCAATTTATTCTATCCGGTCTTAAAAGAATTTCTTCTTTTAATACGAGGTGGTATTGATAAATATATATGATGCCTATTGATAAGTATGTATGATGCCTATTGATAAGCATGTACCCCCTCGTAATTAATTATTGATTGAAATTAAAGAAAGTGATAGTAAATAAGTGCGTTTAACAAGACGCATATCTGAGCAAACAATCAATGCAGATAGTTGAAATATTTTAAGTTACATAATAGTAAATTTTCCATTATTTTTAATTAATCAAAGGTGAAAATGTAACTAAATATAGTATTGAAAATTAACTACAAAAAGACCGCTTGGAGTCACCCTACTTAGAAAAAAAAATTCAAAAAGTTAAGAAATTTTCAAAATTTGAACATAACTAGAAAAACAAGATTTCGATTAAAAAATAAATTTAAACAATAAATAACTTCAATATAGTGTTATAGTTTCTAACAAAAATCACTTACCCTTAAAAGAACTCTAGAATCTTCGATATGATCTCACTGTACTAATGATGGATTATGCTATGTATTCTAAGATTATTAGAACTATATTACGTTCTAAGACATTGCTCCTTATTTATAAACTCATTGACTACATGGCTGATCGCTTTCGACAAGAGATGGGAAAGCAGCAATAATAATAATAAACAGCGAAAGTGTCGGTTACATTTTTACATTGTGAGAACGTTATATATGTTATACTGTTACAATTATTAACTAATTTATTATTAATTTTTTTTTCTATTTTCAGTCGAAAAATGTTTAATTGGATACTAAATTGAAAAAGAAGTGACATTATAAAACTATATAAAATCACTTTTATTCATACATAATATCCTTTCATACAAAATTTCAACAAAAACTTAAATATATCACAATAAGTACAAAATCATTGGTTACAAATTGATAATATCAAATTTAGAATCTTATCCAAGCATAATTTTTTTCCTAACAATAAATTACTAAAGCGCCATTATCAAAAAATATAAAAATCAGCCTACACTTATACATGGAGTGCAAAAAATGAAAATGATTTTTTTGCTTACAAATCCCCATTTATCAAATTTAATTTGTTAAATGCAAAATTTCTAAAGAAACACTTATTTATTTAAAAAAATTAACAAAAATAGTATTATATATTTTGGATGTTCCTTTTTCACTTGGATAATACAATAAACGTGTTATTTGGACGGCCTTAAATCCCAAGATTCGCCCTACTTTTCATTACTTTCTCATCATAATGTAACGCTAAACTGCCTACCAGTGCTACCAAAGCGCGATCCAGCCATGTCACGGGATTGGGATAAACTAGACCACCCTCATAAAAACCTAAATGGCCTCCATGAGCAAGTTCGATATATAAAGTGTTTGTTTTTGCAACTGAAACAAGATGGACGGTTCCACAAATTTTATGAGTGCAAAGATATATTTACCAGCTATTTGGCGTACAGGTTCCAATAGAGGTTCAGGCACGATAGGGTCGTCTTTGGCATTGACGAAAATAATAGGTTTTTCAATGTTGTCTAAATAATTAAAGCTTGAACTCCAACTAAAAAAAAAACAGAAAGTAGAGGTTGGTTAACTCAAATTTTAAGTAAAGTAACTGCAAAACATTTAAAAATTTTTAAGATATAATAATATTTTTTCCACTCTACCATCAGTATCGTATATGACAATAGGCACGAAGGATGAAAAGGTAAATTAGACTTTCTTTATTTAAAATCAAAATAGGTATCTTTTGAACAATCCTGATTTTGATTTTGATAACTAATACTTACTGATACAGTTCAGTAATGGTGTTAAATCCATGAACTTTTCTCGTATAGGCTTCATCCAATTCGGGCAACGTTGCCGCCGAAATAATTTCACTTTCTACAAATTGGAAACGTCGGATAGCCTCCTCGCTCAACAACACTTTGCTGTGTCTTAAAATTATGTTTTTCAAATTTTCGGTCATCACATACAAATAGAAACGGCGAAAGTTTTGCCAGTTTAGTAGAAACTTGGTGCCCCTAGAAATGATTGTTTAAGATATTAGCTTTGTGTTTTGAATAAATAGAACACAAAGTATTAAGGTTATCTACTAGAGAAAGTTGATTAAAATATGACTGGAAATTAGGAAGTCTACTTACTCTATGGCATTGTACCCCTGGCAAATTGATATACCACCAATAATATTCGGATGCTTTATTTTATCTAGTTCACCTAGGTATTTCGTAACAAGATTCCCTCCAAGACTAAAGCCAACGCAAACAAGTTTTGTATTTGGATGTCTGTTAATGAGGTTCAAAAGCATTGCATGGAAATCATCAGTGTTCCCTAAATATTTAACTCAAGTTAAATCTTCTAAAACACGATTAAACTCAGACTGAATCTTCACTTACCATAACTAAAAATTCTTGGAGCAGTAACAGGAACTTTTGGAAGAGCTCCAACGTGATTTAATACTGCACATCTATAGCCATGGTACTGTGCCCAATGCACAAAAGTTCTTATATATACAGATTCAGATGTGTTGCAAATACCAGGACATATAGCAATTGAAATATCATCTAAAAATAACGGATTTTTAATGAAATGAATTACATGGGACATGTTAAACATCCAAAAACAAACAAAATACCTATTTGTTTTGTTTGATTCACAAATGGAATATTTCAGTAAACAATAACAATACCACAATTAACATTATTTAGTTGATAGTATTGCGCATATGGGAAAAAAACCAGATTAGTAATAAGATGTTTATACAATTTTCACGTTTATTAGAGCTGTTCGGAAAACATAAAATCCAAATGGAAAATTAAAGTTTGCATTAATATCTAAACGTTTAGATCTATTATGTATTCAATAAAATATACAGGGTCACTCAATTACTGATTTTTAATAATTGTCCTTCATAGAGGGTAAAAAGCCCTCTTAAAATTATTAAGCTTTCACTGAAAGCAATTCCTCTTAAGATGTTAAAAGTCTCGTTAATTTTACATTTGTCCTTGGAATGACTTATTATAATAATTATAATTATCTATTTAAATTTGGTTTGAACCGTTATCTTCATAATATTTAAAACAATTAAATGTTTAGAATGCGTTAATTTTCCTATGATTAAGGCTCGTTGAATTGAAAGTGCAAATACGAGGATTTTTCGATAATTATTACTGGTGTGCATAACTATAGCACCACTTGAATTTTGGCCGTATCTCGATTATCCCTTACGAAAGTTAGTTCAAACAATTATCACTATTTTATAAACCTAATTTGAAGCAATTTTGCCAAATTAGGTAGTTTTTATAATCCAGAAAAGAGCAAAATTCAAGTGGTGCTATAGTTATGAACAAATGGACATTTTTTATTGAATGCTTTTTTTTGTAACAATTCAATAAATATTAGAAAAACTGTTATATTTGGCAAAACTGCTTCAATTTTCGTTTATAATTTAGTGAAAATTGCTTAAATTAGCTTTCGTAAGGGACAAGCTAGATATGAAATATTAAGTGGTGCTATAGTTATGCACATCAGTGTA